>CM068345.1:46580225-46967725 GCA_034769755.1 Odontamblyopus lacepedii | reverse complement strand
AGAGCTGTGTGTTGGACAGAGTGGTCAGCAACACCGGGGCTCCACAGGGGACAGTCCTGTCTCCCTTCCTCTTCACCCTCTACACCACAGACTTCAACTACTGCAGCCAGTCTTGCCACCTTCAGAAGTTTTCTGACGACTCTGCAGTGGTGGGATGCATCAGCGGTGGTGACGAGGAGGAGTACAGGACTGTAGTGGACAACTTTGTCACTTGGAGTGAGGAGAACCACCTCCAGCTCAATGTGATGAAGACAAAGGAACTGGTGGTGGACCTGAGGAGGACAAAGGTGCTGTGACCCCCATCTCCATCCGGGGGGTCAGTGTGGACGTGGTGGAGGAGTACAAGTACCTGGGGGTGAACTTGGACAATAAACTGGACTGGAGCAGGAACGTGGACGCGGTTTACAAGAAGGGCCAGAGCCGCCTCTATTTCCTGAGGAGGCTGAGGTCCTTTGACATCTGCAGGACAATGCTCAGGATGTTCTATGAGTCTATGGAGGCCAGTGCCATCATGTACGCTGTAGTCTGCTGGGGCAGCAGTCTGCGCCTGAGGGACACTAATAGACTCGAGAAGATCATTAGGAAGGCTGGACATGTTGTGGGGGAGGAGCTGGACTCTCTGGCGGTGGTGTTGGACAGGAGAATACTAGACAAAATCTGGACTATCCTGGACTCTCCCTCCCGCCCCCTCCACAAGGTGCTGGCCAATCAGAGGAGCTCTTTCAGCCATAGACTGCGGCTGCCGCGCTGCTCCACTGAGAGACACAGGAAATCTGTCCTGTCGCCATCAAACTGTTGAACGCTGCACTTTAACTCACAAAATACTCAATCCTTTCATCCTATTCCCGGCTCACACATGTATATAGTCATAAATAGGTCAATGATGTAAATAGTTTCGCAGAGAGAACTATTTTATCTTTTATCTTATTGTATTTAGCTTATTTTGTAACTTGTTTGATGTACATGCTCTTGGTCGGTTGCATCTGTAACAAAGAAAATTTCCCCTCGGGGATGAATAAAAGTAATTCTGATTCTGATTCTGATTCTGATTCTGATTATTAAGATTATTTTTATTTAAATGTTTTAAAGGTAGGCAAGCATACGTAAGCTTAGCCTTCTCTGCAGTTCATCTATAGGCTATATCTGTTATTTTTAACAAATGTTAGACTAGCTGATTTAATAGAAATGCAGTGTGTTAGCTTAGCTAACAAAATGCCATGTTTGATATTTTCTAAGCAAGAGGCTAGCTAGCAAGGTAACTAATGTTAGACTAGCTTGTTATTGTTATGTTGTTATTTAGCGATGTGGGTCGGCCACAGCGACAGATGCTCTTTTATTAAATAAGCATAATGATAGCCTACAAGAAGTCTTTGTTATAAGGTGCAAACTACTAATGTATACATAATCGGTACATGGCACACGGTACACTAGTGGTATATAGCCTATATAACAGCCTGTAGTTCAATGGCAGAAGGTAGAAACAATTGCATTGCACCCAGCCTACACTGCAGATGATTTATACCACAAACTATAACACAACAGCCTGTTTAAAAGTTTAAAGTTGCAGTTGTGAGATAGCCTATGCATGTGAAAGGGCGGCGATGTCATTGTTTGCAAAAAACTGAGCTTGTCTAACGAAACTACTGCTTTGCCATTTTTTTCTACTCTGGAACCCGTTTTTTAACGCCGGCGCCATATACGCAAGGCTTCCCATCATTGCGCATGCGCGCGTCATCTCTCTTTTGTAAAGACGCCAGATGCTTGCTAAACTTGATGCAACTCGTCTTGGTAGTTGGTTAAAGGTTAGGTAAGTAACACTGCTACTTTTTCACTTTTATGACATTAAATTGGACCGTAAAATACTATAAGTAGTTGTAGTCAGAGAATAAATTAGTAATTATTAACCAAGCTTCGCGCCCGGACTTCAGTGCATTGCGTTGCAAACGAACGCGTGTTGTTAGCAATGTTAATTGGTTAACGTTACAAGAAGCTAAACTGGAAGCAAAGACCGACTCTCCTATATTGATGACTGCAGACGATGTTTGCCACGTAAGCCTTTCAGTAATATCGGTGTGAAAATTCTTTTTGTAACGTGAACCAATGGACATTGGTAACAACATGTATGTTTGCGAATTTCTGATGTTTGTCGTGGCCATACAGTTGCGGAAGCATGGCGTGATGGAGTTAGCGCTATTGCTAATAATGTACTATTTTATTTCAAAATCATTTTGCCTGAAATATTGTAATGTTATTCAGAATGCACTCAGATATGAATTGTTTATTTCTTGTGCAGAAAGTATTTGAGAGTTTAAATTAGTGTATTTCTTCAGTGGCAGCGTGTAACAGTAGTGGAAGGTTGGTTCAATAGCATGTGCATGACTTTGGCCAGTGGAATGTTGGCTATTTCCACTAACAGATGTCATTAGTAATTAAACCATTACGTGTTATGTTATATACAACGAGTTCAATAAAAATCATTAATGCCTTAAATGTAAATCATTAAGGCATATCTTTATGCTGCTGTGAGTAGTACTAGTGTGATTAGGATGCCACCATAAGCATGCGTGGCCATATCCAATCCAGACGTCTGAAACGGGGTAACGGGGAGGAGAAGTCACCCCACCCAGCCTCGAACCCGGGTCTCCCGGGTACCAAACATGCGCTTTGACCGCAATTTCCCTTTTAATCTATTTTCTACAGGTAAAATGGCGAGAAGGAGAGTAACCTCTCGGAGTATTGCGGAACAACATGCCATCAGTGGCACAGACCAGACTGCCATGTTGGATCTTAAATACATAAACCCCACTAAAGGCAAGTGTGTCTCTGTAGTCAGTGTTAATTGGTACTTAGTACTGAAGATATCTGCTTGGGGTATTTATATTTCATGCGTAATAGGTGAATTGAGGATTCTTTTTGCAGCCTGCACCATGTTGCTGCAACATGGGCAATACATTTTTTTTTTACTCTTACTTCTGTGAACAGGCAGGGGTGTATTTGCCCTATTGCCTTTTCAAAAGGGGGACTTCGTGGTCGAATATAGAGGACAACTTATCGACCTTGAGGAAACAGAGAGGAGGAGGAGAATATATAATCCGAAATGCTTGGTCTTCATGTTCGACTTCACGTGGCATGGCAAGAAATGGTGGTAAGCATTTACTGTATGGTGGGAGTTAAAGGGAAACTTCGGTGTAAAATGAAAATTGGCATGTTAAAACATCATACCAAGTTGGGATGTTTGCTGAGGAGCAAAATTGCGCTAGTCTGTTGCATTTAGAATGTCACTATTTTGAACTTTCCTCATGTCAGTGATGAGAAACTACTTCAAGGTACTGCCTGTAAGAACTGTTTTATTAATAAAGTATGTGTACACTTACAAAGTCTTCAGTGCCTCGTTTTAAATCACAGGGCCTTTGTTATAATACAGATGGAGTGTGGTGTTTCTTCCAGCTGTTTTTAATGGTTTAAAAATGGCATAATCTTTATGCTTTGCCTATGCCTGTAGCACTGCAATTGTTAACCTTCTGGGCCAAAACAGTAAAAAATAGTGAAGTTCTAAATGCAACAGTCTAGCGCAGGTTTGGTCCTCAGCCAACATACCGGGACAATGTTTTAACATGCCAAGTTGCTTTAGGAGTTGCCAGAGGAGGCCCCTGTACATGGGGCCAAAGGAGGCCCCTGTACGTGGGGCCAGAGGAGGCCCCTGTACGTGGGGCCAGAGGAGGCCCCTGTACGTGGGGCACAGAGGAGGCCCCTGTACGTGGGGCCAGAGGAGGCCCCTGTACGTGGGGCCAGAGGAGGCCCCTGTACGTGGGGCTCAGAGGAGGCCCCTGTACGTGGGGCCAGAGGAGGCCCCTGTACGTGGGGCCAGAGGAGGCCCCTGTACGTGGGGCACACACAGTCTCAGCCTGTTTGGAGCTGTTCTTGCTAACAGAGCAGTGCCTCACTAGTCTACTCTGCTCCTAGCGTCACTGACACTCCCTGAGCTATTCTGCAGACGCCACAGATGAAGAGGGAAAATATTTGAAGAGCCGTTTATTCCGGGCCCCGCGGAGCCACTTCTCTATAGGAAAGAAGCCAGTTATTTTTCCTCCTTTATACAAAGTGTCAGAAAAGTGTCAAACCTGCAGAACCAGTGTTCGAGTGAACGAGTCTTTTCTAAAGCAGGGGACGGATTCAACACTAAAAGAAACCACTTGCACCTCCACTGCCCAATGGTTTTATTTTGGAATAAAAACCTTGAAATCTGATGAATGCACAGCTTCCATGGCTTTATTTAATTTATTTACACAAATTAATTGGTAACATACACCTGCAAAATCAAAGTTGTTAGAATAGTTAATCGAGCAGACGATCTCACACCAACAGATCCTCTTGTTGTGAAGGTAAAACTAGTGAAATAGTTGATCTTGTGGGTTTGAGTCCAGCCGTAGTCATGTATAAGGCTGATAACCAGATGCTCCCTCCTAGTTTACAAATGTGATTTGAACAGAGACAAAGTCAATACCGTCTCAGAAGATCAGGTATATTCAAAACAAGAAAGACAAGAACTCATCAAAACCAGAATTGTGTTTCTGTCAGAGGGGTTAGTTTATGGAACAACCTTGATGACAGATTCAAAAGTTCAAACACAATCCAGGCTTTAAAAAAGTGATAAGACATTACTTTTGGAACATTCCAGAGCAAATGAATGATCCCTGCACATGGCTTTGGTTTGCTTTGGTTTGTTCACTTCTTTTATATTTAGTCATATGTTGAAGAGCTGCAAAGTGTTTGCAGTGGATCTGCTGCTTTTCTTGGACTTCTTGTTTATTCCTAAACAGGGTTCGGCATTATAAGTACATTTGACTTCAGCCTAAACCCTTTCACTCATCACAAAACATGTACAACCTTAATCAAGCTGTACCTTTGGATTCTGAACGTAATGACCCAATAAACTACTACGACTAAACATGGAGGGTGTTAGTTCCAGAGGCGTTTCATCGTAGCTCCTCCCTTCAGGCAGGTTTAAGGCCGTGTCCTCCAGCGTCTGACCAGAACTGAAGAAGCAGCTCGGACGAGCCGAGAAACGTGTTCGATCAAATAAACTTTTGTCCAGTCGACAAACTGAACTTCTCCTACGACTAAACTTCAACAGTTTGCTGAAGGTCATTCCACACATCAGATGCCCTTCCCGCTGACAGTGTGGCTGAGCTATTTTCTCCTACAGGCTCGTACTGCTCACCGTAAGGAGGGTTTGAACAGGGCCCGGGAGAGATCTCTAGATGACTCAAACATGGAGGAGTCTCAAACCTCTTCAGGCAGGTTTGTGATGAGGGAACATGGTTCTAATGTGGAGGAAGATCTAAAACGTCACTTTAGCCTCATTAAAAAGGTGCATTTGAGGAGCAGATTCTATTTCCCTTCAGATTATAATTCACATGTTACGTCCTGTTGTGGAGTTTCTCCACTGCAAACATGAAAAAACAACTGAAAAGTCGTCTGGAATCAAGGAGTGTGATTTACTGGAAGCAACTGTGCCCCATCCCCAAAGCCACCCACACACATCTGTCACCCCAGACATTTCTCTTCCTCCACACACTGAAGTGAGCCTCACGTCTGCTGCTTTTTCTGTCCAGCTCCACAATTAACATCCAGATTTGTGTTTAACGATGGAAAAACATGTGAAAAATGTTGGACTGTTTCACAGCGAAGAGAGTGAGTCTGTGGAGCTCACAGAGACACTGAGGAGAGTGAGTCTGTGGAGCTCACAGAGACACTGAGGAGAGTGAGTCTGTGGAGCTCACAGAGACACTGAGGAGAGTGAGTCTGTGGAGCTCAGAGACACTGAGGAGAGTGAGTCTGTGGAGCTCACAGAGACACTGAGGAGAGTGAGTCTGTGGAGCTCACAGAGACACTGAGGAGAGTGAGTCTGTGGAGCTCAGAGACACTGAGGAGAGTGAGTCTGTGGAGCTCAGAGACACTGAGGAGAGTGAGTCTGTGGAGCTCAGAGACACTGAGGAGAGTGAGTCTGTGGAGCTCACAGAGACACTGAGGAGAGTGAGTCTGTGGAGCTCAGAGAGACACTGAGGAGAGTGAGTCTGTGGAGCTCAGAGACACTGAGGAGAGTGAGTCTGTGGAGCTCACAGAGACACTGAGGAGAGTGAGTCTGTGGAGCTCAGAGACACTGAGGAGAGTGAGTCTGTGGAGCTCAGAGAGACACTGAGGAGAGTGAGTCTGTGGAGCTCAGAGACACTGAGGAGAGTGAGTCTGTGGAGCTCAGAGAGACACTGAGGAGAGTGAGTCTGTGGAGCTCACAGAGACACTGAGGAGAGTGAGTCTGTGGAGCTCACAGAGACACTGAGGAGAGTGAGTCTGTGGAGCTCACAGAGACACTGAGGAGAGTGAGTCTGTGGAGCTCAGAGACACTGAGGAGAGTGAGTCTGTGGAGCTCACAGAGACACTGAGGAGAGTGAGTCTGTGGAGCTCACAGAGACACTGAGGAGAGTGAGTCTGTGGAGCTCACAGAGACACTGAGGAGAGTGAGTCTGTGGAGCTCAGAGACACTGAGGAGAGTGAGTCTGTGGAGCTCAGAGACACTGAGGAGCCATAATCACAGAGCTTAAACCCAGGGATCAGAGTGTGAGTGGATGTGGTGCTGAAGGTGTGGAGGCGGGTCAGTTGGTCAGAGGAGACTGTGTAGAAGGACACAGAGTGAGCAGGACAGTCCACAAACACTGCCACTGTCCCAGAGGAGGAGGACCAGGGCTGAGGGAGGCGGGTTCGTTTCTTATTATGATGAACATAGAAACCAGCTACAGAACAGTCCAGACTCCAGGACTGATCATTGTATCCAAACCAACTGTCACCACCGCCTCCTTTCCTTCTGATTCTTCTGTCACACACTGATATATAAACCCATCCACTCCATTGGACCTCCCAGTAACAGCGACCAGTCAGACCAGAGGAACACAGAATCTGACCCCAGCTCTCAAATCTGTCCTGATGATCTGGATACGGCTGCTCCTCTTCCACATGTGTCACCTTCTTGTTGTTGTTGGACAGTTGGAGTTTTCTGTGAGCTGTGTTTGGATCCAGAGTGAGATCACAGAAATCTGATGGAGAGAAGACACAACACAGCAGCAGTTAGTCCACACACACACTCACCTCTGTGTGCTGAGCCGCTCCCCCTTCAGACACACACACACACTCACCTCTGTGTGCTGAGCCGCTCCCCCTTCAGACACACACACACCTCTGTGTGCTGAGCCGCTCCCCCTTCAGACACACACACACACTCACCTCTGTGCTGAGCCGCTCCCCCTTCAGACACACACACACACTCACCTCTGTGTGCTGAGCCGCTCCCCCTTCAGACACACACACACACTCACCTCTGTGTGCTGAGCCGCTCCCCCTTCAGACACACACACACACTCACCTCTGTGTGCTGAGCCGCTCCCCCTTCAGACACACACACACACTCACCTCTGTGCTGAGCCGCTCCCCCTTCAGACACACACACACACTCACCTCTGTGTGCTGAGCCGCTCCCCCTTCAGACACACACACACACACCTCTCTGTGCTGAGCCGCTCCCCCTTCAGACACACACACTCACCTCTGTGTGCTGAGCCGCTCCCCCTTCAGACACACACACACACTCACCTCTGTGTGCTGAGCCGCTCCCCCTTCAGACACACACACACACTCACCTCTGTGTGCTGAGCCGCTCCCCCTTCAGACACACACACACTCACCTCTGTGTGCTGAGCCGCTCCCCCTTCAGACACACACACACACACTCACCTCTGTGTGCTGAGCCGCTCCCCCTTCAGACACACACACACACACACCTCTGTGTGCTGAGCCGCTCCCCCTTCAGACACACACACACCTCTGTGTGCTGAGCCGCTCCCCCTTCAGACACACACACACACACACCTCTCTGTGCTGAGCCGCTCCCCCTTCAGACACACACACACACTCACCTCTGTGTGCTGAGCCGCTCCCCCTTCAGACACACACACACACTCACCTCTGTGTGCTGAGCCGCTCCCCCTTCAGACACACACACACACACCTCTCTGTGCTGAGCCGCTCCCCCTTCAGACACACACACACACTCACCTCTGTGTGCTGAGCCGCTCCCCCTTCAGACACACACACACTCACCTCTGTGTGCTGAGCCGCTCCCCCTTCAGACACACACACACACACTCACCTCTGTGCTGAGCCGCTCCCCCTTCAGACACACACACACACTCACCTCTGTGCTGAGCCGCTCCCCCTTCAGACACACACACACACACTCACCTCTGTGCTGAGCCGCTCCCCCTTCAGACACACACACACACACTCACCTCTGTGCTGAGCCGCTCCCCCTTCAGACACACACACACACACTCACCTCTGTGTGCTGAGCCGCTCCCCCTTCAGACACACACACACACTCACCTCTGTGTGCTGAGCCGCTCCCCCTTCAGACACACACACACACTCACCTCTGTGCTGAGCCGCTCCCCCTTCAGACACACACACACTCACCTCTGTGTGCTGAGCCGCTCCCCCTTCAGACACACACACACACTCACCTCTGTGCTGAGCCGCTCCCCCTTCAGACACACACACACACTCACCTCTCTGTGCTGAGCCGCTCCCCCTTCAGACACACACACACACACTCACCTCTGTGCTGAGCCGCTCCCCCTTCAGACACACACACACACACCTCTGTGCTGAGCCGCTCCCCCTTCAGACACACACACACACTCACCTCTCTGTGCTGAGCCGCTCCCCCTTCAGACACACACACACACACTCACCTCTGTGCTGAGCCGCTCCCCCTTCAGACACACACACACACACTCACCTCTGTGCTGAGCCGCTCCCCCTTCAGACACACACACACACACCTCTGTGTGCTGAGCCGCTCCCCCTTCAGACACACACACACACACCTCTGTGTGCTGAGCCGCTCCCCCTTCAGACACACACACACACTCACCTCTGTGTGCTGAGCCGCTCCCCCTTCAGACACACACACACACACCTCTGTGTGCTGAGCCGCTCCCCCTTCAGACACACACACACACTCACCTCTCTGTGCTGAGCCGCTCCCCCTTCAGACACACACACACACACCTCTGTGTGCTGAGCCGCTCCCCCTTCAGACACACACACACACTCACCTCTGTGTGCTGAGCCGCTCCCCCTTCAGACACACACACACACTCACCTCTCTGTGCTGAGCCGCTCCCCCTTCAGACACACACACACACTCACCTCTGTGCTGAGCCGCTCCCCCTTCAGACACACACACACACACTCACCTCTGTGCTGAGCCGCTCCCCCTTCAGACACACACACACACACACACACCTCTGTGTGCTGAGCCGCTCCCCCTTCAGACACACACACACACCTCTGTGTGCTGAGCCGCTCCCCCTTCAGACACACACACACTCACCTCTGTGTGCTGAGCCGCTCCCCCTTCAGACACACTCACCTCTGTGCTGAGCCGCTCCCCCTTCAGACACACACACACACTCACCTCTGTGCTGAGCCGCTCCCCCTTCAGACACACACACACACACACCTCTCTGTGCCGAGCCGCTCCCCCGACAGACACACACACACCTCTGTGTGCTGAGCCGCTCCCCCTTCAGACACACACACACACACTCACCTCTCTGTGCTGAGCCGCTCCCCCTTCAGACACACACACACACTCACCTCTCTGTGCTGAGCCGCTCCCCCTTCAGACACACACACACACTCACCTCTCTGTGCTGAGCCGCTCTCCCTTCAGACACACACACACACACTCACCTCTGTGTGCTGAGCCGCTCCCCCTTCAGACACACACACACACACTCACCTCTGTGTGCTGAGCCGCTCCCCCTTCAGACACACACACACCTCTGTGTGCTGAGCCGCTTCCCCTTCAGACACACACACACACTCACCTCTGTGTGCTGAGCCGCTCCCCCTTCAGACACACACACACACTCACCTCTTTGTGCTGAGCCGCTCCCCCTTCAGACACACACACACTCACCTCTGTGTGCTGAGCCGCTCCCCCTTCAGACACACACACACACTCACCTCCTGCCTCAGGTTTGTCCAGGTGTGTGTTCAGTTTGTGTTTTTAAGGAGAACCATAAGGAGGGTGTGAATAGGCCCCACACTTTACTCCTGTTGTGTTTTTATATATTCAGACATTTGTGGCTAAGCTCGTTTGGAAAAGTGTCTTTCTGGTTCAGGACGTAGCCTATGGAAACATGGCCAAGTTTGAGCACATCCTTGAAGAAGTGTCCTGCATGAACCCGCTCGATGTGTGAAGCACATCACAGCTTCTTCATTAATATCAACTTTAACAAGCGAGTTCACTTGAGAATCCTCCATTTCCTGGTCTTCAGTGTTCACTGCGCCTGACTCCTGCGTGATGTCGTCTGCTGATGACGTCAGTGCTCTGTGCTGATTGGATTCACATCTATGGCCACAGTTTGTGACGTGCTGCTGATTGTTTTCTGGCACGAGAAAACCCTGACAAAAAGATTTGGTCTGCGCACAGAACAGTTTTGTGTTTGTGTTGGAGTTTTGCTGTAGGTGCAGTTCTGTATCTGAACACCAGAGGTCACTAATGAATTGTGCAGATACAAAAATGATTTGCACAGGCTCAGAATAATAACACACACGCAAAACTACTTCACACATGACTTTTGTACCATAGAAATATTTTGTATTTGCACAGATTGTTTTTTACAGCTGCTAAACTTTATTTCACATGCACGACCGTTTTTACAGGTCCAAAATATTTATGGCAGGACATTTATGCCATAGAGGGAAACCACAGCATGTTTCTGTAGCCGCACTGGAGGATAGAGATTATTTTTCTTTTGTTATGTGTGGTTATATTTCCTACATGTACAGAAAACTGTCGACATTTTCTTTTTACGTTCTCTAATGTCTGGAAGTGACTTCATTCTTATTCTCAGTGTGTGTGTGCGGTGCATTCTTATTCTCAGTGTGTGTGTGCGGTGCATTCTTATTCTCAGTGTGTGTGTGCGGTGCATTCTTATTCTCAGTGTGTGTGTGCGGTGCATTCTTATTCTCAGTGTGTGTGTGCGGTGCATTCTTATTCTCAGTGTGTGTGTGCGGTGCATTCTTATTCTCAGTGTGTGTGCGGTGCATTCTTATTCTCAGTGTGTGTGTGCGGTGCATTCTTATTCTCAGTGTGTGTGTGCGGTGCATTCTTATTCTCAGTGTGTGTGTGCGGTGCATTCTTATTCTCAGTGTGTGTGTGTGTGGTGCATTCTTATTATCAGTGTGTGTGTGGTGCATTCTTATTATCAGTGTGTGTGTGGTGCATTCTTATCATCTGTGTGTGTGTGCGGTGCATTCTTATTATCAGTGTGTGTGTGCGGTGCATTCTTATTATCAGTGTGTGTGTGCGGTGCATTCTTATTATCAGTGTGTGTGTGCGGTGCATTCTTATTATCAGTGTGTGTGTGGTGCATTCTTATTATCAGTGTGTCTGCGGTGCATTCTTATTCTCAGTGTGTCTGCGGTGCATTCTTATTCTCAGTGTGTGTGCGGGGTGCATTCTTATTCTCAGTGTGTGTGTGCGGTGCATTCTTATTCTCAGTGTGTGTGTGGTGCATTCTTATTCTCAGTGTGTGTGTGGTGCATTCTTATTCTCAGTGTGTGTGTGGTGCATTCTTATTCTCAGTGTGTGTGTGGTGCATTCTTATTCTCAGTGTGTGTGTGGTGCATTCTTATTCTCAGTGTGTGTGTGGTGCATTCTTATTCTCAGTGTGTGTGTGGTGCATTCTTATTCTCAGTGTGTGTGTGGTGCATTCTTATTCTCAGTGTGTGTGTGGTGCATTCTTATTATCAGTGTGTGTGTGTGGTGCATTCTTATTATCAGTGTGTGTGTGCGGTGCATTCTTATTATCAGTGTGTGTGCGGTGCATTCTTATTATCAGTGTGTGTGCGGTGCATTCTTATTATCAGTGTGTGTGCGGTGCATTCTTATTATCAGTGTGTGTGCGGTGCATTCTTATTCTCAGTGTGTGTGTGGTGCATTCTTATTCTCAGTGTGTGTGTGGTGCATTCTTATTATCAGTGTGTGTGTGGTGCATTCTTATTATCAGTGTGTGTGTGGTGCATTCTTATTATCAGTGTGTGTGTGGTGCATTCTTATTCTCAGTGTGTGTGTGGTGCATTCTTATTATCAGTGTGTGTGTGCGGTGCATTCTTATTATCAGTGTGTGTGTGCGGTGCATTCTTATTATCAGTGTGTGTGCGGTGCATTCTTATTATCAGTGTGTGTGTGCGGTGCATTCTTATTATCAGTGTGTGTGTGGTGCATTCTTATTATCAGTGTGTGTGTGGTGCATTCTTATTATCAGTGTGTGTGTGGTGCATTCTTATTATCAGTGTGTGTGTGGTGCATTCTTATTCTCAGTGTGTGTGGTTCAAACTTTGGCTTTTGCTCTTACAGTGAAATCCTTTGTTTCTCGTTTCTCCATAATTGTTTTCTGGTCGCCTCTGTTGCCATAGTGACTAAACATGGAGGCGTTTGACTGGCAGCGCTGACACGAGGCCAAAGAGACGCTGCATTTTGGGCTCTGACTATTTCCATGAGGAAGGAGTTTAGTTTTGACCCGTGGGTAAAGTGTTTTGGGAGAGATCGGAGCTTCTGCAGGTGATCCATGGTGTTGTGCTCAACCATCCAGGTTATTTTGGCAAAAGCACCAAGTGAATGATGCAAATGAGCCAAAGCAACTGAGAAGGATCTTTGCAATTCTGATAGAAGCGACTCTTTCCACGGGAAAGGAATCTGGTTTTGAAGCTGGTGTGAACAGTTTTGGGAGAGATCTGAGCTTTTGCTCGTGAGCTGTAATGTTGTGCAGAAGTGTCACAGTGTTTGGCCAAAGCATCTGATCGTTTTAAGAATGTCATTTGTGTTTGAAGAAATGAGCCAAACCAACGGAGAAAAACTGAAACACTTACACTTTCTGAGTCCTGGTGTTAACCACTGAGCTCCAGCAGGCTTCAGTCTGAAACACACGACATGAGTCTGAAACATGAGTCTGAAACACACGACATGAGTCTGAAACATGAGTCTGAAACACACGACATGAGTCTGAAACACACGACATGAGTCTGAAACACATGACATGAGTCTGAAACACACGACATGAGTCTGAAACACACGACATGAGTCTGAAACATGAGTCTGAAACACACGACATGAGTCTGAAACATAAGTCTGAAACACACGACATGAGTCTGAAACATGAGTCTGAAACACACGACATGAGTCTGAAACACACGACATGAGTCTGAAACACACGACATGAGTCTGAAACATGAGTCTGAAACACACGACATGAGTCTGAAACATGAGTCTGAAACACACGACATGAGTCTGAAACGTGAGTCTGAAACGTGAGTCTGAAACACGTGTCTGTCACACTGTGTGATTATAGCTGCACTTTAAACACACTCAGATCATTTCACACAAAAGGGGTTTGGGTCCTGAGACCGAACGGAGCTGAAACAAAAGAGCCTGAAGTCGTAACGTCCCGAGGTGTGACTCCTGAAACATCAGCGTGAGAAACAGGAGCAGAAGAATATAGAATAAAAAGAGCTCAGCCTAAATGTGCAGGTTTGTGAGTTAAACATGTGAGAATGAAACAAAAGCCAAGTCCAGGAGTGTTTGTGATGAGGAAACGACATGAGAACAGGTCAGAAAATGGTGTCATTTGGCCCTTTAATGCAGCTCACAGCTCTAAGGTTTTCTATTGATCTGTGTGACTATGTGGAGCTGAGCCTGAGAATGATGAATACACCACATTCACACTCAGCATCAGGCACTGGCTCATACAGCACATGGGGCATGAAGGCCTTTTGGTGCTGAATGGACAGTTCTCATGTTTGTGATGAGAGGAAAAGACACTTTAAGTCACTTGGATTCTTAGTAAAATCCTGTTTTCCTGTTTGCTGAAAGTGTCTTTGTGTCCACAGTAAAGTGGTCCATACCTGAGAGTGTCCAGTGTGCAGTGGGGCTCCTCCTGTAGAGCACACAGGAGCTTTACTCCTCTGTCTCCTGGATGGTTGTAGCTGAGGTCCAGTTCTATCAGATGGGAGGGGTTGGACCTCAGAGCTGAGGCCAGAGAAGCACAGCCTTCCTCTGAGAGCAGACACCCTGACAGTCTGAGGACACAGATTATTGGAATCAGGAACATTCATGAGGAACATTCAACCCAAATGAGACAAACAACAAGTCCCAGATCTTTATGGGACTTTATCAAATGTTCTTTTCCAATGCAAATACCAACAGGTTCTGGAATAATAGTGAAGAATATGAACCCCTCTGACCTGAGCTGTTCCAGTTTACACTGAGGACTCTTCAGTCCAACACACAACTTCTTCAGCCCTGAGTCCTTCAGGTGGTTGAGACTGAGGTCCAGGACTGTCAGACTAGAGGACTGGGAGCTGAGGACTGAGGACAGAGCTTTACAGCTTCTCTCTGACAGGTCACAGCCGCTCAGTCTGGAGGAGGAGACAGGAGCTCATGAGAGAAGAACTCAGAAGTTCAGATACATCCTTTCACTGCCAATCTCCACAACTGATCTGAAAAGAAACCTATCTGCAGTATTTATGAAATCAAAAACATGATTTGTTTCCTGGCTGTTGTATTGACACTTTTTAATGATGCACAGTTAGTTCTTCATTTCATGTTTTATTCAAATGATCAACAAAGAGCCGGAATATTAGGAAATAAACTTTTTTAGTGTGACATAAACCTGGGTTCGTCTGGACTGTCTAAAAACAGGAATAAAAGAAAATATGAGGGTAAAAAATGTCTGTATAATTCTGACCTGAGCTGTTCCAGTTTACACTGAGGACTCTTCAGTCCAACACACAACATCTTCAGCCCTGAGTCCTTCAGGTGGTTGTGACTGAGGTCCAGGACTGTCAGACTAGAGGACTGGGAGCTGAGGACTGAGGACAGAGCTTCACAGCTTCTCTCTGACAGGTCACAGCGGCTCAGTCTGGAGACAGAAAACATAGTTTATGCAGAAGTTGAACCAAACCATCCTCTGTTAAACAAAGGTCACTCACAGAGCTTTGTTGGAGGCCTTGACCACTGGCAGCAGCCTCAGGAGAACCTCCTCTGAAGGACAGTACTTCTTCAGCTCAAACTGGTCCAGATCTTCTGATGACAGTAAGATGAAGACCAGAGCTGACCACTCAGCAGGAGACAGTCGACCTTCAAACAGATGTCCTGATCTCAGGACCTGTTGGACCTGCTCCACCAGAGAACGATCATTCAGTTCATTCAGACAGTGGAGCAGGTTGATGCTCCTCTCTGCAGACACATCCTCACTCAGCTTCTTCTTGATGTACTCAGCTGTTTTCTGATTGGTCTGGGAGCTACTTCCTGTCTGTGTCAGCAGACCTTGTAGAAGGCTCTGATTGGTGGACAGTGAAAGACCCAGGAGGAAGCGGAGGAGCAGGTCCAGGTGTCCGTTTGGACTCTGTAAGGCCTGGTCCACAGCCGTCTGGTAGAATTTTAATGGATCATTATAAATGATGTACTGCTTTAACATGGAGATTATGGACTTTTTCTCTATAAGTAGATTGATTCCTGTTTTAACAAAGGTCTGATGGACGTGAAGAGCAGCCAGAAACTCCTGCACACTCAGATGGATGAAGCAGTAGACCTTGTCCTGGTACAGGCCTGGCTCCTCTCTAAAGACCTGTGTGAACACTCCGGAGTAAACTGAGGCCGCTGCAGCGTCCAGCCCACACTCGCTCAGGTCACTCTCGTAGAAGATCAGGTTTCCTTCCTGCAGCTGCTCAAAGGCCACTTTTCCCAGAGACTCCACCATCTCCCTGGTCCCTGGAGTCCAGTGAAGGTCCTCCCCTGATCCCTGGTGATACTTGACATTCTGGACTTTGGCCTGAACCACCAGGAAGTGGATGTACATCTGAGTCAGGGTCTTGGGCAGCTCTCCTCTCGCTCTGCTTCTCAACATGTGCTCCAGGACTGCGGCAGCGATCCAGCAGAAGATCGGCAGGTAGCACATGATGTGGAGGCTTCTGGACGTCTTGATGTGGGAGATGACGGCTGTGGCTGTGGCCTGGTCTCTGAACCTCTTCCTGAAGTACTGCTCCTTCTGCGGGTCGGTGAACCCTCTGACCTCTGTCACCATGGAGACGCACTCAGCAGGGATCTGATTGGCCGCGGCGGGTCGTGTGGTTATCCAGAGGCGAGCGGAGGGAAGCAGCGTCCCCCTGATGAGGTTCACCAGCAGCACGTGCACTGAGGCCGACTCTGTGGGGTCGCTCAGGACCTCGGTTTTGGTGAAGTCCAGAGGAGGTCTGCACTCGTCCAGACCGTCAAAGATGAAGAGCACCTGGAGGTGTTCAAAGCTGCAGAGATCTGCTCGTGTTTGACTAAAGAAGTGACGAACAAGTGTCACCAAGCTGAAGCTTGTGTCCTTCAGCACATTGAGCGCTCTGAAAGTGAACGGGAACAGCAGCTGTATGTCCTGGTTGGCTTCACCTTTAGCCCAGTCCAGACTGAACTTCTGAGTGAGCACTGTTTTCCCGATGCCAGCCACTCCCTTTGTCAGCACTGTTCTGATGGCTCCATGTGTGTGAGCTGGGCCTTTAAACATGTCTTCACATGTGATGGCCGTCTCTACTGGGCCTGGAGTCCTGGAGGCTGTTTCCATGTGCCTGACCTCATGTTCCTGGTTGACCTCTGAAGATCCTCCCTCTGTGATGTAGAGCTCTGTGTAGATCTCATTCAGAAGGGTGGAGTTTCCTGCTTTAGCGATGCCCTCAAACACACACTCAAACTTCTGCTGCAGGTCAGACTTCAGGTTACGCTGACAAACTCCAGAAGAACTCCCTGAATGAAGACAGACACAGACCTGAGTCTCAGAGAAGATAAAATGACTGAGCAGCTTGTTAAATGTGTTAAATGGTCCTACTGCTCCACAGACGCTCAGCCAGCTCCTTCTGCTTCATCCTCCTCAGGAAGTTCAGTGTGATCTTCAGAACAGCCTCACTGCAGCTCCTCTGCTCTTCATCCTCATCCTCCACAGGATCTAAGCCTTCTGGGTCATCTGTACTCAGAACCTTGTGGAGCTTCTTCAGCTCCTTCTGGACCAAAGTGAAGATGTCCTCCTCCAGAAGCTGAACAGACACATTATAAACAGCACAAATGCACTCAGTGTCAGATCTGTGTGGAACAAGCTCTCGTTCATCTGAACATTTCCAAACTTTAGTGAATGACAGACCTTAAATATGGAGTCCAGCTGTGTCTGATGGTGCTGACCACTGGAGACCTGTGGACCCGGCTGCTCCCCTCTGCCACAGAGACACATTAAACACTCAGGTTCATTTCAACTCTTTTATTCGACACTGGAGGAAACTCACGGCTCTGTGGTAAAACTAATGTAACGTCCCATAGAGAAGTCACTCCTGAGGGACTCACAGCTGGGACCAGGTTCAGACGGAGGACGTTTCTGGTGGATCCTGAGACACAGAAGAAAACACAGTTCAGTCACAGTAAAACACACGGGGCTGTTCTGACTCAGACACTTCAGGAGGTTCAACGGGGGCTTAATCCAAGATGGCAGCATGTCCTTTTGTCTGCTCTGTGTCGGTCTAATTTGAACTTTTTTTAAGGATTTAAGTGCACTTTTTCACTGAAATTATCTTAGAAACTGTTTCTATGTTCCAAGTTAATACAAGTTTTTGCCATTTTGGACAAACTACCCAGTTATTTGAGCTGATCCACAAGTTCTGCTGCCTGGTCAGAGGCCTATGATCTCACTGGTACTAATCTGAAGCCCAGGAATCTGCTGCAGTGTGGCTCGTCTTTAGCCTAGATCTGCACCAATGATATAAATCAGGATTTACTTCTAAATGGCAATGCAGAGATGCTGAGTGGATATACCACTACTACACTGAGGCCTGTGCTGTGGACACACCACTACTACACTGAGGCCTGTGC
The DNA here is from genome assembly GCA_034769755.1 of Odontamblyopus lacepedii. NCBI lineage: Eukaryota > Metazoa > Chordata > Actinopteri > Gobiiformes > Gobiidae > Odontamblyopus > Odontamblyopus lacepedii. The sequence goes on along the minus strand of CM068345.1, from coordinate 46,949,703 downwards.
TGTGGATATACCACTACTACACTGAGGCCTGTGCTGTGGATATACCACTACTACACTGAGGCCTGTGCTGTGGATATACCACTACTACACTGAGGCCTGTGCTGTGGATATACCACTACTACACTGAGGCCTGTGCTGTGGACACACCACTACTACACTGAGGCCTGTGCTGTGGATATACCACTACTACACTGAGGCCTGTGCTGTGGATATACCACTACTACACTGAGGCCTGTGCTGTGGACACACCACTACTACACTGAGGCCTGTGCTGTGGATATACCACTACTACACTGAGGCCTGTGCTGTGGACACACCACTACTACACTGAGGCCTGTGCTGTGGATATACCACTACTACACTGAGGCCTGTGGATATACCACTACTACACTGAGGCCTGTGCTGTGGATATACCACTACTACACTGAGGCCTGTGGACACACCACTACTACACTGAGGCCTGTGCTGTGGACACACCACTACTACACTGAGGCCTGTGCTGTGGACACACCACTACTACACTGAGGCCTGTGCTGTGGACACACCACTACTACACTGAGGCCTGTGCTGTGGACACACCACTACTACACTGAGGCCTGTGCTGTGGACACACCACTACTACACTGAGGCCTGTGCTGTGGATATACCACTACTACACTGAGGCCTGTGCTGTGGACACACCACTACTACACTGAGGCCTGTGCTGTGGATATACCACTACTACACTGAGGCCTGTGTTGTGGATATACCACTACTACACTGGGGCCTGTGCTGTGGATATACCACTACTACACTGAGGCCTGTGCTGTGGACACACCACTACTACACTGAGGCCTGTGCTGTGGACACACCACTACTACACTGAGGCCTGTGCTGTGGACACACCACTACTACACTGAGGCCTGTGCTGTGGACACACCACTACTACACTGAGGCCTGTGCTGTGGATATACCACTACTACACTGAGGCCTGTGCTGTGGATATACCACTACTACACTGAGGCCTGTGCTGTGGATATACCACTACTACACTGAGGCCTGTGCTGTGGATATACCACTACTACACTGGGGCCTGTGCTGTGGATATACCACTACTACACTGAGGCCTGTGCTGTGGACACACCACTACTACACTGAGGCCTGTGCTGTGGATATACCACTACTACATTGAGGCCTGTGCTGTGGATATACCACTACTACACTGAGGCCTGTGCTGTGGACACACCACTACTACACTGAGGCCTGTGCTGTGGATATACCACTACTACACTGAGGCCTGTGCTGTGGACACACCACTACTACACTGAGGCCTGTGCTGTGGACACACCACTACTACACTGAGGCCTGTGCTGGTTGCTGTGGCTTTACTACTACACTACCTTATCCTGATTAGTGCTGAGAGTCAAGGATAATGGCACTTCTTCTGACTGTTTTGTGCTTGCTGGCTGTATGGGATCTAGGGGCATCTGGTCGCTCCTGGATGTGTGCTTCTAACAAAGCCAGTAGTATTCTGGAGATTGTAAACGGTTGCACTTGTGCCGGTGCTGCTGTACAACCTGTACAACCACCTCAACATCTGGCAGAGGACATAAACTTAACTGTTCTGAGCAGAGACATGCCCAAACTTCAGAGTTTTCTAGCTTTACATAAATGTCTCACTTTTCAAATGAGATCTTACTTTGGCTCTGCATATCTGAAGTCATATTTGAACTGTAATGTTATGAAGCAGAGACTGGTGATTGTCTTACTGTTACTCTTGTCTGGTAATGTGCAACCAAACCCTGGTCCTGAGCTGCAGTATATCCAGACACCCTCTGATTTTAAATCCCTGTCTGGTCTTAAATGTGTTCATCTCAATGTGCACAGCTTGTTACCCAAAATGGACGTGGTTAGAGTTTGGATTCAATCGACAGATGCAGATATTGTTGTGATTTCTTGGTTGACTAAATCTATTGAAAATGATCAGATCCAAATATCTGGCTACAACGTTTATCGTACTGATGGGCCTAAAAAAGGAGGCGGTGTTGCAATTTATGTTAAATCAGAATTTGATGCCTCAGTAGTTCTGTCTGAATCCGTCTGTAGACAACTGGAATTTTTGGCATTGAATGTGGAAATATCAAAGGGTCTGTGTATAAGTGTTGTTGGGTGTTATAGGCCTCCACCTGCCCCCAGTGAAGAATTACAATCCTTAAACCATCTTTTGTCCAAACTGAATGACAGTGAACTTCTTTTAGCTGGTGATTTAAATTGGGATTGGCTTAATACAGTTTCAGATGATTTTAAATCTTTTGGGGATTCTTTTAATCTTACCCAGTTGGTGAATTTAACCACTCGACCAAACCCTAAAAGCCCAGGTAAGTCCACTTTGACTGACTTAATCACAAATGTTCCTCATAAGTTCTCATCCCTGGGTGTCTTCTGTAATGACTTAAGTGACCACCGTGTTGTTGCCGCCCTTAGAAACACCAAGGTGCCCAAATCTAAACCTCGTATAGTTTATAAGAGGAACCTTAAACATTTTAATGAACAAGCTCATCATCAGGACTTGGGCAGTGTTTGTTTCCTCAAATGTTATTTTTATTTTGGTGAAGTGCATCAGTTCCAGTGTAACAGAAGAAGCTGTAAGGCAGAAACTGCCCTTGATTAACCTGTTAACAGCCGCACTCTGCACAAGTGTTCAAATATGTACCAGATGTTCCAAACTGTAATAAGATGTAATGTATAATAAATAAACCATCTTCTGAAATTTAGGCATGTTTTCTTAAGATAAATAACTAAAACAAGCCAAAACATTTCGCTCCATATGTCTCGTGTGCCTCCACCTGTGTCTGTGTGTAAGAGGAGGAGAGAGAGAGTCTCCATACACAGAGCGCATGGAGCTAGCCTATCACTACAGCACCTCTGCCCCACATGGGGCCCACCGCTGAAATCCTCTTTTCATAGGCTACTCAGATCTGTCAATCATTTCCTGAAAGAACCAATGACTGAAGAGGTTTTGCCGTGGAACTGTCCCTTGGTCATGCGTAATACGCCGCTAACTGGACACACTCGTTTTGTTCCCCAAGCTGTAGCGCGGCGCCCCGTAGCTGGACCGAAGCCTGGATACACTTGTTTTGTAGCTAAGAGTGTGGAGAAAACAAACATACCCCACACCGCTAACAGGAGCTAAGCGCTTAGCTATGCTAAGGACCAAGAGCGAGAGCAGTAGAGAGATGCGTCGCTCATCCATTCAGACAAACTTGGACTTTCTGGATTATTTCTCCACATGGAATTATTTTATGAAAAAAACATCTGGATATTCTTTTTCTGTGGACTGTTACGGACTAATTGAGCACAGCTATTCCTGGACTGGACCCGTTTCGGACCGACAGAACCGGCTCAAAGGTAAGAAATGCAATGAATATTTTCGGGAATTATAAGTTATGGCTCTTTGGGCTGTGTGGCATAAAATGAATGATATGGTGGTTTTACTGAGGAATTAAGCTTTCAAACGATGTACAGCAGGTCAATATTGGAAAAATAAGTACGGTGAATATCTGGCTTGACTTTTTAATGTTGTGTAATCGCCGCCGGCGGGCGGGTGGGTGTAAACATGGCTGAACAAGGCTGTAGTGCAGAAGGAATGCTGCCTCTGACTATACCACATGCGCAGTGCAAGGATCACTTATCAGACGCAGTTTGCTGAAGCTTCATAAATAATGTTTGTTGCATGTAAAATATCGATACTGACGCCTCCGTATCGATACGTGTATCGCCAAGAGGCCCACGACGATGTATCCCCGTATCGATTTTTTGAACACACCCCTAATCTCTAGTGTCTATGTTTAAATTCACACGTAAAATCTGATGAGAATTTGATTTCTGGAATGGTCAGAAAACTGAAATGTGACTTACAACAGAAAAATGTGATGAGATGATTTCTGTGAGAAACACAAGACGTCCTGAAGCGACACATGTGCACCTGGTGTTTCTGCTCGTCACATTTCTTTAGTTCATGGAAACAGTCTCATCTAATCATTGGCTCAGACTTACTGTGGACCAGGCTCCTTTTTAAAATTCATCAATCGTCCAATGGAGCGTTCACTTCCCAGCGCCGCCCTGCTGGTGGTGGGAGGCTCTGCGTCCTCTCTGTGCTCGCTCTGATCCATGCTCAGTCCAGAGTCCTACAGAATGACATCACAGTGTTTAGCCCCGCCCACTGCCACATGGTTCATCTCATGGACTTTGGTCAAGTGCCTCATAAAGAGACGTTCAAACCCAAATGTAAAGGAGGAGACGCCAAAAGAGCCAAACATGGGAGAAAATAGAACTGGACCATGGGCTCTGTTCACGTGACGTCACAAACCAGGAAGAGAAACAGGAAATACTGTGGAGGCCCAAAATGCTTCACTCACTTCTGCAGAATATTCATTGGATTTGTTTAGAAAAAGCCGTAAATCTCATTGTTCTGACGCGGCTCAGACTGGGAAGAGTTTCTGTTCTGACTAAGCAATGAAAAAGTGAGGCTGCCCAACACAAAATGTGAGTAAAAACAGCTCTGAAATAAAAGCACTGCAGCTTTAGTCCCTGCATGAGGCCAAATGATAAAATCACTTTATTGTGTCATTCCAAATGAGCTTAAAGTGTGGGCTCAGAGTGGACCAAAGGGCCGTATGTGGCCCCGGAGCCGGACTATGCCCAGGTCTGGTGTAAGGACTAAAGTCGTCCTCTTTGTGCAGGTCACAGGTGCAGATCCAGAAGTCCTGTGCCCTGGTTTGTTCATCAGAGCTCCAGAATGTGCTTTAGGCGGAGGCTGTGCAGAGACATGACCCACCTGCACCCGCTTTACCTCTTCTCTTTGAGTTCTCCACCCAGCTGAACCCCACGGGGCCACAGGGCCACCCGCACAGCACTACTGACCACACCTAAAGACGCCACATTATGAGGCAGCAAAAACAGGCTTCAGTGTGGACGCAAAAGACACACAAATGTAGAGCAGAAAAGAAGTTCAACTGTGACGACACAGAACAACAGGAGATTCACAGCACAAGAATCTGTGAAAGAACTGAGGAAATATCTCAAGTTCTGATGAGACGAACGACACAAACAGGCTGAAAACAGAAGAAACCAGGTCTGAACCAGGTCTGAACCAGATCTGAACCAGGTCTGAACCAGGTCTGAACCAGGTCTGAACCAGGTCTGAACCAGGACTAAACCAGGTCTGAACCAGGTCTGAACCAGGACTAAACCAGGTCTGAACCAGGTCTGAACCAGGTCTGAACCAGGTCTGAACCAGGTCTGAACCAGGACTAAACCAGGACTAAACCAGGTCTGAACCAGGTCTGAACCAGGACTGAACCAGGTCTGAACCAGGTCTGAACCAGGTCTGAACCAGGTCTGAACCAGGACTAAACCAGGTCTGAACCAGGTCTGAACCAGGTCTGAACCAGGTCTGAACCAGGACTAAACCAGGTCTGAACCAGGTCTGAACCAGGTCTAAACCGGGTCTGAACCGGGTCTGAACCGGGTCTGAACCGGGTCTGAACCAGGACTGAACCAGGTCTGAACCAGGTCTGAACCAGGTCTGAACCAGGACTAAACCAGGACTGAACCAGGTCTGAACCAGGTCTGAACCAGGTCTGAACCAGGTCTGAACCAGGTCTGAACCAGGTCTGAACCAGGACTGAACCAGGACTGAACCAGGTCTGAACCAGGTCTGAACCAGGACTAAACCAGGACTAAACCAGGTCTGAACCAGGTCTGAACCAGGACTGAACCAGGTCTGAACCAGGTCTGAACCAGGTCTGAACCAGGTCTGAACCAGGACTAAACCAGGTCTGAACCAGGTCTTAACCAGGTCTGAACCAGGTCTGAACCAGGTCTGAACCAGGTCTGAACCAGGTCTGAACCAGGACTAAACCAGGTCTGAACCAGGTCTGAACCAGGACTGAACCAGGTCTGAACCAGGTCTGAACCAGGTCTGAACCAGGACTAAACCAGGTCTGAACCAGGTCTAAACCAGGTCTAAACAAGGACTAAACAAGGACTAAACCAGGTCTAAACCAGGTCTGAACCAGGTCTGAACCAGGTCTGAACCAGGTCTAAACCAGGACTGAACCAGGTCTGAACCAGGTCTGAACCAGGACTGAACCAGGTCTGAACCAGGTCTGAACCAGGTCTAAACCAGGTCTAAACCAGGACTAAACCAGGTCTAAACCAGGTCTGAACCAGGTCTGAACGAGGTCTGAACCAGGACTAAACCAGGTCTGAACCAGGTCTGAACCAGGACTAAACCAGGTCTGAACCAGGTCTGAACCAGGTCTGAACCAGGACTAAACCAGGTCTGAACCAGGTCTAAACCAGGTCTAAACCAGGTCTAAACCAGGTCTGAACCAGGTCTGAACCAGGTCTGAACCAGGTCTAAACCAGGTCTAAACCAGGACTGAACCAGGTCTGAACCAGGTCTGAACCAGGTCTGAACCAGGTCTGAACCAGGTCTGAACCAGGTCTATACCGGGTCTGAACCGGGTCTGAACCGGGTCTGAACCGGGTCTGAACCGGGTCTGAACCAGGTCTGAACCAGGTCTGAACCAGGACTGAACCAGGTCTGAACCAGGTCTGAACCAGGTCTAAACCGGGTCTGAACCGGGTCTGAACCGGGTCTGAACCGGGTCTGAACCGGGTCTGAACCGGGTCTGAACCAGGTCTGAACCAGGACTGAACCAGGTCTGAACCAGGTCTGAACCAGGTCTGAACCAGGACTAAACCAGGACTGAACCAGGTCTGAACCAGGTCTGAACCAGGTCTGAACCAGGACTAAACCAGGTCTGAACCAGGACTAAACCAGGACTAAACCAGGTCTGAACCAGGTCTGAACCAGGTCTGAACCGGGTCTGAACCAGGTCTGAACCAGGTCTGAACAAGGTCTGAACAAGGTCTAAACCAGGTCTAAACCAGGTCTGAACCAGGTCTGAACCAGGACTAAACAGGTCTGAACCAGGTCTAAACCAGGTCTAAACCAGGTCTGAACCAGGTCTGAACCAGGTCTGAACCAGGTCTGAACCAGGTCTGAACCAGGTCTGAACCAGGACTAAACCAGGACTAAACCAGGTCTGAACCAGGTCTGAACCAGGACTGAACCAGGTCTGAACCAGGTCTGAACCAGGTCTGAACCAGGTCTGAACCAGGACTAAACCAGGTCTGAACCAGGTCTGAACCAGGTCTGAACCAGGTCTGAACCAGGTCTGAACCAGGTCTGAACGAGGTCTGAACCAGGACTAAACCAGGTCTGAACCAGGACTAAACCAGGTCTGAACCAGGTCTGAACCAGGTCTGAACCAGGTCTGAACCAGGTCTGAACCAGGACTAAACCAGGTCTGAACCAGGTCTAAACCAGGTCTAAACCAGGACTAAACCAGGACTAAACCAGGTCTGAACCAGGTCTGAACCAGGTCTGAACCAGGTCTAAACCAGGTCTAAACCAGGACTGAACCAGGTCTGAACCAGGTCTGAACCAGGACTGAACCAGGTCTGAACCAGGTCTGAACCAGGTCTAAACCAGGTCTAAACCAGGACTAAACCAGGTCTAAACCAGGTCTGAACCAGGTCTGAACGAGGTCTGATCCAGGACTAAACCAGGTCTGAACCAGGTCTGAACCAGGACTAAACCAGGTCTGAACCAGGTCTGAACCAGGTCTGAACCAGGACTAAACCAGGTCTGAACCAGGTCTAAACCAGGTCTAAACCAGGTCTAAACCAGGTCTAAACCAGGTCTGAACCAGGTCTGAACCAGGTCTAAACCAGGTCTAAACCAGGACTGAACCAGGACTGAACCAGGACTGAACCAGGACTGAACCAGGTCTGAACCAGGTCTGAACCAGGTCTGAACCAGGTCTGAACCGGGTCTGAACCGGGTCTGAACCGGGTCTGAACCAGGTCTGAACCAGGACTGAACCGGGTCTGAACCAGGTCTGAACCAGGACTGAACCAGGTCTGAACCAGATCTGAACCAGGTCTATACCGGTCTGAACCGGGTCTGAACCGGCTGAACCGGGTCTGAACCGGGTCTGAACCGGGTCTGAACCAGGTCTGAACCAGGACTGAACCAGGTCTGAACCAGGTCTGAACCAGGTCTGAACCAGGACTAAACCAGGACTAAACCAGGTCTGAACCAGGTCTGAACCAGGTCTGAACCAGGACTAAACCAGGTCTGAACCAGGTCTAAACCAGGACTAAACCAGGTCTGAACCAGGTCTGAACCAGGTCTGAACCGGGTCTGAACCAGGTCTGAACCAGGTCTGAACAAGGTCTAAACCAGGTCTAAACCAGGTCTGAACCAGGTCTGAACCAGGACTAAACAGGTCTGAACCAGGTCTAAACCAGGTCTAAACCAGGTCTGAACCAGGTCTGAACCAGGTCTGAACCAGGTCTGAACCAGGTCTAAACCAGGTCTAAACCAGGACTGAACCAGGTCTGAACCAGGACTAAACCAGGTCTAAACCAGGTCTGAACCAGGTCTGAACCAGGTCTGAACCAGGTCTAAACCAGGTCTAAACCAGGTCTAAACCAGGTCTGAACCAGGTCTGAACCAGGTCTAAACCGGGTCTGAACCGGGTCTGAACCGGGTCTGAACCGGGTCTGAACCGGGTCTGAACCAGGTCTGAACCAGGTCTAAACCAGGTCTGAACCAGGTCTGAACCAGGTCTGAACCAGGTCTATACCGGGTCTGAACCGGGTCTGAACCGGGTCTGAACCGGGTCTGAACCGGGTCTGAACCAGGTCTGAACCAGGTCTGAACCAGGACTGAACCAGGTCTGAACCAGGTCTGAACCAGGTCTGAACCAGGACTAAACCAGGACTGAACCAGGTCTGAACCAGGTCTGAACCAGGTCTGAACCAGGACTAAACCAGGACTAAACCAGGACTAAACCAGGACTAAACTGGGTCTGAACCGGGTCTGAACCAGGCCTGAACCGGGTCTGAACCAGGCCTGAACCAGGCCTGAACCAGGCCTGAACCAGGTCTGAATCAGGTCTGAACCAGGTCTGAACCAGGACTAAACAGGTCTGAACCAGGTCTAAACCAGGTCTAAACCAGGTCTGAACCAGGTCTGAACCAGGACTGAACCAGGTCTGAACCAGGACTAAACAGGTCTGAACCAGGACTGAACCAGGTCTGAACCAGGTCTAAACCAGGTCTAAACCAGGTCTGAACCAGGTCTGAACCAGGTCTGAACCAGGTCTGAACCAGGACTAAACCAGGTCTGAACCAGGTCTGAACCGGGTCTGAACCGGGTCTGAACCGGGTCTGAACCGGGTCTGAACCAGGTCTGCACTAGGTCTAAACCAGGTCTGAACCAGGTCTGAACCAGGACTAAACCAGTTCTGAACCAGGTCTGAACCAGGACTGAACCAGGTCTGAACCAGGTCTGAACCAGGTCTAAACCAGGTCTGAACCAGGACTAAACCAGGACTAAACAGGTCTGAACCAGGTCTGAACCAGGTCTGAACCAGGTCTAAACCAGGTCTAAACCAGGTCTGAACCAGGTCTGAACCAGGACTAAACCAGGTCTGAACCAGGTCTGAACCAGGTCTGAACCAGGTCTGAACCAGGACTGAACCAGGTCTGAACCAGGTCTAAACCAGGTCTAAACCAGGTCTGAACCAGGTCTGAACCAGGACTAAACAGGTCTGAACCAGGTCTGAACCAGGTCTGAACCAGGTCTAAACCAGGTCTAAACCAGGTCTGAACCAGGTCTGAACCAGGTCTGAACCAGGTCTGAACCAGGACTAAACAGGTCTGAACCAGGTCTGAACCAGGTCTGAACCAGGTCTAAACCAGGTCTAAACCAGGTCTGAACCGAATCTGAACCAGGTCTGAACCAGGTCTGAACCAGGTCTGAACCAGGACTGAACCAGGACTGAACCAGGTCCAATGGAGCGTTCACTTCCCAGCGCCGCCTGCTGGTGGTGGGAGGCTCTGCGCCCTCTCTGTGCTCGCTCTGATCCATGCTCAGTCCAGAGTCCTACAGAATGACATCACAGTGTTTAGCCCCGCCCACTGCCACATGGTTCATCTCATGGACTTTGGTCAAGTGCCTCATAAAGAGACGTTCAAACCCAAATGTAAAGGAGGAGACGCCAAAAGAGCCAAACATGGGAGAAAATAGAACTGGACCCTGGGCTCTGTTCACGGACGTCACAAACCAGGAAGAGAAACAGAAAATACTGTGGAGGCCCAAAATGCTTCACTCACTTCTGCAGAGTATTCATTGGATTTGTTTAGAAAAGCCAGAATCTCATTGTTCTGACGCTGGCTCAGACTGGGAAGAGTTTCTGTTCTGACTAAGCAATGAAAAAGTGAGGCTGCCCAACACAAAATGTGAGTAAAACAGCTCTGAAATAAAAGCACTGCAGCTTTAGGCCCTGCATGAGGCCAAATGATAAAATCACTTTATTGTGTCATTCCAAATGAGCTTAAAGTGTGGGCTCAGAGTGGACCAAAGGGCCGTATGTGGCCCCGGAGCCGGACTATGCCCAGGTCTGGTGTAAGGACTAAAGTCGTCCTCTTTGTGCAGGTCACAGGTGCAGATCCAGAAGTCCTGTGCCCTGGTTTGTTCATCAGAGCTCCAGAATGTGCTTTAGGCGGAGGCTGTGCAGAGACATGACCCACCTGCACCCGCTTTACCTCTTCTCTTTGAGTTCTCCACCCAGCTGAACCCCACGGGGCCACAGGGCCACCCGCACAGCACTACTGACCACACCTAAAGACGCCACATTATGAGGCAGCAAAAACAGGCTTCAGTGTGGACGCAAAGACACACAAATGTAGAGCAGAAAAGAAGTTCAACTGTGACGACACAGAACAACAGGAGATTCACAGCACAAGAATCTGTGAAAGAACTGAGGAAATATCTCAAGTTCTGATGAGACGAACGACACAAACAGGCTGAAAACAGAAGAAACCAGGTCTGAACCAGGTCTGAACCAGGTCTGAACCAGGTCTGAACCAGGTCTGAACCAGGTCTGAACCAGGTCTGAACCAGGTCTGAACCAGGTCTGAACCAGGTCTGAACCAGGACTAAACCAGGTCTGAACCAGGTCTGAACCAGGTCTGAACCAGGTCTGAACCAGGTCTGAACCAGGTCTGAACCAGGTCTGAACCAGGTCTGAACCAGGTCTGAACCAGGTCTGAACCAGGTCTGAACCAGGTCTGAACCAGGACTAAACCAGGTCTGAACCAGGTCTGAACCAGGTCTGAACCAGGTCTGAACCAGGACTAAACCAGGTCTGAACCAGGTCTGAACCAGGTCTAAACCAGGTCTGAACCAGGTCTGAACCAGGTCTGAACCAGGTCTGAACCAGGTCTGAACCAGGTCTGAACCAGGTCTGAACCAGGTCTGAACCAGGAGTAAATCCAGGACTAAACCAGGTCTGAACCAGGTCTGAACCAGGTCTGAACCAGGTCTGAACCAGGTCTGAACCAGGTCTGAACCAGGTCTGAACCAGGACTAAACCAGGGCTAAACCAGGTCTGAACCAGGACTAAACCAGGGCTAAACCAGGTCTGAACCAGGTCTGAACCAGGACTAAACCAGGTCTGAACCGGGTCTGAACCAGGTCTGAACCAGGTCTGAACCAGGACTAAACCAGGTCTGAACCAGGTCTGAACCAGGTCTGAACCAGGACTGAACCAGGTCTGAACCAGGTCTGAACCAGGTCTGAACCAGGACTAAACCAGGTCTGAACCAGGTCTGAACCAGGACTAAACCAGGTCTGAACCAGGTCTGAACCAGGTCTGAACCAGGACTAAACCAGGTCTGAACCAGGTCTAAACCAGGTCTAAACCAGGACTAAACCAGGACTAAACCAGGTCTGAACCAGGTCTGAACCAGGTCTGAACCAGGACTAAACCAGGTCTAAACCAGGACTGAACCAGGTCTGAACCAGGTCTGAACCAGGACTGAACCAGGTCTGAACCAGGTCTGAACCAGGTCTAAACCAGGTCTAAACCAGGACTAAACCAGGTCTAAACCAGGTCTGAACCAGGTCTGAACCAGGTCTGAACCAGGACTAAACCAGGTCTGAACCAGGTCTGAACCAGGACTAAACCAGGTCTGAACCAGGTCTGAACCAGGTCTGAACCAGGACTAAACCAGGTCTGAACCAGGTCTAAACCAGGTCTAAACCAGGTCTAAACCAGGTCTGAACCAGGTCTGAACCAGGTCTGAACCAGGTCTAAACCAGGTCTAAACCAGGACTAAACCAGGTCTGAACCAGGTCTGAACCAGGTCTGAACCAGGTCTGAACCAGGTCTGAACCAGGTCTTTACCCGGTCTGAACCTGGTCTGAACCAGGTCTGAACCTGGTCTGAACCTGGTCTGAACCAGGTCTGAACCAGGTCTGAACCAGGACTGAACCAGGTCTGAACCAGGTCTGAACCAGGTCTATACCGGGTCTGAACCGGGTCTGAACCGGGTCTGAACCGGGTCTGAACCGGGTCTGAACCGGGTCTGAACCAGGTCTGAACCAGGACTGAACCAGGTCTGAACCAGGTCTGAACCAGGTCTGAACCAGGACTAAACCAGGACTGAACCAGGTCTGAACCAGGTCTGAACCAGGTCTGAACCAGGACTAAACCAGGTCTGAACCAGGACTAAACCAGGACTAAACCAGGTCTGAACCAGGTCTGAACCAGGTCTGAACCAGGTCTGAACCAGGTCTGAACCAGGTCTGAACAAGGTCTGAACCAGGTCTAAACCAGGTCTAAACCAGGTCTGAACCAGGTCTGACCCAGGACTAAACCGGTCTGAACCAGGTCTAAACCAGGTCTAAACCAGGTCTGAACCAGGTCTGAACCAGGTCTGAACCAGGTCTGAACCAGGTCTGAACCAGGTCTGAACCAGGACTAAACCAGGACTAAACCAGGTCTGAACCAGGTCTGAACCAGGACTAGACAGGTCTGAACCAGGTCTGAACCAGGTCTGAACCAGGTCTGAACCAGGACTAAACCAGGTCTGAACCAGGTCTGAACCAGGTCTGAACCAGGTCTGAACCAGGTCTGAACCAGGTCTGAACGAGGTCTGAACCAGGACTAAACCAGGTCTGAACCAGGACTAAACCAGGTCTGAACCAGGTCTGAACCAGGTCTGAACCAGGTCTGAACCAGGTCTGAACCAGGACTAAACCAGGTCTGAACCAGGTCTAAACCAGGTCTAAACCAGGACTAAACCAGGACTAAACCAGGTCTGAACCAGGTCTGAACCAGGTCTGAACCAGGTCTAAACCAGGTCTAAACCAGGACTGAACCAGGTCTGAACCAGGTCTGAACCAGGACTGAACCAGGTCTGAACCAGGTCTGAACCAGGTCTAAACCAGGTCTAAACCAGGACTAAACCAGGTCTAAACCAGGTCTGAACCAGGTCTGAACGAGGTCTGATCCAGGACTAAACCAGGTCTGAACCAGGTCTGAACCAGGACTAAACCAGGTCTGAACCAGGTCTGAACCAGGTCTGAACCAGGACTAAACCAGGTCTGAACCAGGTCTAAACCAGGTCTAAACCAGGTCTAAACCAGGTCTGAACCAGGTCTGAACCAGGTCTGAACCAGGTCTAAACCAGGTCTAAACCAGGACTGAACCAGGTCTGAACCAGGTCTGAACCAGGTCTGAACCAGGTCTGAACCAGGTCTGAACCAGGTCTATACCGGGTCTGAACCGGGTCTGAACCGGGTCTGAACCGGGTCTGAACCGGGTCTGAACCGGGTCTGAACCAGGTCTGAACCAGGACTGAACCAGGTCTGAACCAGGTCTGAACCAGGTCTATACCGGGTCTGAACCGGGTCTGAACCGGGTCTGAACCGGGTCTGAACCGGGTCTGAACCGGGTCTGAACCAGGTCTGAACCAGGACTGAACCAGGTCTGAACCAGGTCTGAACCAGGTCTGAACCAGGACTAAACCAGGACTGAACCAGGTCTGAACCAGGTCTGAACCAGGTCTGAACCAGGACTAAACCAGGTCTGAACCAGGACTAAACCAGGACTAAACCAGGTCTGAACCAGGTCTGAACCAGGTCTGAACCGGGTCTGAACCAGGTCTGAACCAGGTCTGAACAAGGTCTAAACCAGGTCTAAACCAGGTCTGAACCAGGTCTGAACCAGGACTAAACAGGTCTGAACCAGGTCTAAACCAGGTCTAAACCAGGTCTGAACCAGGTCTGAACCAGGTCTGAACCAGGTCTGAACCAGGTCTAAACCAGGTCTAAACCAGGACTGAACCAGGTCTGAACCAGGACTAAACCAGGTCTAAACCAGGTCTGAACCAGGTCTGAACCAGGTCTGAACCAGGTCTGAACCAGGTCTGAACCAGGTCTAAACCAGGTCTGAACCAGGTCTGAACCAGGTCTATACCGGGTCTGAACCGGGTCTGAACCGGGTCTGAACTGGGTCTGAACCGGGTCTGAACCAGGTCTGAACCAGGTCTGAACCAGGACTGAACCAGGTCTGAACCAGGTCTGAACCAGGTCTATACCGGGTCTGAACCGGGTCTGAACCGGGTCTGAACCGGGTCTGAACCTGGTCTGAACCTGGTCTGAACCTGGTCTGAACCAGGACTGAACCAGGTCTGAACCAGGTCTGAACCAGGTCTGAACCAGGACTAAACCAGGACTGAACCAGGTCTGAACCAGGTCTGAACCAGGTCTGAACCAGGACTAAACCAGGTCTGAACCAGGACTAAACCAGGACTAAACCAGGTCTGAACCAGGTCTGAACCAGGTCTGAACCGGGTCTGAACCAGGTCTGAACCAGGTCTGAACAAGGTCTAAACCAGGTCTAAACCAGGTCTGAACCAGGTCTGAACCAGGACTAAACAGGTCTGAACCAGGTCTAAACCAGGTCTAAACCAGGTCTGAACCAGGTCTGAACCAGGACTGAACCAGGTCTGAACCAGGACTAAACAGGTCTGAACCAGGACTGAACCAGGTCTGAACCAGGTCTAAACCAGGTCTAAACCAGGTCTGAACCAGGTCTGAACCAGGTCTGAACCAGGTCTGAACCAGGACTAAACCAGGTCTGAACCAGGTCTGAACCGGGTCTGAACCGGGTCTGAACCGGGTCTGAACCGGGTCTGAACCAGGTCTGCACTAGGTCTAAACCAGGTCTGAACCAGGTCTGAACCAGGACTAAACCAGTTCTGAACCAGGTCTGAACCAGGACTGAACCAGGTCTGAACCAGGTCTGAACCAGGTCTAAACCAGGTCTGAACCAGGACTAAACCAGGACTAAACAGGTCTGAACCAGGTCTGAACCAGGTCTGAACCAGGTCTAAACCAGGTCTAAACCAGGTCTGAACCAGGTCTGAACCAGGACTAAACCAGGTCTGAACCAGGTCTGAACCAGGTCTGAACCAGGTCTGAACCAGGACTGAACCAGGTCTGAACCAGGTCTAAACCAGGTCTAAACCAGGTCTGAACCAGGTCTGAACCAGGACTAAACAGGTCTGAACCAGGTCTGAACCAGGTCTGAACCAGGTCTAAACCAGGTCTAAACCAGGTCTGAACCAGGTCTGAACCAGGTCTGAACCAGGTCTGAACCAGGACTAAACAGGTCTGAACCAGGTCTGAACCAGGTCTGAACCAGGTCTAAACCAGGTCTAAACCAGGTCTGAACCGAATCTGAACCAGGTCTGAACCAGGTCTGAACCAGGTCTGAACCAGGACTGAACCAGGACTGAACCAGGTCCAATGGAGCGTTCACTTCCCAGCGCCGCCCTGCTGGTGGTGGGAGGCTCTGCGTCCTCTCTGTGCTCGCTCTGATCCATGCTCAGTCCAGAGTCCTACAGAATGACATCACAGTGTTTAGCCCCGCCCACTGCCACATGGTTCATCTCATGGACTTTGGTCAAGTGCCTCATAAAGAGACGTTCAAACCCAAATGTAAAGGAGGAGACGCCAAAAGAGCCAAACATGGGAGAAAATAGAACTGGACCCTGGGCTCTGTTCACGTGACGTCACAAACCAGGAAGAGAAACAGGAAATACTGTGGAGGCCCAAAATGCTTCACTCACTTCTGCAGAATATTCATTGGATTTGTTTAGAAAAAGCCGTAAATCTCATTGTTCTGACGGCTCAGACTGGGAAGAGTTTCTGTTCTGACTAAGCAATGAAAAAGTGAGGCTGCCCAACACAAAATGTGAGTAAAAACAGCTCTGAAATAAAAGCACTGCAGCTTTAGGCCCTGCATGAGGCCAAATGATAAAATCACTTTATTGTGTCATTCCAAATGAGCTTAAAGTGTGGGCTCAGAGTGGACCAAAGGGCCGTATGTGGCCCCGGAGCCGGACTATGCCCAGGTCTGGTGTAAGGACTAAAGTCGTCCTCTTTGTGCAGGTCACAGGTGCAGATCCAGAAGTCCTGTGCCCTGGTTTGTTCATCAGAGCTCCAGAATGTGCTTTAGGCGGAGGCTGTGCAGAGACATGACCCACCTGCACCCGCTTTACCTCTTCTCTTTGAGTTCTCCACCCAGCTGAACCCCACGGGGCCACAGGGCCACCCGCACAGCACTACTGACCACACCTAAAGACGCCACATTATGAGGCAGCAAAAACAGGCTTCAGTGTGGACGCAAAAGACACACAAATGTAGAGCAGAAAAGAAGTTCAACTGTGACGACACAGAACAACAGGAGATTCACAGCACAAGAATCTGTGAAAGAACTGAGGAAATATCTCAAGTTCTGATGAGACGAACGACACAAACAGGCTGAAAACAGAAGAAACCAGGTCTGAACCAGGTCTGAACCAGGTCTGAACCAGGTCTGAACCAGGTCTGAACCAGGTCTGAACCAGGTCTGAACCAGGTCTGAACCAGGTCTGAACCAGGTCTGAACCAGGACTAAACCAGGTCTGAACCAGGTCTGAACCAGGTCTGAACCAGGACTGAACCAGGTCTGAACCAGGTCTGAACCAGGTCTGAACCAGGTCTGAACCAGGACTAAACCAGGTCTGAACCAGGTCTGAACCAGGTCTGAACCAGGACTGAACCAGGTCTGAACCAGGTCTGAACCAGGACTGAACCAGGTCTGAACCAGGTCTGAACCAGGTCTGAACCAGGTCTGAACCAGGTCTGAACCAGGTCTGAACCAGGACTAAACCAGGACTAAACCAGGTCTGAACCAGGTCTGAACCAGGTCTGAACCAGGTCTGAACCAGGTCTGAACCAGGACTA
This sequence comes from Odontamblyopus lacepedii, assembly GCA_034769755.1. Taxonomy (NCBI): domain Eukaryota; kingdom Metazoa; phylum Chordata; class Actinopteri; order Gobiiformes; family Gobiidae; genus Odontamblyopus; species Odontamblyopus lacepedii. Next base: position 46,932,500 of record CM068345.1, on the reverse strand, counting down.
AACCAGGTCTGAACCAGGTCTGAACCAGGTCTGAACCAGGTCTGAACCAGGTCTGAACCAGGTCTGAACGAGGTCTGAACCAGGACTAAACCAGGTCTGAACCAGGTCTGAACCAGGTCTGAACCAGGACTAAACCAGGTCTGAACCAGGTCTGAACCAGGTCTGAACCAGGACTGAACCAGGTCTGAACCAGGTCTGAACCAGGTCTGAACCAGGACTAAACCAGGTCTGAACCAGGTCTGAACCAGGACTGAACCAGGTCTGAACCAGGACTGAACCAGGTCTAAACCAGGTCTGAACCAGGTCTAAACCAGGTCTAAACCAGGACTAAACCAGGTCTGAACCAGGTCTGAACCAGGTCTGAACCAGGTCTAAACCAGGTCTAAACCAGGACTGAACCAGGACTGAACCAGGTCTGAACAAGGACTGAACCAGGTCTAAACCAGGTCTGAACCAGGTCTAAACCAGGTCTAAACCAGGACTAAACCAGGTCTAAACCAGGTCTGAACCAGGTCTGAACCAGGTCTGAACCAGGACTAAACCAGGTCTGAACCAGGTCTGAACCAGGACTAAACCAGGACTAAACCAGGTCTGAACCAGGTCTAAACCAGGTCTAAACCAGGTCTAAACCAGGTCTGAACCAGGTCTGAACCAGGTCTGAACCAGGTCTGAACCAGGTCTAAACCAGGTCTAAACCAGGTCTGAACCAGGTCTGAACCAGGTCTGAACCAGGTCTGAACCAGGTCTGAACCAGGTCTAAACCGGGTCTGAACCGGGTCTATACCGGGTCTGAACTGGGTCTGAACCGGGTCTGAACCGGGTCTGAACCGGGTCTGAACCGGGTCTGAACCAGGACTGAACCAGGTCTGAACCAGGTCTGAACCAGGACTGAACCAGGTCTGAACCAGGTCTGAACCAGGTCTGAACCAGGTCTGAACCAGGACTAAACCAGGTCTGAACCAGGTCTGAACCAGGACTGAACCAGGTCTGAACCAGGTCTGAACCAGGTCTGAACCAGGTCTGAACCAGGACTGAACCAGGTCTGAACCAGGTCTGAACCAGGACTGAACCAGGTCTGAACCAGGTCTGAACCAGGTCTGAACCAGGTCTGAACCAGGTCTGAACCAGGTCTGAACCAGGACTAAACCAGGACTAAACCAGGTCTGAACCAGGTCTGAACCAGGACTGAACCAGGTCTGAACCAGGTCTGAACCAGGTCTGAACCAGGTCTGAACCAGGTCTGAACCAGGTCTGAACCAGGTCTGAACGAGGTCTGAACCAGGACTAAACCAGGTCTGAACCAGGTCTGAACCAGGTCTGAACCAGGACTAAACCAGGTCTGAACCAGGTCTGAACCAGGTCTGAACCAGGACTAAACCAGGTCTGAACCAGGTCTAAACCAGGTCTAAACCAGGACTAAACCAGGTCTGAACCAGGTCTGAACCAGGTCTGAACCAGGTCTAAACCAGGTCTAAACCAGGACTGAACCAGGTCTGAACCAGGTCTGAACCAGGACTGAACCAGGTCTAAACCAGGTCTGAACCAGGTCTAAACCAGGTCTAAACCAGGACTAAACCAGGTCTAAACCAGGTCTGAACCAGGTCTGAACGAGGTCTGAACCAGGACTAAACCAGGTCTGAACCAGGTCTGAACCAGGACTAAACCAGGACTAAACCAGGTCTAAACCAGGTCTAAACCAGGTCTAAACCAGGTCTAAACCAGGTCTGAACCAGGTCTGAACCAGGTCTGAACCAGGTCTGAACCAGGTCTAAACCAGGTCTAAACCAGGACTGAACCAGGTCTGAACCAGGTCTGAACCAGGTCTGAACCAGGTCTGAACCGGGTCTAAACCGGGTCTGAACCGGGTCTATACCGGGTCTGAACTGGGTCTGAACCGGGTCTGAACCGGGTCTGAACCGGGTCTGAACCGGGTCTGAACCAGGTCTGAACCAGGTCTGAACCAGGACTGAACCAGGTCTGAACCAGGTCTGAACCAGGTCTGAACCAGGACTAAACCAGGACTGAACCAGGTCTGAACCAGGTCTGAACCAGGACTAAACCAGGTCTGAACCAGGTCTGAACCAGGACTAAACCAGGTCTGAACCAGGTCTGAACCAGGTCTGAACCGGGTCTGAACCGGGTCTGAACCAGGTCTGAACCAGGTCTGAACCGAATCTGAACCAGGACTAAACCAGGTCTGAACCAGGTCTGAACCAGGTCTGAACCAGGTCTGAACCAGGACTGAACCAGGTCTGAACCAGGTCTGAACCAGGTCTGAACCAGGTCTGAACCAGGTCTGAACCAGGTCTGAACCAGGACTGAACCAGGTCTGAACCAGGACTGAACCAGGTCTGAACCAGGTCTGAACCGAATCTGAACCAGGACTAAACCAGGTCTGAACCAGGTCTGAACCAGGTCTGAACCAGGTCTGAACCAGGACTGAACCAGGTCTTAACCAGGTCTGAACCAGGTCTGAACCAGGTCTGAACCAGGTCTGAACCGAATCTGAACCAGGACTAAACCAGGTCTGAACCAGGACTAAACCAGGTCTGAACCAGGTCTGAACCGAATCTGAACCAGGTCTGAACCAGGTCTGAACCAGGTCTGAACCAGGTCTGAACCAGGACTGAACCAGGACTGAACCAGGTCTGAACGAGGTCTGAACCAGGTCTGAACCAGGTCTGAACGATGTCTGAACCAGGTCTGAACCAGGTCTGAACCAGGTCTGAACCAGGTCTGAACCAGGTCTGAACCAGGTCTGAACCAGGTCTGAACCAGGACTAAACCAGGACTGAACCAGGTCTGAACCAGGTCTAAACCAGGTCTGAACCAGGTCTGAACCAGGTCTGAACCAGGTCTGAACCAGGACTAAACCAGGACTGAACCAGGTCTGAACCAGGACTAAACCAGGTCTGAACCAGGACTGAACCAGGTCTGAACGATGTCTGAACCAGGACTGAACCAGGTCTGAACCAGGTCTGAACCAGGTCTGAACCAGGTCTGAACCAGGTCTGAACCAGGACTAAACCAGGACTGAACCAGGTCTGAACCAGGTCTAAACCAGGTCTGAACCAGGTCTGAACCAGGTCTGAACCAGGTCTGAACCAGGTCTGAACCAGGACTGAACCAGGTCTGAACCAGGTCTGAACCAGGTCTGAACCAGGTCTGAACCGAATCTGAACCAGGACTAAACCAGGTCTGAACCAGGACTAAACCAGGTCTGAACCAGGTCTGAACCGAATCTGAACCAGGTCTGAACCAGGTCTGAACCAGGTCTGAACCAGGACTGAACCAGGACTGAACCAGGTCTGAACCAGGTCTGAACCAGGTCTGAACCAGGTCTGAACCAGGTCTGAACCAGGTCTGAACCAGGACTAAACCAGGACTAAACCAGGTCTGAACCAGGTCTGAACCAGGTCTGAACCAGGACTAAACCAGGTCTGAACCAGGTCTAAACCAGGTCTAAACCAGGTCTAAACCAGGACTAAACCAGGACTAAACCAGGACTAAACCAGGTCTGAACCAGGTCTGAACCAGGTCTGAACCAGGTCTAAACCAGGACTGAACCAGGTCTGAACCAGGTCTGAACCAGGTCTGAACCAGGTCTATACCGGGTCTATACCGGGTCTGAACCGGGTCTGAACCGGGTCTGAACCAGGTCTGAACCAGGACTGAACCAGGTCTGAACCAGGTCTAAACCAGGACTGAACCAGGTCTGAACCAGGTCTGAACCGGGTCTGAACCGGGTCTAAACCGGGTCTGAACCGGGTCTGAACCGGGTCTGAACCGGGTCTGAACCGGGTCTGAACCGGGACTAAACCAGGTCTGAACCAGGTCTGAACCAGGACTAAACCAGGTCTGAACCAGGTCTGAACCAGGTCTGAACCAGGACTAAACCAGGTCTGAACCAGGTCTAAACCAGGTCTAAACCAGGTCTGAACCAGGTCTAAACCAGGTCTGAACCAGGACTGAACCAGGTCTGAACCAGGTCTGAACCAGGTCTGAACCAGGTCTAAACCAGGTCTAAAACGGGTCTGAACCGGGTCTGAACCGGGTCTGAACCGGGTCTGAACCAGGTCTGAACCAGGTCTGAACCGGGTCTGAACCGGGTCTGAACCGGGTCTGAACCGGGTCTGAACCAGGTCTGAACCAGGACTGAACCAGGTCTGAACCAGGTCTGAACCGGGTCTGAACCGGGTCTGAACCGGGTCTGAACCGGGTCTGAACCAGGTCTGAACCAGGACTGAACCAGGTCTGAACCAGGTCTGAACCAGGTCTGAACCAGGTCTGAACCAGGACTGAACCAGGTCTGAACCAGGTCTGAACCAGGTCTGAACCAGGACTAAACCAGGTCTGAACCAGGACTAAACCAGGACTAAACCAGGTCTGAACCAGGTCTGAACCAGGTCTGAACCGGGTCTGAACCTGGTCTGAACCAGGTCTGAACCAGGTCTAAACCAGGTCTAAACCAGGTCTGAACCAGGTCTGAACCAGGACTAAACAAGGTCTGAACCAGGTCTAAACCAGGTCTGAACCAGGTCTAAACCAGGTCTAAACCAGGTCTGAACCAGGTCTGAACCAGGTCTGAACCAGGACTAAACCAGGTCTGAACCAGGTCTGAACCAGGTCTGAACCAGGACTGAACCAGGACTGAACCAGGTCTGAACCAGGTCTAAACCAGGTCTAAACCAGGTCTGAACCAGGACTGAACCAGGTCTGAACCGGGTCTGAACCGGGTCTGAACCGGGTCTGAACCGGGTCTATACCGGGTCTGAACTGGGTCTGAACCGGGTCTGAACCGGGTCTGAACCAGGTCTGAACCAGGACTGAACCAGGACTGAACCAGGACTGAACCAGGTCTGAACCAGGTCTGAACCAGGTCTGAACCAGGTCTGAACCAGGTCTAAACCAGGACTGAACCAGGTCTGAACCAGGTCTGAACCAGGTCTGAACCAGGTCTGAACCGGGTCTAAACCGGGTCTGAACCAGGACTGAACCAGGACTGAACCAGGTCTGAACCGGGTCTGAACCGGGTCTGAACCGGGTCTGAACCAGGTCTGAACCAGGTCTGAACCGGGTCTGAACCGGGTCTGAACCGGGTCTGAACCGGGTCTGAACCAGGTCTGAACCAGGTCTGAACCAGGACTGAACCAGGTCTGAACCAGGTCTGAACCAGGTCTATACCGGGTCTGAACCGGGTCTGAACCGGGTCTGAACCAGGTCTGAACCAGGTCTGAACCAGGACTAAACCAGGTCTGAACCAGGACTAAACCAGGACTAAACCAGGTCTGAACCAGGTCTGAACCAGGTCTGAACCGGGTCTGAACCAGGTCTGAACCAGGTCTGAACAAGGTCTAAACCAGGTCTAAACCAGGTCTGAACCAGGTCTGAACCAGGACTAAACAGGTCTGAACCAGGTCTAAACCAGGTCTAAACCAGGTCTGAACCAGGTCTGAACCAGGACTGAACCAGGTCTGAACCAGGACTAAACAGGTCTGAACCAGGACTGAACCAGGTCTGAACCAGGTCTAAACCAGGTCTAAACCAGGTCTGAACCAGGTCTGAACCAGGTCTGAACCAGGACTAAACCAGGTCTGAACCGGGTCTGAACCGGGTCTGAACCGGGTCTGAACCGGGTCTGAACCAGGTCTGAACCGGGTCTGAACCAGGTCTGAACCAGGTCTGAACCAGGACTGAACCAGGACTGAACCAGGTCTGAACCAGGTCTGAACCAGGTCTGAACCAGGTCTGAACCAGGTCTGAACCAGGTCTAAACCAGGACTGAACCAGGTCTGAACCAGGTCTGAACCAGGTCTGAACCAGGTCTGAACCAGGTCTGAACCGGGTCTAAACCGGGTCTGAACCGGGTCTGAACCGGGTCTGAACCGGGTCTGAACCGGGTCTGAACCGGGTCTGAACCAGGTCTGAACCAGGACTGAACCAGGTCTGAACCAGGTCTGAACCAGGTCTATACCGGGTCTGAACTGGGTCTGAACCGGGTCTGAACCGGGTCTGAACCGGGTCTGAACCAGGTCTGAACCAGGTCTGAACCAGGACTGAACCAGGTCTGAACCAGGTCTGAACCAGGTCTGAACCAGGACTAAACCAGGACTGAACCAGGTCTGAACCAGGTCTGAACCAGGTCTGAACCAGGACTAAACCAGGTCTGAACCAGGTCTGAACCAGGACTAAACCAGGTCTGAACCGGGTCTGAACCAGGTCTGAACCGGGTCTGAACCGGGTCTGAACCAGGTCTGAACCAGGTCTAAACCAGGTCTAAACCAGGTCTGAACCAGGTCTGAACCAGGACTAAACAGGTCTGAACCAGGTCTAAACCAGGTCTAAACCAGGTCTGAACCAGGTCTGAACCAGGACTGAACCAGGTCTGAACCAGGACTAAACAGGTCTGAACCAGGACTGAACCAGGTCTGAACCAGGTCTAAACCAGGTCTAAACCAGGTCTGAACCAGGTCTGCACTAGGTCTAAACCAGGTCTGAACCAGGTCTGAACCAGGACTAAACCAGGTCTGAACCAGGTATGAACCAGGACTGAACCAGGTCTGAACCAGGTCTGAACCAGGTCTAAACCAGGTCTGAACCAGGACTAAACCAGGACTAAACAGGTCTGAACCAGGTCTGAACCAGGTCTGAACCAGGTCTAAACCAGGTCTAAACCAGGTCTGAACCAGGTCTGAACCAGGTCTGAACCAGGTCTGAACCAGGACTAAACAGGTCTGAACCAGGTCTGAACCAGGTCTGAACCAGGTCTAAACCAGGTCTAAACCAGGTCTGAACCAGGTCTGAACCAGGACTGAACCAGGTCTGAACCAGGACTAAACAGGTCTGAACCAGGTCTGAACCAGGTCTAAACCAGGTCTGAACCAGGTCTGAACCAGGTCTGAACCAGGTCTAAACCAGGTCTAAACCAGGTCTGAACCAGGTCTGAACCAGGACTGAACCAGGTCTGAACCAGGACTAAACAGGTCTGAACCAGGTCTGAACCAGGTCTGAACCAGGTCTAAACCAGGTCTAAACCAGGTCTAAACCAGGTCTGAACCAGGTCTGAACCAGGACTGAACCAGGTCTGAACCAGGACTGAACCAGGTCTGAACCAGGACTAAACAGGTCTGAACCAGGTCTAAACCAGGTCTAAACCAGGTCTAAACCAGGTCTGAACCAGGTCTGAACCAGGACTGAACCAGGTCTGAACCAGGTCTGAACAAGGTCTGAACCAGGTCTGAACCAGGACTAAACAGGTCTGAACCAGGTCTGAACCAGGTCTGAACCAGGTCTAAACCAGGTCTAAACCAGGTCTGAACCAGGTCTGAACCAGGACTGAACCAGGTCTGAACCAGGACTAAACAGGTCTGAACCAGGTCTGAACCAGGTCTAAACCAGGTCTGAACCAGGTCTGAACCAGGTCTGAACCAGGTCTAAACCAGGTCTAAACCAGGTCTGAACCAGGTCTGAACCAGGACTGAACCAGGTCTGAACCAGGACTAAACAGGTCTGAACCAGGTCTGAACCAGGTCTGAACCAGGTCTAAACCAGGTCTAAACCAGGTCTAAACCAGGTCTGAACCAGGTCTGAACCAGGACTGAACCAGGTCTGAACCAGGACTGAACCAGGTCTGAACCAGGACTAAACAGGTCTGAACCAGGTCTAAACCAGGTCTAAACCAGGTCTAAACCAGGTCTGAACCAGGTCTGAACCAGGACTGAACCAGGTCTAAACCAGGTCTAAACTTCCCCAACACGACTCGACGCCTCAGTGCAGAGTTCACTTCCTGAAACAAACACGACCATGTTTGAGTGACTAAAAGCAGCTGTTGGTTTCTCCAGTCAGACTCAGACAGAAAGTGGAACAAAGCTGGAGGAAAATCCTGCTTTTCTAAGTAAACAGAAACAGTCCAAACACAGTGTAAAAGAATCAAGTGTTACCGTGTGTGAAACAGCTGAACGAGCGCAGAGGAAACGCGTCTGAACAGGAGCAAATGTTTTCACACGGATTCCTGGAGTTTCACACACGACAGAATCCAGTCTGTGTTGTGGTTATTAGAGGAACCCCAAAGCAGAGGCACAAGGCAGGAGCAGTATGAACAAAGTTTATTGGAACAAACCCAGGCAGAGGAGGCAGGGAGCCGGCCGGAAGTAAAGGATGTGTCACCAGAAGGATCCAGGCACGGAGGGAAAATGGGCGAGAGAGGAGAAGCAGGTAAACAAAAATCCAGGTAAGTAATCCACAAAGAACAAACACTAGCACTACCGAACAGGACGGACTTATCTGGCAGTTTGGTGTTTGCCACAGCCAGGCTAAATACTCAGGTGAGTCAATAAGCAGCAGGAGTCCCTCATCTGCAGCACCAGAAGCCACGCCCTCTGCCACACACTGCCCTATGGGAAAAACACAAAAGAGGGAGGGGGAAACAAAACACAAACTGAACCCATAACAGTCTGACGGGTTCTGTGAGTTTGTGCTGTGGCGCTGAGACGGGCGGCAGTCTTATAAAGTACTGCCTTTGTGCCCTTGGGCAAGACACTTGAGCCAGTGTGTTTGGATTAGGGCTGGAGTCCTGGGGCCTGTTCCAGAAAGCGGGTTCAAACATACTCTGAGTTTAACCATGAGCTCTGGGTTGACTTACCCTGAGACGGGAAACCCTGAGTTTTCGGTTCCAGAACAGGTGATATGAATGAGGTTAATCAACTCTGAGTAGGTTTACCTCGAGTTACGCGCGTGCACGACTACTATAAAAAGCCATAGTCAATGGATCCCCGAAACCATGAGCGTCACCATGACAACTACGAAGAAGCGATCCACCTACTTCAGCCCGCTTGAGCTCGAAGTCCTAATGGAGGCTACGCGGAGAAAGAACAGATTTTCCAGCATAAATCAAACACCGCTGCAGCGGCAAAGGAGAGAGAGGCGCGTGGGAAGAAATTGCGGCCCGAGTCAATGCGTGAGTTTAAATTATTTAATTAAGTTAACATTCAACTGTAAGATCATTGCTTATTTGCTGAGTTAAATAGGAATAAAATCTGATTTTCGTTTAGGTGCAACAGGGGAGAGAAGAACTTGGAAGCAGCTAAAAATGAAATATAAAAATATCGTACAAAGTGGTAAGGCATGTTTTTTTAAATGCCTTAGGTTGTTAAAGTAAATGTTAATTCAGTGGCTACTTCAAATAGTAATGCTAATTATTAACAAAATGCTGTTTAAACATGACCTCCCACTTAAAGTAAATGAAAACTTTATTTGTTTAGCCAATACATTTATAGTTTAATAGGCTGCATTTGAAATGTGACTGTGCACATGACAAAAAAATCATCTGAGTTCTGCTCAGCCAACAGAAAGAAGGCAGAGGCCAAAAAGACGGGTGGAGGGCCACCTCCACCCACTGTGACCGAGGCTGAGGTGAGGCCCTCAGCCAAAACGCTCCCCGGCCAGTGGCTGAGGGCCCTGGGGGAAGCTCTTCTGAGCCCAGCACCCCCATGGACACAAGTGCCTCCATCAGATGCAAGTAAACACTTCTGTCTGCATTTAATCAAATCAAATAAGACCAATAGATATATCCTATTTTATTCACCAACAGTTGAGGATGGTGTCCTCTGCCTGGTGCAGCCTCCCCACCCAATACAACACCCTGCAGCTGGAACTATTCCATAGTCGGAGTCGGAGTCGGAGTAATGTGTTAATATGATGTGAAGTTACTGCAGAGCCATGAGGCCCATTCACATTTCTTTACACTGTTGAGTGAAATATAGTTTCATGTACACTGAAGTGATGAGTGGACAAACGACTAAGTACATTTTGATGTTTCAACAGGACATGGCTGGGCATCATGAGCAGCTCCATGAAGTTCAGCCGCACAACTTCATACAGTGAGATTTTCCTGTGAAATCTGTGTGTAGAACTGCAGCACTTAAATGTTGTGCATATGTTTCACAGTTACCAGCCAAAGACTTGTACAGGGTGCACCTGATAAAGAAAATTTAAAAAAACAGAAAAGGAAATGACCTATCTAGATCTGCAGATAAGGAAGGCAGATCTGGAAATTCAGTTACTGGAACGGGTGGGGAGTCTCTGCCTCAAGTGGAGGAGTTCAAGTATCTCGGGGTCTTGTTCACGAGTGAGGGGAGGATGGAGCGTGAGATTGACAGGCGGATCGGTGCGGCGTCGGCAGTGATGCAGTCGCTGTATCGGACCGTTGTGGTGAAGAGGGAGCTGAGCCGAAAGGCGAAGCTCTCGATTTACCTCAATCTACGTTCCTCCCCTCACCTATGGTCATGAGCTCTGGGTAATGACCGAAAGAACGAGATCGCGGATACAAGCGGCCGAAATGAGTTTCCTCCGCAGAGTGGCCGGGCGCTCCCTTAGAGATAGGGTGAGGAGCTCGGTCACACGGGAGGAGCTCGGAGTAGAGTCGCTGCTCCTCCACGTCGAGAGGAGCCAGCTGAGGTGGTTCGGGCATCTGGTCCGGATTCCACCTGGACCCCTCCCACGGGAGGTGTTCCGGGCATGTACCACCGGTAGGAGGCCCCGGGGAAGACCCAGGACACGCTGGAGGGACTATGTCTCTCGGCTGGCCTGGGAACGCCTCGGGGTCCGTCCGGAGGAGCTGGAGGAAGTGGCTGGGGAGAAGGAAGCTTGGGAGCCCCTGCTTAGACTGCTGCCCCCGCGACCCGGCCCCGGATAAGCGGAAGAAGATGGATGGATGGGTTACTGGAACGCCAGTTGAGGTGGTGCATTGGTGAAATGGAGGAATATGTTAATAATTAGAACTATTATAAATCCTAACTGTTGCTTTTGTACTGTAGGGAATAAAGATGAACCAAATCACATTTGAATATGTGTTTTATTTTCAAAAGTAGTTCCGACAAATGAGGTCTCTCACAGTTCTTCCATCCCGGACATCTTCAGGGTGGATGGGGTGGTCATCCTCTGGGTCATTGATTTGTACAGCAGGTGTTGCTCTCCCCTAATAACTGCAATATTATGGAGAACAACACAGGCCACAGTGATGTCACATGCCCTCTCTGGAGTGACCCTGAGCTTGTGCAGGCACTGGAACCGGGATTTGAGTAGGCCAATGGTCATCTCAACCCGGGCTCTAGTCCTGCAGTGGGCCACATTAAAACGCTGTTGGGGCCCCGGCTCAGGGTCAGGGTAAGGGGTCAACAGAGTGGGCTGGCATGGGTAGCCTCGATCCCCTAATAGGTAGCCATTAAACTCCCCTGTAATTATAGAGGACACATTTGAGTGCATTTAAAAAGAGACAAAGAACATTTGTACAAAGCTTCAGCTTCCTCACCACGTGCAAGTCTGTTGCTCAGACTAGACTCCCTGTAGATCCGAGAACCATGGACAGAGCCAGGCCACTTGGCTTCTACATTTGTAATGTAGGTGTCATCGGATATGATCTTCACAGTGCAGAGAATGACATGAGTTAGTTGTATTGTACTGTAGCCTACATTTTCATGCAGCCTACATATTTTTTAAGATTATAGAGCATATACCTGTACATTGATGCTGTGAAAAGATTTTCTGTTAACATAATCCGCCTCATTCTCTGTAGGTGCAGTGATGGGAATGTGGGTCCCATCTATGCACCTATTATATTAGGAAGCCCTGCAAAATTACATTTAATTCAGTTAATTAATCTGACTGACTGAGGTAGCAGCAGAATGTAAAGAAATAACCAAAAAAATAAATTAAATGAATAGGCCTATATTATTTCTACATCAATTACCTGCAATCCTGTGGAATTCCTCCTTGATGTTGCGGGTGGGTTTGTGCCCGGGGAACACCACCATCACCGGCCACAGGCGTTTCAGTGCCAGGGTCACTTTCCTCACAGCTCTGCAAACTGTGGCCTTGCCATAGTGCTCCGCGTCGCCAATATTGTACAGAAAACTCCCGTTTGCATAAAAACGTAGCGCGATGCACAGGATTTGAAGGGAAGTGAGCGCACGTCCGCGGTGGGTGAAGTTTGTAATATGAGGCCGGAGGAGACTTTAAGATAAATGATCCCGTTTGATGAAAAGCGGCAGCGCTCAAACAGATATTCATCTGGAAATGACAGAATATCCAGCCTGGGCCCAAAGATTCTCTCGCGGCACAAAGCGTTTCGAATAATTTGTGCTTCCATGTCTATTGGGTTTGGGAGGAATGGACAAGCCATGTTGTGTCAAAGCGATTTTCATGCGAGAGGAGCGGAAAAACTCAGGGTTATTTCAAGTAAACCTGCCCCGAGCAGGTTATGTTCACAGAGTCTGTTACATGGTGACTGACTCAGTGTTTCAGTTACCTCGCTTTCTGGAACAGAAAACCCAGACTTTCCCTCAACTCAGGGTTAACTTACTCAGAGTTTTCACATAACCCGCTTTCTGGAACAGGCCCCTGGAGTCTGAGTCTGACTCCACCAACATGGGGATTAAATGTCCAAAATAAAGTTTCATTTCTAATAAGAGGAAGCGGAGAATCAGATTTACAAAACATGAAGTACAGAGAGAGAGAGAGAGAGAGAGAGAGAGAGAGAGAGAGAGAGAGAGAGAGAGAGAGAGAGAGAGAGAGAGAGAGAGAGAGAGAGAGAGAGAGAGAGAGAGAGAGAGAGAGAGAGAGAGAGAGAGAGAGAGTGTGTGTGTGTGTGTATGTGTGTGTGTGTATGTGTGTGTGTGTATATGTGTGTATGTGTATATGTGTGTGTGTGTGCATGTGTGTACATGTGTGTATGTGTGTGTGTGTGTATATGTGTGTGTGTGTGCATGTGTGTACATGTGTGTATGTGTGTGTGTGTATATGTGTGTGTGTGTGTATGTGTATATGTGTGTGTGTAGGTGTGTGTGTGTGTGTAGGTGTGTGTGTGTGTAGGTGTGTGTATGTGTATATGTGTGTGTGTGTGTAGGTGTGTGTGTAGGTGTGTGTATGTGTATATGTGTGTGTGTGTGTGTGTGGGTAGGTGTGTGTATGTGTATATGTGTGTGTGTGTGTGTGTGTAGGTGTGTGTGTGTGTAGGTGTGTGTGTGTGGGTAGGTGTGTGTATGTGTATATGTGTGTGTGTGTAGGTGTGTGTGTGTGTGTAGGTGTGTGTGTATGTGTGTGTGTGTATAGTGTGTATGTACACTCAACAAAAATATAAACACAACACTTTTGTTTTTGCTCCCATTTGTCATGAGATGGACTCAAATATCTAAAATTCATTCCAGATACACAATATTACCATTTCTCTCAAACATTGTTCACAAATCTGTCTAAATGTGTGATAGTGGCACTTTTGCTTTGCTGAGATAATCCATCCCACCTCACAGGTGCCACATCAAGATGCTCATCAGACACCATGATTAGTGCACAGGTGAACCTTAGACTGCCCACAGTAAAAGGCCACTCTCAAATGTGCAGTTGTTGCTTTATTGGGGGTCTGGGGACTCAGAACCAGTCAGTATCTGGTGTGACCACCATTTGCCTCATGCAGTGCAACACATCTTCTTCGCATAGAGTTTTATCAGATTGTCAATTGTGGCCTGTGGAATGTTGGTCCACTCCTCTTCAATGGCTGTGCGAAGTTGCTGGATATTAGTGGGAACTGGTACACGCTGTCGTATACGCCGGTCAAGCACATCCCAAACATGCTCAATGGGTGACATGTCCGGTGAGTATGCTGGCCATGCAAGTACTGGGACATTTTCAGCTTCCAAGAATTGTGTACAGATCCTTGCAACATGGGGCCGTGCATTATCTTGCTGAAACATGAGGTGATGTTCATGGATGTATGGCACAACAATGGGCCTCAGGATCTCATCACGGTATCTCTGTGCATTCAAAATGCCATCAATAAAATGCACCTGTGTTCTTCGTCCATAACAGATGCCTGCCCATACCATAACCCCACCACCACCATGGGCCACTCCATCCACAACATTGACATCAGCAAAGCGCTCACCCACACGACGCCACACACGCTGTCTGCCATCTGCCCTGAACAATGTAAACCGAGATTCATCCGTGAAGAGAACACCTCTCCAACGTGCCAGACGCCATCGAATGTGGGCATTTGCCCACTCAAGTCTGTTACGGCGACGATCTGGAGTCAGGTTAAGACCCCGATGAGGACGGCGAGCATGCAGTTGAGCTTCCCTGAGACGGTTTCTGACAGTTTGTGCAGAAATTCTTTGGTTATGCAAACCAATTGTTTCAGCAGCTGTCTGAGTAGCTGGTCTCAGACGATCTTGGAGGTGAACCTGCTGGATGAGGAGGTCCTGGGCTGGTGTGGTTACACGTGGTCTGCGGTTGTGAGGCCGGTTGGATGTACTGCCATATTCTCTGAAACGCCTTTGGAGACGGCTTATGGTGGAGAAATGAACATTCAATGCCCGAGCAACAGATCTGGTTGACATTCCTGCTGTCAGCATGCCAATTGCACGCTCCCTCAATGCTTGCGCCATCTGTGGCATTTTGCTGTGAGACAAAACTGCACATTTCAGGGTGGCCTTTTATTGTGGACAGTCTAAGGTTCACCTGTGCACTAATCATGGTGTCTGATGAGCATCTTGATGTGGCACCTGTGAGGTGGGATGGATTATCTCAGCAAAGCAAAAGTGCCACTATCACACATTTAGACAGATTTGTGAACAATGTTTGAGAGAAATGGTAATATTGTGTATCTGGAATGAATTTTAGATCTTTGAGTCCATCTCATGACAAATGGGAGCAAAAACAAAAGTGTTGCGTTTATATTTTTGTTGAGTGTATATGTGTGTGTGTGTATGTGTGTATGTGTATATGTGTGTGTGTGTATAGCGTGGAGCTTTCTGACTGACAGGACTGAGCACCAGCACGAGGTGGAGAAAACACCCGCGTGAAGCACCGTCCAGGACTGAGCACCAGCACGAGGTGGAGAAAACACCCGCGTGAAGCACCGTCCAGGACTGAGCACCAGCACGAGGTGGAGAAAACACCCGTGTGAAGCACCGTCCAGGACTGAGCACCAGCACGAGGTGGAGAAAACACCTGCGTGAAGCACCATCCAGGACTGAGCACCAGCACGAGGTGGAGAAAACACCCGAGTGAAGCACCGTCCAGGACTGAGCACCAGCACGAGGTGGAGAAAACACCTGCGTGAAGCACCGTCCAGGACTGAGCACCAGCACGAGGTGGAGAAAACACCTGTGTGAAGCACCGTCCAGGACTGAGCACCAGCACGAGGTGGAGAAAACACCTGCGTGAAGCACCGCCAGGACTGAGCACCAGCACGAGGTGGAGAAAACACCTGCGTGAAGCACTGTCCAGGACTGAGCACCAGCACGAGGTGGAGAAAACACCTGAGTGAAGCACCGTCCAGGACTGAGCACCAGCACGAGGTGGAGAAAACAACTGAGTGAAGCACCGTCCAGGACTGAGCACCAGCACGAGGTGGAGAAAACAACTGAGTGAAGCACCGTCCAGGACTGAGCACCAGCACGAGGTGGGGAAAACACCTGTGTGAAGCACCGTCCAGGACTGAGCACCAGCACGAGGTGGAGAAAACACCCGCGTGAAGCTCCGTCCAGGACTGAGCACCAGCACGAGGTGGAGAAAACACCCGCGTGAAGCACCGTCCAGGACTGAGCACCAGCACGAGGTGGAGAAAACACCCGAGTGAAGCTCCGTCCAGGACTGAGCACCAGCACGAGGTGGAGAAAACACCTCCGTGAAGCTCCGTCCAGGACTGAGCACCAGCACGAGGTGGAGAAAACACCCGAGTGAAGCACCATCCAGGACTGAGCACCAGCACGAGGTAGAGAAAACACCTGCGTGAAGCACCGTCCAGGACTCAGCACCAGCACGAGGTGGAGAAAACACCCGCGTGAAGCACCGTCCAGGACTCAGCACCAGCACGAGGTGGAGAAAACACCCGCGTGAAGCACCGTCCAGGACTGAGCACCAGCACGAGGTGGAGAAAACACCCGCGTGAAGCACCGTCCAGGACTGAGCACCAGCACGAGGTGGAGAAAACACCCGCGTGAAGCACCGTCCAGGACTGAGCACCAGCACGAGGTGGAGAAAACACCTGCGTGAAGCACCGTCCAGGACTGAGCACCAGCACGAGGTGGAGAAAACACCTGTGTGAAGCACCGTCCAGGACTGAGCACCAGCACGAGGTGGAGAAAACACGTGAGTGAAGCACCGTCCAGGACTGAGCACCAGCACGAGGTGGAGAAAACACCTGCGTGAAGCACCGCCAGGACTGAGCACCAGCACGAGGTGGAGAAAACACCTGCGTGAAGCACTGTCCAGGACTGAGCACCAGCACGAGGTGGAGAAAACACCCGCGTGAAGCACCGTCCAGGACTGAGCACCAGCACGAGGTGGAGAAAACAACTGAGTGAAGCACCGTCCAGGACTGAGCACCAGCACGAGGTGGAGAAAACAACTGAGTGAAGCACCGTCCAGGACTGAGCACCAGCACGAGGTGGAGAAAACAACTGAGTGAAGCACCGTCCAGGACTGAGCACCAGCACGAGGTGGAGAAAACAACTGAGTGAAGCACCGTCCAGGACTGAGCACCAGCACGAGGTGGAGAAAACACCTGCGTGAAGCACCGTCCAGGACTGAGCACCAGCACGAGGTGGAGAAAACACCCGAGTGAAGCACCGTCCAGGACTGAGCACCAGCACGAGGTGGAGAAAACACCTGCGTGAAGCACCGTCCAGGACTGAGCACCAGCACGAGGTGGAGAAAACACCTGCGTGAAGCACCGTCCAGGACTGAGCACCAGCACGAGGTGGAGAAAACACCTGAGTGAAGCACCGTCCAGGACTGAGCACCAGCACGAGGTGGAGAAAACACCTGAGTGAA
Source organism: Odontamblyopus lacepedii (assembly GCA_034769755.1). Classification (NCBI taxonomy): domain Eukaryota; kingdom Metazoa; phylum Chordata; class Actinopteri; order Gobiiformes; family Gobiidae; genus Odontamblyopus; species Odontamblyopus lacepedii. The sequence goes on along the minus strand of CM068345.1, from coordinate 46,915,670 downwards.
GCACCGTCCAGGACTGAGCACCAGCACGAGGTGGAGAAAACACCTGCGTGAAGCACAGGCCAGGACTGAGCACCAGCACGAGGTGGAGAAAACACCTGCGTGAAGCACTGTCCAGGACTGAGCACCAGCACGAGGTGGAGAAAACACCTGCGTGAAGCACCGTCCAGGACTGAGCACCAGCACGAGGTGGAGAAAACACCTGAGTGAAGCACCGTCCAGGACTGAGCACCAGCACGAGGTGGAGAAAACACCTGCGTGAAGCACCGTCCAGGACTGAGCACCAGCACAAGGTGGAGAAAACACCCGAGTGAAGCTCCGTCCAGGACTGAGCACCAGCACGAGGTGGAGAAAACACCCGAGTGAAGCTCCGTCCAGGACTGAGCACCAGCACGAGGTGGAGAAAACACCTGCGTGAAGCACCGTCCAGGACTGAGCACCAGCACGAGGTGGAGAAAACACCTGCGTGAAGCACCATCCAGGACTGAGCACCAGCACGAGGTGGAGAAAACACCTGCGTGAAGCACCGTCCAGGACTGAGCACCAGCACGAGGTGGAGAAAACACCTGAGTGAAGCACCGTCCAGGACTGAGCACCAGCACGAGGTGGAGAAAACACCCGCGTGAAGCTCCGTCAAGGACTGAGCACCAGTACGAGGTGGAGAAAACACCCGCGTGAAGCACCGTCCAGGACTGAGCACCAGCACGAGGTGGAGAAAACACCTGCGTGAAGCACCATCCAGGACTGAGCACCAGCACGAGGTGGAGAAAACACCCGAGTGAAGCACCGTCCAGGACTGAGCACCAGCACGAGGTAGAGAAAACACCTGCGTGAAGCACCGTCCAGGACTCAGCACCAGCACGAGGTGGAGAAAACACCCGCGTGAAGCACCGTGGAGATCCGGTGACGTCACTTCCGGGTGAGTGAATTCTGTTTGCGAGCTGTTTTGCGAGCACTCTTACTAGCATCTCTCTACTGAATCTGTTAATCCACGAATCCATCTAAACTAGTGCCTGAGCACTTCGTCAAACCATCGAAGTTTATTCAGCATCTAGTGCTCCGTAATTCGTGGTCTAAGCCTCTCTCTCTCTGTAGTTTCAGCTTGTAGTTTCAGCCTGATCTAGCCTAGCCTAGCATCATGGCTAAAACTCTCGCCCCCCTTTCCTGCTCTAGTTGCAACATGTGGAGTGAGAACCCTGGCTTATTTGATAGTGACAGGGATAGTTGCGCTAAGTGTAGCGTAGTGGCAGTCCTCGAGGCCAGGGTTACAGAGTTAGAAACGCGGATCCGCTCATTGGAGGCGCTGAAGCCGAGTTATAGTCAGGCAGTAGCAGGGACCGCGGACCGCATTAGCTTGAGCGTAGCTAGCGAGAGCAGCCCCCCGGCGCATCCTGTGCAGCCGGGACCAGACCAGGACAGTTTTGTGACAGTTAGACGCAGGCGCAGGGCTAAGACCAGGACTGCAGATCAGGGACACATAGCTGAGCGCAGGACTCCAGGAGACCAGGGACACAGGGCTGAGAGCAGGGCGCTCCCCGTCCGGAACAGGTTCGCCCCCTTGAGCTGGACGCGGGACACTCTAGTCATAGGGAGCTCCATAGTCAGGGACGTGGAACTGCCTGCAGCTTCCACACGGTGTTACCCTGGAGCCAGACTGGGCGACATCGAGGGGAATCTTAGGCTTTTAAAGAGAAGTAAGAACAGGTACCGCCGGATCGTTATACACGCGGGGGGTAACGATACTCGGCGCGGTCAGTCAGAGGTGGTGAAGTTGCAGATAGCGGCAGTTTGTGATTTGGCTAAGTCGATGTCGGAGTCCGTGTACTTCTCTGGCCCCTTCCAAATTATGCCAATTGTGAAATGTTCAGCCGCTTTTCAGCTGTCAACCAGTGGTTGTCCAATTGGTGCCCGCAGAATGGTGTCGTCTTCATAGACAACTGGAGGGCATTTGAGGGGAAGTCCAGGCTTATACGTAGTGACGGCATTCATCCCACAGCGGCTGGCTCCTCCCTCCTAGCGCAGAATATTATGGTTAGTCTTAGATGACCATCAGGTAAGACTAGCACACAGAATAGCTCAGGGAGTGTCAGTGACGCTAGGGAGCAGAGTAGACTAGTGAGGCACTGCTCTGTTAGCGAGAACAGCTCCAAACAGGCTGAGACTGTGTTTGCCCCACGTACAGGGGGCTCCTCTGAGCCACCCTGCATGAACAATTCTCCCAGACTGGCTGAGGTTGTGTATGTCCCACGCACAAAAAGCACAAACAAAACATACCTAAACTCTGATAGGAAAGGTATCAGATCTCCTAACTCAATAGAAATAAATACATGCATCGCAAATAAACAAAATAAATGTATAAAAAGCACAAATAAAACTCAACTAAAGTCTGATAGGAAAGGCGTCAGGTTTCATAACTTAATAAAAATAAATAATTGTGTTGCAAATAAACAAATTAAGCATGTAAAAAGCACAAATAAAAGTCAACTGAACTCTGATAGGAAAGGCGTCAGATCTCATAACTTAATAAAAATAAATACATGTGTCGCAAATAAACAAAATGATAAGTGTGTAAAATGTGGACTGCTAAACATCAGGTCCCTCTCCTCTAAATCTCTTTTAATAAATGAATTAATTGGCGACTTTAACTTTGATCTTCTAGCTTTAACTGAAACATGGCTTCAGGAAAATGATTATGTTAGACTAAACGAATCTACACCTCCAAGTCACGTGAACTTTCAAAGTGCCAGGAGCACTGGTCGAGGTGGCGGTGTGGCCGTCATTTCTCACTCCAGCCTAATTCTCAGCCTCAAATCTAATTATACATTCCGCTCCTTTGAAAGCCTCACACTATCTATTACGTGCACCAACTGGAAAAACCAGAAAGCTGTTATATTCATAACAATCTACCGACCTCCTGGTCCATATGCCGAGTTTCTGACAGAGTTTTCTGACTTTATTTCAAGTTTAGTTTTGGAATGGGAAAGGATTGTTATAGTTGGAGATTTCAACATTCATGTTGATAACAGCAGTGAGCCTCAGCAGTGGTTTTGGTGCTCTCCTGGATGGGATCGGTTTTACCCAGAGTGTGAACAAGCCGACTCACTGTCACAATCACACTCTCGATCTCGTCCTAACTTATGGTATTGAGATTAATGATTTACTTGTAATTCCTCAAAACCCTATACTCTCTGACCATTTTTTAATTACCTTTCAATTCGTACTAAAAGACTATCCAGCTCAGCAGGAGAAAACTATAATGAAAAGAACAATATCAGAAAAATCAGTAGCCGACTTCAAAGAAATAATCGAGCCAGTAATAAATGATATGCCATGTGACAATGAGAACAACTTTAATCCAATTATCATGGATCAGTTTGTTGATAGGACAATGCTCACCTTAAAATCTGCTCTCGATGTTGCAGCTCCGCTAAAACAGAAAAGCATTAAACCAAGACCTCCGGCTCCTTGGTTTACTCCAGAACTGCGATCACTCAAACAACACGTGAGACGCACAGAGAAGCTCTGGCACCGCTCGCGCTCGGAGCAGTCTCTGAAGGCATGGAAGCTCTGCCTGCTCTCTTATAAGGCCGCTCTGCGAAAAGCACAAACCAGATACTATTCAAACCTAATAGAAGTAAACAAAAGCAACCCCAGATTTCTGTTCAGCACTGTAGCCAGGCTGACAAACTCACACACTGCCCCTGAGTCTCTTCTCCCTTCGAAGTTCAGTTGTGACTTTCTTGAATTCTTCGATCACAAAATTACACCATTAGAGACAAGATCAACGAAGCCACTCCAAAAATCAGCCCCGAGCAAATTCAGCAAATCCAGTCAGTAACACCAATATCCCACATAAATCCTCTAACAGCATTAGACAAATTTACTCCTGCCGATGAGGCGGAGATTACCTCAGTCATCATGTCGTCCAAACCATCAACTTGTTTGCTCGACCCTATTCCAGTCAAACTCCTCAAAGAAGCTCCACCTAATAATAGGTTCCATCCATAACATAATAAATATGTCATTAGAAAATGGCTTTGTTCCTCAGTCCTTTAAATATGCTGTAATTAAACCGCTTTTGAAAAAACCTATCTTAAATCCTGATGAACTAGCCAACTACAGACCTATTTCGAATCTTCCATTTCTCTCAAAGATTCTGGAACGAGTTGTGGTGAAACAGCTCTGTCACCATCTGCAGGGCAATAATTTATATGAAAAATTTCAGTCTGGTTTCAGAGCTCACCACAGCACAGAAACTGCTCTGCTTAAAGTGACAAATGATTTGCTACTAGCTGCTGATAACGGGCTGGCTTCAGTCCTGGTCCTACTGGACCTCAGTGCAGCGTTTGACACCATTGATCACAACATTCTACTGCAGAGGTTAGAATGTGACATAGGTGTCAGAGGGACCGCCCTCAAATGGTTTAAATCCTCTCTATCAGATAGGTACCAGTTTGTTAGTGTAAACCAGTGCACCTCTCCCTGCTCTAAAGTAGCTTGTGGTGTTCCACAAGGATCTGTGCTTGGTCCAATCCTGTTTACTCTGTATATGTTGCCATTAGGTAACATTATCAGAAAACATGGCATTAATTTCCACTGCTATGCTGATGACACTCAGCTGTACTTATCAATGAAACCTAATCAGACCGATCAAATCGATAAGCTCAGTGCCTGTGTGAAGGACATCAAAACCTGGATGACCCTGAATTACCTGCTCTTAAACCCTGAAAAAACAGAGGTCATTGTTGTCGGTCCTAAAGGTCAGAGAGATTCTCTGTCCGACCAGATAATCTCACTTGACAATGTGAGTATAGCCTCTAGCTCTACTGTAAAAAACCTTGGAGTCGTATTTGACCAAAATCTCTCATTCACAGCTCATATAAACCAAGCTTGTAAAACTGCAGATTTTCACCTGCGAAACATAACTAAAATCAGAAAAATTTTGCCGAAAAATGATGCCGAAAAACTTATCCATGCATTTGTTACATCCAGACTAGATTACTGTAATTCTCTGCTCACCGTCTGCACTAAAGGTACTTTAAGAAGCTTCCAGTTGGTCCAAAATGCAGCGGCCAGAGTCCTAACAGGAACTAAAAGACGTGATCACATCAGTCCTGTGTTAAAATCACTTCACTGGCTTCCTGTCGAGCTTAGAAATAAATTCAACGTTCTCCTCCTGACATACAAAGCCTTAAACAATATGGCCCCATCATATCTTCAGGATGCCATTGTCCCCTATCAGCCAAATAGAGCACTTCGCTCTCAGAATGCAGGATTATTAGTGGTTCCTAGAGTGTCTAAAAGTACAGTGGGGGGGAGAGCCTTCAGTTACCAAGCTCCTGTGTTATGGAATCAACTCCCTGTTGATGTTAAACAGGCTCCACAGTCTCTTTATTTAAGACCAGGCTTAAAACCTTCCTCTTCGGAATAGCTTATGACCTGGGGCCTGTTCCAGAAAGCGGGTTATGTGAAAACTCTGAGTAAGTTAACCCTGAGTTGAGGGAAAGTCTGGGTTTTCTGTTCCAGAAAGCGAGGTAACTGAAACACTGAGTCAGTCACCGCGGTAACAGACTCTGTGAACATAACCTGCTCGGGGGCAGGTTTACTTGAAATAACCCTGAGTTTTTCCGCTCCTCTCGCATGAAAATCGCTTTGACACAACATGGCTTGTCCATTCCTCCCAAACCCAATAGACATGGAAGCACAAATTATTCGAAACGCTTTGCGCCGCGAGAGAATCTTTGGGCCCAGGCTGGATATTCTGTCATTTCCAGATGAATATCTGTTTGAGCGCTGCCGCTTTTCATCAAACGGGATCATTTATCTTAAAGTCTCCTCCGGCCTCATATTACAAACTTTACCCACCGCGGACGTGCGCTCACTTCCCTACAAATCCCGTGCATCGCGCTACGTTTTTATGCAAACGGGAGTTTTCTGTACAATATTGGCGACGCGGAGCAACTATGGCAAGGCCACAGTTTGCAGAGCTGTGAGGAAAGTGACCCTGGCACTGAAACGCCTGTGGCCGGTGATGGTGGTGTTCCCCGGGCACAAACCCACCCGCAACATCAAGGAGGAATTCCACAGGATTGCAGGTAATTGATGTAGAAATAATATAGGCCTATTCATTTAATTAATTTTTTTGGTTATTTCTTTACATTCTGCTGCTACCTCAGTCAGTCAGATTAGTTAACTTAATTAAATGTAATTTTGCAGGGCTTCCTAATATAATAGGTGCATAGATGGGACCCACATTCCCATTACTGCACCTACAGAGAATGAGGCGGATTATGTTAACAGAAAATCTTTTCACAGCATCAATGTACAGGTATATGATCTATAATCTTAAAAAATATGTAGGCTGCATGAAAATGTAGGCTACAGTACAATACAACTAACTCATGTCATTCTCTGCACTGTGAAGATCATATCCGATGCAACCTACATTATTACAAATGTAGAAGCCAAGTGGCCTGGCTCTGTCCATGGTTCTCGGATCTACAGGGAGTCTAGTCTGAGCAACAGACTTGCACGTGGTAAGGAAGCTGAAGCTTTGTACAAATGTTCTTTGTCTCTTTTTAAATGCACTCAAATGTGTCCTCTATAATTACAGGGGAGTTTAATGGCTACCTATTAGGGGATCGAGGCTACCCATGCCAGCCCACTCTGTTGACCCCTTACCCTGACCCTGAGCCGGGGCCCCAACAGCGTTTTAATGTGGCCCACTGCAGGACTAGAGCCCGGGTTGAGATGACCACTGGCCTACTCAAATCCTGGTTCCAGTGGCTGCACAAGCTCAGGGTCACTCCAGAGAGGGCATGTGACATCATTGTGGCCTGTGTTGTTCTCCATAATATTGCAGTTATTAGGGGAGAGCAACACCCTGCCGTACAAATCAATGACCCAGAGGATGACCACCCCATCCACCCTGAAGATGTCCGGGATGGAAGAGCTGTGAGAGACCTCATTTGCAGGAACTACTTTTGAAAATAAAACACATATTCAAATGTGATTTGGTTCATCTTTATTCCCTACAGTACAAAAGCAACAGTTAGGATTTATAATAGTTCTAATTATTAACATATTCCTCCATTTCACCAATGCACCCACCTCAACTGGCGTTCCAGTAACTGAATTTCCAGATCAGCCTTCCTTATCTGCAGATCTAAATAGGTCATTTCCTTTTCTGTTTTTTAAAATTTTCTTTATCAGGTGCACCCTGTACAAGTCTTTGGCTGGTAACTGTGAAACATATGCACAACATTTAAGTGCTGCAGTTCTACATACAGATTTCACAGGAAAATCTCACTGTATGAAGCTGTGCGGCTGAACTTGATGGAGCTGCTCATGATGCCCAGCCATGTCCTGTTGAAACATCAAAATGTACTTAGTCTTTTGTCCACTCATCACTTCAGTGTACATGAAACTATATTTCACTCAACAGTGTAAAGAAATGTGAATGGGCCTCATGGCTCTGCAGTAACTTCACATCATATTAACACATTACTCCGACTCCGACTATGGAATAGTTACAGCTGCAGGGTGTTGTATTGGGTGGGGAGGCTGCACCAGGCAGAGGACACCATCCTCAACTGTTGGTGAATAAAATAGGATATATCTATTGGTCTTATTTGATTTGATTAAATGCAGACAGAAGTGTTTACTTGCATCTGATGGAGGCACTTGTGTCCATGGGGGTGCTGGGCTCAGAAGAGCTTCTTCCCCCAGGGCCCTCAGCCACTGGCCGGGGAGCGTTTTGGCTGAGGGCCTCACCTCAGCCTCGGTCACAGTGGGTGGAGGTGGCCCTCCACCCGTCTTTTTGGCCTCTGCCTTCTTTCTGTTGGCTGAGCAGAACTCAGATGATTTTTTTGTCATGTGCACAGTCACATTTCAAATGCAGCCTATTAAACTATAAATGTATTGGCTAAACAAATAAAGTTTTCATTTACTTTAAGTGGGAGGGCATGTTTAAACAGCATTTTGTTAATAATTAGCATTACTATTTGAAGTAGCCACTGAATTAACATTTACTTTAACAACCTAAGGCATTTAAAAAAACATGCCTTACCACTTTGTACGATATTTTTATATTTCATTTTTAGCTGCTTCCAAGTTCTTCTCTCCCCTGTTGCACCTAAACGAAAATCAGATTTTATTCCTATTTAACTCAGCAAATAAGCGATGATCTTACAGTTGAATGTTAACTTAAACTATTTAAACTCACGCATTGACTCGGGCCGCAATTTCTTCCCACGCGCCTCTCTCTCCTTTGCCGCTGCAGCGGTGTTTGATTTACGCCGGAAAATCTGTTCTTTCTCCGCGTAGCCTCCATTAGGACTTCGAGCTCAAGCGGGCTGAAGTAGGTGGATCGCTTCTTCGTAGTTGTCATGGTGACGCTCATGGTTTCGGGGATCCATTGACTATGGCTTTTTATAGTAGTCGTGCACGCGCGTAACTCGAGGTAAACCTACTCAGAGTTGATTATCTTCATTCATATCACCTGTTCTGGAACCGAAAACTCAGGGTTTCCCGTCTCAGGGTAAGTCAACCCAGAGCTCATGGTTAAACTCAGAGTATGTTTGAACCCGCTTTCTGGAACAGGCCCCAGGTTACTTAGTTGATGTCACTAAGATAAGCTGCCGCAGGAGATAACAAGCTGGGGGAAGTGTGGCAACCTGAGCACTGTCCTCTGTTTCCTCCTATTTTCTCATCAGCATCACTCACTATGTTCTCATCTGTAGTTTGTTCATTGCTATTCACATGTTGTCCCCTGTCCCACTCCCCCTGTGGAGTGGAACTCTTTCAGGCACCTGATGGCAGCTGGACCTCTCTCCTCCTCCTCGCCTGGCTCCTCCTCCTCGCCTGGCTCCTCCTCCTCGCCTGGCTCCTCCTCTTCGCCTGGCTCCTCCTCCTCGCCCGGCTCCTCCTCCTCGCCCCTCTCCTCCTCCTCCTCGCCCTGCTCTTCCCCACCTGGGTAGCTGTGGTCATACTGAACTGGCCCACGGGCCTGGACATCTATAGCCTGTCCGTCCATGGGAGTGGATCTCTCCTTCACTGTAGTTCTCCCCGAGGTTTCTTCTTTTTCCCAGGACCCTGGGTTTTTTGAAGTTTTTCCTTGCTGAGAAGGAGGGTCTAAGGACAGGGGATGACTGGACCATGTTTCATTTGCTGCTTTACATGAATGTTGTTTTTTTCCTGTTTTGATATGTCTGTGTGTATGTTTTACTCATCTAAATCTTGGAACGCCCTTAGAGGAAACTGTTGTTGCGATTTTGGGCGCTACAAAATAAATTGAATTGAATTGGATTGCAAATATTGGAACCACAGCATTTTTCCTCATATGACAAATATAAAATAACGGTTTTGTTCTGCACAGTTTGGGACATATCTGTACCTTTTATTTTTGACAAATTAGTCCCATGTTTAAAAGCCTCATGAGGACTCTCCAAAAAATCTATACCTTGATTTAGATCTAGGTATAGATCTAAATCAAGGTATAGATTGATTTAGATCAATCTATACCTTAATACGCCCCGCTGGCGGCGGGGCAAAATACGCCCGTACTTTGAATTATTGTATGTAGAATTAAGTTAGAATTTGTCAAACCTAGTTAAAGATGAATTGTTGGTGCAGTTTGGAAGATTCCAATACTGACAAGGTTTTCGCAACGGGTTGGGCCGTGACCTTGACCTTTGACCCTGTGACCTTGAAATCAATAGGGAACATCCTTGACCCATGGGGTGTCCAGCCATGAAGTTGGACATTCCTAGGTGAGACGGTTGTGGAGTTAGAGCACGGACAAGAAATTGTCCACAGACAGACGGACAGACGGACAGACAGACGGACGGATAATCAATAGGGAAATATGGCTCTTGCAGTAGGAGTATGAGTATGACATCATCACATTCTAGAATCGGAATTCCACCAATCAGATTGCAGCAACAGAACTTAAAGACACTACAAAGCTTTGATGTGTCAAAGCTCAAAGAAGCAGAGAATGTGGGTTGTTCTCGCTTTCAGCAGCAGAACATTTGAGAAGAGAGTTCAGATCTACGGCAGGTAGATCAGGTGTGTCAAAGTGAAAGTGTTTGTGATCCAGGAGAGATGGCGCAGAAAACACTCGACCAAGAAGCCTTTTCCTGCTCCGTGTGTTTAGATCTACTGAAGGATCCAGTGACGACTCCCTGTGGGCACAACTACTGCATGAAGTGTCTTCAGCACCACTGGGACCAACAGAACCACAGCTACAGCTGTCCTCAGTGCAGAGAGAACTTCAGCCCCAGGCCTGTGCTGCGTAAAAACACTTTGTTAAGTGATTTGGTGGAACAACTGAAGAAGACTGGACTCTCAGCGCCCCCTGCAGACCACTGCTATGCCGGACCTCAGGATGTGTCCTGTGATGTGTGCACTGGGAAGAAGCTGAGAGCTGTCCAGTCCTGTCTGCAGTGTGTGGCCTCTTACTGTGAGCGCCACCTACAGCCTCATTATGAAGCTGCAGCGTTACAGAAACACCAGCTGGTGGCGCCGTCTCACAGGCTCCAGGAAAACATCTGCTCTGAACACCACAGACTGATGGAGCTGTTCTGCCGCAGTGACCAGCAGAGCATCTGTTACCTCTGCTCTGTGGACCAACATAAGGGTCATGACATAGTGGCCTCTGCCTCAGAGAGGGCTCAGAGACAGGCAGAGCTGCCGGCCAGGAGGGCCCTGCTGCTCCAGAGCCTCCAGCACAAAGAGACAGACCTGAAGAGGCTCCAACAGGAGGCCCAGGACATCAGACGCTCTGCCCAGACAGCAGTGCAGCGCAGTGGGGACAGCTTCACACAGATGGCCCTTCTCCTGGAGAAAAGACGCTCTGAAGTGGAGCAGCAGATCCGCTCCCAGGAGCAGACCCATCTGAGCCGAGTCCAAGAGCTCCAGGACCAAGTGCAGCAGGACGTGAGGGGGCTGAAGAGGAGCCTCTCTGAGCTGGACACACTGGCCCTCACCCAGGATCATAACCAGTTTCTACAGGTCTACGCTTCACTGTCCCCACACACACAGAGCACAGAGCCAGACACCATTCACACAGGGGACCGGAGCTACTTTGAGGAAGTGACCAGAGCTGTGTCCAAGCTCAGAGACACACTCCAGCTCACTCTGAGTCCAGTCCAGGTTTTACTGGCACCAGCTGAACCCAGCTCCAGAGACGACTTCTTACAATATTCTACAGAAATCACTCTGGACCCAAACACAGTTAACACAGGACTGTCTCTGTCTGATGGAAACAGAAGAGTAACAGGTATGAGTGAACACCAGAGTTATCCAGATCATCCTGATAGATTCAGTAACTGGTGTCAGGTCCTGAGTAGAGAGAGTCTGACGGGCCGATGTTACTGGGAGGTGGAGTGGAGCGGGGAGTGTGCTCTTATAGCAGTTTCATACAGAGATATTCAGAGGAAAGGAAACTCTTATGAAAGTGTATTTGGATACAATGATAAATCCTGGGCCTTACAGTGTGAACCTAACTGTTATTCATTTTGGTTTAACTCAGTCCAGTCCCAGGTCTCAGGTCCTGTCGGTTCTAGAATCGGGGTTTACCTGGACCACAGTGCAGGGGTTTTGGCGTTTTACAGCATCTCTGGAAGAACCATGAGCCTCCTCCACAGAGTCCAGACCAGGTTCACTCAGCCTCTCTACACTGGGGTCTGGATTAATACTGGATCCACTGCACATTTCCCTAAACTCAAATAGCAGCTTTGTTCTTCACAATTTGGGCTCAACTTTGACTCTTATTTTGAACTATCTACGTAAGACTTTAAAGTACTGTTAAAAAAATCAATATCTAAATACAAATCAATTATAAGATTAATATCAAAACCAGATACTCATTTGATTCTGAAACAACTGTGACATATACAGGAGGAAAATTACCTCTGGTCTATATAAGAACAAAGAAAATGCTGTGATTTTGTGTTGACAATGATATTCTATCCTAAGACTTTATGATCGAAATGAAAAATTGTTCCTCTGCTTCAAAATGGAGTTTGACATTTTGGCCTCGTGTATGAATGCAGTCGTAGCTACATCACTGTTCATACTAGAATCGTTTGTACTATTACTGGATTAGAACTTTGTTTCACTTCAAATGTTCTTCTGTAAACTTCATCTGTGTTTGACTCTTCACTCGATCATGATGTAAAAAGTGATTTTCTTATTTCATGTAAAACTACAGCAGTGTGTTTCTGTCTGTGATGGAGCTGATGTCACTTTGAGAGGAGCAGAATCAGAACTGTAAATGTTGCTCAGGGAGAAAACTGTTTAAACAGTTCTGAGCATTTTTACACTGGAAATTTGAAACAATAAATCTGTAAATTCGTTATTTTTTCCTGTGGATTTTTCTCTTTCAAAATCTAAAATTCATCGCAGTTGTGAAATAGTTTAGCACCAGTATTTACTGTAGGTGGAGGCAGGGGGCGCCATCTGAAATCTTGGCCAGTTAATGAGTTCTGGTTAAGTCCTGGGTTAGTCCTGGTTTAGTCCTGGTTTACATTGGGTTTAGTCCTTGTTAAGTCCTGGTTTAGTTCTGGTTAATTACCGGTTTAGTCCTGGTTTAGTCCTGGTTCAGTCCGGGTTCAGTCCCAGTTCAGTCCTGGGTTTGTCCTGGTTCAGTCCTGGTTTTGTCCTGGTTCAGTCCTGGTTTAGTCCTGGTTTAGTCATGGTTCAGTCCTGGTTTTGTCCTGGTTCAGTCCTGGTTTAGTCCCGCTTCAGTCCTGGTTCAGTCCTGGTTTATTCCTGGTTCTGTCCTGTTTCAGTCCTGGTTCAGTCGCGGTTTAGTCCCGGTTCAGTCCTGGTTCAGTCCTGGTTTAGTCCTGGTTCAGTCCCGGTTCAGTCCTCGTTTAGTCCTGGTCCAGTCCTGGTTCAGTCCTGGTTTAGTCCTGGTTTAGTCCTGGTCCAGTCATGGTTCAGTCATGGTTTAGTCCTGGTTTAGTCCTGGTTTAGTCCTGGTTTAGTCCTGGTTTAGTCCTGGTTCAGTCCTGGTTCAGTCCTGGTTCAGTCCTGGTTCAGTCCTGGTTTAGTCCCGGTTCAGTCCCGGTTTAGTCCTGGTTCAGTCCCGGTTTAGTCCCTGTTCAGTCCTGGTTCAGTCCTGGTTTAGTCCCGCTTGAGTCCTGGTTCAGTCATTGTTCAGTCCTGGTTTAGTCCTGGTTTAGTCCTGGTTCAGTCCCGGTTCAGTCCCGGTTCAGTCCTGGTTTAGTCCCGCTTCAGTCCTGGTTCAGTACTGGTTTAGTCCCAGTTCAGTCCCGGTTCAGTCCCGGTTTAGTCCCGCTTCAGTCCTCGTTTAGTCCTGGTCCAGTCCTGGTTCAGTCCTGGTTTAGTCCTGGTTTAGTCCTGGTCCAGTCATGGTTCAGTCATGGTTTAGTCCTGGTTTAGTCCTGGTTCAGTCCTGGTCCAGTCATGGTTTAGTCCTGGTTCAGTCCTGGTCCAGTCATGGTTCAGTCCCGGTTTAGTCCCGCTTCAGTCCCGGTTCAGTCATGGTTCAGTCCTCGCTTAGTCCTGGTCCAGTCCTGGTTCAGTCCTGGTTCAGTCCTGGTTTAGTCCTGGTCCAGTCATGGTTCAGTCATGGTTTAGTCCTGGTTTAGTCCTGGTTCAGTCCTGGTTCAGTCATGGTTCAGTCCTGGTTTAGTCCTATTTGAGTCTTGGTTCAGTCCTCGCTTAGTCCTGGTCCAGTCCTGGTTCAGTCCTGGTTCAGTCCTGGTTTAGTCCTGGTCCAGTCATGGTTCAGTCATGGTTTAGTCCTGGTTTAGTCCTGGTTCAGTCCTGGTTCAGTCATGGTTCAGTCCTGGTTTAGTCCTGGTTTAGTCCTATTTGAGTCCTGGTTCAGTCCTCGCTTAGTCCTGGTCCAGTCCTGGTTCAGTCCTGGTTTAGTCCTGGTCCAGTCATGGTTCAGTCATGGTTTAGTCCTGGTTTAGTCCTGGTTTAGTCCTGGTTCAGTCCTGGTTCAGTCATGGTTCAGTCCTGGTTTAGTCCTATTTGAGTCCTGGTTCAGTCCTCGCTTAGTCCTGGTCCAGTCCTGGTTCAGTCCTGGTTCAGTCCTGGTTTAGTCCTGGTCCAGTCATGGTTCAGTCATGGTTTAGTCCTGGTTTAGTCCTGGTTCAGTCCTGGTTCAGTCATGGTTCAGTCCTGGTTTAGTCCTATTTGAGTCCTGGTTCAGTCCTGGTTTAGTCCTGGTCCAGTCCTGGTTCAGTCCTGGTTTAGTCCTGGTCCAGTCCTGGTTCCGTCATGGTTCAGTCCTGGTTCAGTCCTGGTCCAGTCATGGTTCAGTCCTGTTTAGTCCTGGTCCAGTCCTGGTTCAGTCCTGGTTCAGTCCTGGTTCAGTCCTGGTTTAGTCCTGGTCCAGTCATGGTTCAGTCCTGGTTCAGTCATGGTTCAGTCCTGGTTTAGTCCTGGTTTAGTCCTATTTGAGTCCTGGTTCAGTCCTCGCTTAGTCCTGGTCCAGTCCTGGTTCAGTCCTGGTTTAGTCCTGGTCCAGTCATGGTTCAGTCATGGTTTAGTCCTGGTTTAGTCCTGGTTTAGTCCTGGTTCAGTCCTGGTTCAGTCATGGTTCAGTCCTGGTTTAGTCCTATTTGAGTCCTGGTTCAGTCCTCGCTTAGTCCTGGTCCAGTCCTGGTTCAGTCCTGGTTCAGTCCTGGTTTAGTCCTGGTCCAGTCATGGTTCAGTCATGGTTTAGTCCTGGTTTAGTCCTGGTTTAGTCCTGGTTCAGTCCTGGTTCAGTCATGGTTCAGTCCTGGTTTAGTCCTATTTGAGTCCTGGTTCAGTCCTGGTTTAGTCCTGGTCCAGTCCTGGTTCAGTCCTGGTTTAGTCCTGGTCCAGTCCTGGTTCCGTCATGGTTCAGTCCTGGTTCAGTCCTGGTCCAGTCATGGTTCAGTCCTGTTTAGTCCTGGTCCAGTCCTGGTTCAGTCCTGGTTCAGTCCTGTTTAGTCCTGTTATAGTCTTGAACCATGACCCTAACCCTCACCCACTAAACCAGTACTTAACCAGGACTAAACCCAATATAAAGCAAGACTATACCAGGACAGAACCAGAACCTAACCAGAACTAAACCAGGACTAAGCCAAATTCATAAATTGATTTGTTTCCCTGTGTCTCGGCCTCACAAAGCCTGGAATGTGCAGTTTCATTAGACATGCAGGTCCTAAACCTCAGCCATACATTCATATTCAGCAGCAGCAGTGGGAGTAAGAGTAGTAGTAGTAGTAGTAGTAGTAGGAGTGGTAGTAGTTGTATAGTAGTAGTAGTAGTAGTAGGAGTGGTAGTAGAAGTAGTAGTAGTAGTAGTAGTAGTAGTAGTAGTTGTAGTAGTAGGAGTGGTAGTAGTAGTTGTATAGTAGTAGTAGTAGTAGTAGTAGTAGTAGTAGAAGTAGTAGTAGTAGTAGTTGTAGTAGTAGGAGTGGTAGTAGTAGTAGCAGTAGTAGTAGGAGTGGTAGTAGTAGTTGTAGTAGTAGTAGCTTAGTGGTTGTATGGTAGTAGTAGTAGTAGTAGCAGTAGTAGTGCTAGTAGTAGTAGCTGCTGGTAGCTGGTAGTAGCTGCAGTAGTAGTAGTAGTAGTTGTAGTAGCTGCAGTGCTGTAGCGGTAGTAGTAGTAGCTGGTGGTAGTAGTAATGGTCGTAGTAGTAGTAGTAGTTGCGGTGGTAGTTGTAGCAGTAGTAGTAGTAGTAGTAGTAGTAGTAGTAGTAGCAGTAGTAGTAGGAGTGGTAGTAGTAGTAGTAGTAGTAGTTGTATAGTAGTAGTAGTAGTAGCAGTAGTAGTAGTAGTAGTAGCAGTAGTAGTAGCAGTAGTAGTAGTAGGAGTGGTAGTAGTAGTTGTAGTAGTAGTAGTTGTATAGTAGTAGTAGTAGTAGTAGTAGTAGTAGTAGCAGCAGTAGTAGTAGTAGTAGTGGTAGTAGTAGTTGTAGTAGTAGTAGTAGTAGTAGTTGTGTAGTAGTAGTAGTAGTAGTAGTTGTATAGTAGTAGTAGTAGTAGTTGTATAGTAGTAGTAGTAGTAGTAGTAGTAGTAGTAGTAGTAGTAGGAGTGGTAGTAGTAGGAGTGGTAGTAGTAGTTGTATAGTAGTTGTATAGTAGTAGGAGTAGTAGTAGTAGTAGTAGTAGTAGTAGTAGTAGTAGTAGCAGTAGTAGTAGTAGTAGTAGTAGTATTAGTGGTGGTAGGAATTGGTAGTAGTGGTTGTATAGTGGTTGTATAGTAGTTGTATAGTAGTAGTGCAGTAGTAGTGGTAGTAGTAGTAGTAGTAGTATTAGTAGTAGTAGTAGCAGTAGTAGTGTAGTAGTAGTAGTAGTGGTAGTAGTAGTAGTAGTAGTAGTAGTAGCAGTAGTAGTAGTAGTAGTGAGGCAGTAGTAGTAGTAGGAGTAGCAGTAGTAGTAGTAGTACAGTACTAATAGTAGTCGTCCTAAAATGTTAAAACTAGAACTATTCCTCACTTCCCTTAAGCATTCAGAGCATCCGAATTATTCCAAAATAATGTTATTCATGTGGAAATAGTGGTCCAAGAAACTGCTCAGGTCAAAGTAAAAAGTATTTGGGAAAATTATTCCCCAAAAAAGAGTAAATTAAACTTAACTTAAAGAGACTGGCAGGACGGAACATCTGATTTATAATGAAGTGAATGGAATTTGAAACTAAACATTAAATAATGCTTTGAAATAACATTTTTACTCAAGTACTGAGGAAGTACTAGAGTACTGTTATTTCTATGAAAATATTACTCAAGTAGGAGTAAGACTATGGTGTTAAAAAGTACACTTTGATTACAAAGTTACTCAAGTAAATGTAACTGCTCTGGATACAAGCAGAAAAGTGACAGGAGAAAGTTCTTCCCTTAAACTTAGAATGTAAACTGTGTGTGTGTGTGTGTGTGTGTGTGTGTGTGTGTGTGTGTGTGTGTGTGTGTGTGAGTGTGTGTGTGTGTGTGTGAGTGTGAGTGTGTGTGTGTGTGTGTGTGAGTGTGTGTGTGTGTGAGTGTGTTATGTGTGAGTGTGTTATGTGTGAGTGTGTTATGTGTGAGTGTGTGTGTGTGTGTGTGTGTTATGTGTCTGAAAATCTGGTCACTCTAAGTATGTCGCGCTGAAGATTCCACCATAGCCAAACACGTAGAACACGTAGAAATATATTTCCAATATATCCAAAGCTTCCAAAGCTTGGAGAAGATAAACTACCACACAAATATTTCACACGCTCTAAAGACAGAAATTTCTGGGAAGAATCTGAAAAATCAGAAGATGTTCCCCGACTAGAGAGTACATTACGATATGCAACAAATCCATCCCCAGAA
The DNA here is from genome assembly GCA_034769755.1 of Odontamblyopus lacepedii. NCBI lineage: Eukaryota > Metazoa > Chordata > Actinopteri > Gobiiformes > Gobiidae > Odontamblyopus > Odontamblyopus lacepedii. The sequence goes on along the minus strand of CM068345.1, from coordinate 46,898,373 downwards.
GATGAAGAATACGGCTATGATGTGTCAAGGAAAGATAATCCTCCTCCATATTCCGGTGTCACCAGTAAAGGTCAGAAATACAGAACACCCCCTGCTTCTCAGATGCTACCAGATCTGGATGTATGTCCAACCCCAAAGACAACTCATAAGATAATTGGAGGAGAGTTGGCGTTAAAATCTGTTAAAACACGGCCGAGTGAACTAGAAGAAAAAATAGAAGCAGTTCAAAACTGTCAGGAAACAGACAGACGAGGACCCAAGTGCGTCACGTTTAAACAGTTTATTTAGGGTTTGAGGGGAAAAAGGGAGTGCGTGTGTGTCTTGGTGGTGGAGCGGTCTCTCCAGGGCAGCAGTACAGACAAGGGCTAGGCAGAATATCCAGGTCAAGAGCAGAAGGCAGGTCGGGTTACCGGGGCAGAGGAGCAGAAGAGGGTACAGACAGGTCCAGGTTCAATTATCAGGAGTCAGAGGTAGAATGCAGGGAAGTTTGGCAGCAGGTAGCGGATCCACACGAGCAGACAATCTGACAAAGGGCAGGCTGAAAAACAGGGCTTTTTATATACAGGTCAATCAGGGGTGTATTAGGTGCAGCTGGTTGGTGAGTGAGGATGCAGAGTGGGGACAGGTGGATCAAATCAGCTAGAGTGGAGGGTGAAACAGTTAGGTGGGGGCTAGTTAACAGGAACTGAGAGGGAGCCCATGACAGAACCTCCCCCCCAAGGGACGGCCCCAGAAGTCCCAAAGAGGAACCACCAAACCGGGCGGGCGGCGGGGGGAGCCGGCGGAGGGTCAGAATTCCTCAGACAGGTCAGTCTCTGCCCCATCCTCAGAGGGAGCCAGAGAGCCACCATCATCAGGGACCAAGACAGGTTCAGGGTCAGGTGCAGGACGAGTCACGCGGCGAGGCCCCCTTGGACGGCCCCGGCGGATGGAGGGCTGATCGGGATGCTGTCGGTGGAAGTCAGCTATGATGGACCGGTCCACTATCCGACTGGCTGGCACCCAAGATCTTTCTTCAGGCCCATAGCCCTCCCAGTCGACGAGGTATTGGAGACCCCTACCCCTACGTCTGGACCTAAGCACACGCCGCACGGTGTAGACCAGACCCCCGTTGACGAAACGGGGAGGCGGAGGAGGAGGTGCTGCTGGAACCAGTGGGCTGTCGTGTACGGGCTTGACCTTCGAAACATGGAACGTGGGGTGTACCTTCATGGACCTTGGCAGCTGGAGCCGGACGGCAGTTGGACTGATGACCCTCTCGATGGGGAATGGTCCAAGGAACCGAGGTGCCAGCTTCCTCGACTCCACCCGGAGCGGTAGGTCCTGGCCGATAGCCACACCCTTTGGCCAACGCGTAGGTGGGCGCAGGGTCCTTCGACGGTTGGCTCCAGTGGTGTAGCTGGCAACAGATCTGAGGAGCGTGGCTCGGGCTCGTGACCAGGTACGGCGGCATCGACGGGCAAAGGAGAGGGCAGACGGACAGGCGACCTCCCCTTCCTGGCTGGAGAAGAGGGGTGGCTGATAGCCGTAAACACACTGGAAAGGGGACATACCAGTGGCAGAACATGTGAGCGAGTTGTGGGCATACTCCACCCACGTTAGCTGTTGTGCCCAGGAGTGGGGGTTGCGAGACGCCATGCACCGAAGGGCCTTCTCCAACTCCTGGTTCGTCTGCTCAGACTGGCCATTAGATTGAGGGTGGAATCCAGACGTTAGGCTGGCCGTGGCTCCCAGGAGATTGCAGAACTCCTTCCAGAAGTTGGAGGAAAATTGTGGACCTCGGTCTGAAACCACATCCTTGGGCAGCCCATGGATTCGGAAGACGTGTTCCAGGACCACCTGAGCGGTCTCCTTGGCTGTCGGGAGCTTAGGCAGGGGCACAAAGTGTGCCATTTTACTAAAACGGTCCACTACAGTGAGTATGACCTTCATACCAGCAGAAGAGGGCAGACCTGTGACAAAGTCCAGGGCAATGTGGGACCAGGGGCGCTTTGGCACAGGCAGAGGCTGGAGAAATCCAGCTGGAGGCTGGCTGGAAGCCTTATGTTGGTTGCAGGTGGGACAGGCTCGGACGAACTCCCGTACATCCCTCCTTAACGAAGGCCACCAGAACCGCTGGGCAAGCAGTTGGTAAGTGCGAGTAGAGCCAGGGTGGCAGGCCAGACGGGACTCGTGTCCCCACTGTATAGCTTGGGACCTCAGGGTTTCCGGGACGTAGAGGCGGTTGCTGGGGCATGCGCTTGGGCCTGGCTGATTACGTAGAGACTCCTGCACCCGCTCTTCGATATCCCAGGTCAGGGCTGCTACAACACAGGGACTGGGCAGAATGCATGCAGGATCCTTGGAGGGAGCGTCCGTCTTCTGGAACTGGCGAGAGAGGGCGTCTGGCTTGATGTTCCGTGATCCAGGGCGGTAAGATAGGGTAAAGTTAAATCTGGTGAAGTACAGAGCCCAGCGGGACTGCCTGGGGTTTAGACGCTTGGCAGTGCGGATATATTCCAGATTCTTGTGGTCAGTCCAGACCAGGAATGGAACTGTGGACCCCTCCAGCCAGTGGCGCCACTCCTCAAGGGCAAGCTTGACAGCCAGCAGCTCACGGTTCCCTATGTCGTAGTTGCATTCAGACGGGGATAGCCGGGCGAGAGAAGAATGCACACGGATGGAGCTTGTTGTCCTCCGTAGCCCGCTGGGAGAGCACAGCACCAACTCCGACATCAGAGGCATCCACCTCCACAATGAATTGTCGGTCCACATCAGGCATCTGGAGGATGGGGGCAGAGGTGAACCGAGCCTTGAGGGCACAGAAGGCTTCGTTGGCTGCTGGGGTCCAGGCAAAGGGCTGCTTGGTGCTGGTCAGGGTGGTGAGAGGTTTGGCTATGGTGCTATAGTTCCGGATGAATTTTCTGTAAAAGTTTGCAAACCCGAGAAATTGCTGCAGCTTCTTTCGGCTCTCTGGGACCGGCCACGAAGTCACTGCTGAAATCTTTGCAGGGTCCATCTGTATGCTCCCCGCAGCCACGATGTATCCTAGGAAGGCCACAGTCTTGGCATGAAACTCGCACTTCTCTGCTTTGATGTAGAGGGAGTTCTCCAGAAGGCGGCGAAGGACTTGCTGGACATGGTGGGTATGTTCAGACAAGGATCTGGAAAAAATCAAGATGTCATCCAGGTACACAAAGACAAACTTGTTTAACATGTCCCGCAGCACATCGTTTACAAGAGCCTGGAATACAGCTGGAGCATTGGTGAGACCGAACGGCATCACTAGGTATTCGTAGTGACCAGTTGGGGTGTTGAACGCTGTCTTCCATTCGTCCCCCTCCCGTATTCGCACCAGGTGGTAAGCATTGCGGAGATCCAGCTTAGTGAAGACCGTGGCTCCCTGGAGCAGCTCGAAGGCGCTGGAGAGCAGAGGAAGAGGATATCGGTTCTTCACGGTGATGTCGTTAAGGCCCCGATAATCGATGCATGGACGAAGGGATCCATCCTTCTTCCCCACGAAGAAGAACCCAGCACCAGCAGGGGAAGAAGACGGGCGAATTATCCCAGCAGCCAGGGAGTCACTGATGTACTCTTCCATGGACCTCCTTTCTGGAGACGATAACGAGTAGAGACGGCCTTTAGGAGGTGCGGCACCAGGGAGGAGGTTGATAGCACAGTCATATGGTCGGTGCGGGGGCAGAGAGGTGGCCTTGGCCTTGTTGAACACCTCCCAGAGCTCAAGGTAGCATTCGGGAACGTTGGACAAATCTGGAGCTGGACTGGCGGGAACTGAGCGAGGGGGTAGTGTAGCAGCAAGCAGACAGGTCTGGTGGCAGTCCTTGCCCCATGCCCCAACCACCCCGGTCGTCCAGTCAAGGAGAGGGTTGTGCCGGCGAAGCCATGGGTAGCCCAGGATGAGGGGTTGGCCTGGGGAGCGGAGCAGGTGGAACTGGATGGTCTCCTGATGGTTGCCGGAGATCATCATCAAGACAGGGGCAGTGACATGGGTGACTGTGCCGAGAAGGTGTCCATCCAGCGCCCGAGCAGGAACAGGAGGTGACAGACGATGGCTCTCAAGCTTCAACTGGCGGGCGAGCTCCAAGTCCATTATGTTGGCTTCAGCGCCAGAGTCCACAAGGGCGGCCAGAGAGTGTGTAGAGTCAGGAAGGTGGAGTCGAACCTGCAGCAGGGGTTTGCGGTCATTGGAGGGCTGGGTGGACATAGAGCTCAACCGGATTCCTCCTACACCGGGTGAGCTTGGGCTTTTAAAGGGCAGGTGGCAATTCGGTGTCCATCCCCTCCACAGTACAGGCAGAGGTTGGATGTGATGCGGCGCTGACGCTCTACAGGGGAAAGAGAGGCTCGACCAATCTCCATAGGCTCCGACTGGTCTGGCTGGGTTGGAGGAGTAGACAAGGGGGGCAGACGGGCAGCTCGACTGCCTCGGGTGCTGGTAGCTGGAGAGTACTGGTGCCTCCTCTCTTGGGGCGGGTCTGGATTCTTCGATCGATTCGGGCAGCCAGAGCAATGGCATCATCAAGGGGTGATGGTCGTTCATGGGAGACCAGCTCGTCCTTTACATAGTCGGCCAGGCTGTGAAGGAATGCGTCCACCAACGCCTCCATGTTCCAGGTGCTGCGTGTTGCCAGGGTCCGGAAATCGATGGAGTAGTCAGCGACGGTCCGTCTACCCTGCCGAATGCTCATCAGTACCCGGGACGCCTCTGCAGAAGAAGAGTCCAAGTCAAAGACCTTGAGCATCTCCTCAGCGAACAGGTCAAAGGATGTGCAGGTTGGAGTCTGACGCTCAAACTCGGCTGTTCCCCAGAGTCGAGCTCGACCCGTCAGGTGAGTGATGGCGTACCCTACCTTGGCCCCCTCCGTGGCAAAGGTTCTGGGTTGCAGGGAGAACTGGAGACGGCAGCTTGTAAGGAATGCCCGGACCTGGGTTGGATCGCCATTGAACCGCTCAGGACTACCAATCTTGGGTTCCGGGGCACCGGCGGTGAAGAGAGCAGGCGTCATGGGAACTGGACCACCTGGCATGCTGGGTGGTGCTGGAATGGCCTGTAGACTGGCTGGGGCTGGACCGGCGGGTGGGTTGGCTGGCGACGGGGTCAGGTTGGTGAGCAGTTCAGTTATCTGGGCAAGTTGCTCCTGCTGCTGCTGGATCTGTTGTTGTTGCATTCGGCCCAGCTCCAGCAAGGCGGCGATGTCACCCGTCAGGCGATGGACCTCTCCCTCCGCACGCTCAAGGCGCTGCATGGCAGATGGTGGCTCTGGGGCATTGAGGTCCATGTCAGGTGAAACGTGCGCTGAGTCCATGATGGTCAGATCGTACTGTCAGGAAACAGACAGACGAGGACCCAAGTGCGTCACGTTTAAACAGTTTATTTAGGGTTTGAGGGGGAAAAAGGGAGTGCGTGTGTGTCTCGGTGGTGGAGCGGTCTCTCCAGGGCAGCAGTACAGACAAGGGCTAGGCAGAATATCCAGGTCAAGAGCAGAAGGCAGGTCGGGTTACCGGGGCAGAGGAGCAGAAGAGGGTACAGACAGGTCCAGGTTCAATTATCAGGAGTCAGAGGTAGAATGCAGGGAAGTTTGGCAGCAGGTAGCGGATCCACACGTGCAGACGATCTGACAAAGGGCAGGCTGAAAAACAGGGCTTTTTATATACAGGTCAATCAGGGGTGTATTAGGTGCAGCTGGTTGGTGAGTGAGGATGCAGAGTGGGGACAGGTGGATCAAATCAGCTAGAGTGGAGGGTGAAACAGTTAGGTGGGGGCTAGTTAACAGGAACTGAGAGGGAGCCCATGACACAAAACCAAGTGACTATTCTGACTCATATCGTGGAAACGGAGAAAAAGATGAGGAAAAGTGATATGGGGAGACACATGAGGAGGCAAGAAATAGACTTTGATCAAGAAGACCATGCAACTGTTTACCCAATAAGAATGGACGGTCAACAAGTACTATACCAGCCATTTTCACTGAAGGACTGGAGTGCTTTAATGCTCACACTTCCAAGGCTAACTAAAGGTGGTGTCCCATGGATGAGAGCCCTGATAAAACAGACTGCCGGAGATAAATTGTGTTGGGGAGACATACAAGCTGCCATAACCAAAGCCACTGATGAAACAATTGCTGAAAATATCAAAAGAGCTGTGGACAGGAAACTAAGGATACAGCTACGAAACAATCACGCTCTTCATATTTTCCGTGACGCTCTAGAGGGAGAACTCAGGACAAGATTTCCATGTATTATCACTGATGAATTATTTTCTATGCAGATGGGAGACAAAGAAGATTATTACAGCTACAAACAACGTGCCACAAATCTGTACCATGATGTCACGGGTGATGCAGTTGAGACAGGGACTGGTATGGCAATCATCTTTGGGTCAGCTTTGGTTAAAGCTATGCCTAAGCCGGTTCAGGAGGCGCTCCAGAATGTAATGGGACTGTATAATATACCTGAGGAAGAATTTGATGCACATTGCAATCATCAAATAAACAAGTGGCAGAAAAATAAGAAGGAGATTGAAGAAAACAAACAAGCGTTGGAACTGGCTGCTATGAAATTGCGATTGCAGAAATACCAAGGTGAACTTAAGGAAAAGAAGATGTGCTGAAGGCTTTAAATATCACTCAATGCTTTGGAATTGACGTTGCCGTCACATCTGCCATCCGGGGTGAAGAAAGCTGACCATCCTTCACCACAGGAGCTCCAGGGGAAGAGGAGGACAAAAGGGGGAGAAGGGATTAGAAGGAAAAGGAGAGTATAGGCCATGTTTTTTTGAAAAATTCTCGATGTGTATTTTTGACAATGTTAATTGTTATACTTTCTATTGTTCTAGTGTATTGGTACATTTCACATACCCATAGAAGTAATGAGACTGGCCTCGGACAGCCAACAATCAAAATGATGAGCCACGATGCAACGACTTGACAACAAAAAATACAGGTAAGAAACAAGTAACGCTGAAAAGGCAAAAAAGGGACACTAGACACACCCCAAAGATTGTAAAATATTTCTATGAGGGACAAACTTGTAACATACTTTTTGATGTATGTGAAGTGCTAGACTGTATGCTAGATATACCCGCTATAGATCATGTGCTAAATGTACAAATTGTCTGTAAGGATACTTGTCTGTCAAAAACAGATGCCTATGGACACACAGTTATAGAGACTGCCAGAGTTATAACTAGTACTGATGGACAACAAAACGAAGTACTGATGGACAACAAAACAAGGAAGAAAACACTTTTAAAACTGATCTACAGCAGAGAATTACCTTAACAAAACTCAGAAAGGATGATGGATCCTATCAAGCAGATCTAAAACATTGTAGAGAGCGCAAATCAATTACTCAATGATGTAATCCTTTGATACTATCTATTAAAAATCCAACATTCAATGATTCTGGAATATATTCTATAGGGTTCGAGTGCTCTAAAAGTATTTCTATACCATGCAATAGAAAAACTAATTTGAATTTTGAAGGCTACATCCAAACAACAATTTTAAAAGCTAATAGACCTGCTCCAGAAAATGATCTAATTTCCTTGACCGAAGGAATAAAAATCGAAACGGGGCTAGAAATGAATGAAAATACTTGGCTGAAATGGGTACAGTACACTGCGCACACTTTAACTACGGAAGATTGCATTGTATGTTCCGCAGCCAGACCACGATTGACTACCACATCTATACCATATTCTAACGAGGAAGACCTGACCTGCATTTAAACTTTTCACAAGCAAGGTGTTTGATAAAACTGATGCATGTTTCCACCTCCACCATAAACTGCCAGTGGTAATCTCCAAAGATGTACCTACATTTTGGATTATGGGAACAGCTAAATATACCTGTTTTCTTAAAGATACTATTACACATACAGAGGCAAGAAGTGATGATAAGAACGAAATAGAGAGTTTCGCTAACAATTTCTGTAATCAGACTTTATCTTCTGATAATTATGGAAAATTTGCTCTTTTGACTAATCACTCTACTGCCCGCGCTGATATTTGGTGGTTATGTGCAGATTTACGTCTGTATGCTATTTTATCAAAAACATGGTCAGGCATTTGTGCCCCAGTAATGTTAATTATCCCGTTCACCATAGGCCCAGCAAATTCACTAAGCCTTATACAAACTCAATTGCCATATAGAGCTATCACAAGACATAACTACGTGAACAAGAGGTCGTTGTCTAAGCCCAAACCTCATGGATCGTTTAATGAGGACATCTACCTCAGTGCTATTGGCACACCTGTTGGAGTTCCGGAGGAATTTAAAGCACAAAACGTAATTGCAGCTGGGTTTACCTCAGTTTTATTTGCAGGGGTAACTGCTACTAAAAATGTTGTTTGGATAAATTATCTTTATTACAATCAGCAGAGATTTATCAATTATGCAATTGAGGCAATAGAAGGCATTGTTGAGCAATTGGGCCCTACGTCGCTCATTGCTTGGCAAAATCGGATCGCCCTTGACATGTTACTCGCCAAAGAGTCATCAGTATGCAGCATGTTCGGAGCAGAATGTTGTACTTACATTCCGAATAATACTTCCCCTGATGGAAGTATTGCTAAACCTTTGAACAAACTTAAGTTGTTGTCCACAGAATTTGTTAGGAACTCTGGTGTGTCTGAAAACACTTGGTCAAATTGGCTCTACGGAATATTTGGACCTTGGACTGATGCTATAATGTCTGTAGTTATTACAATATTAACTGTCATCGCTATATTAGTAGTAATTGGATGCTGCATTATCCCTTGCCTTCGATCACTGGTAGAACAATTAATTGCTACTACCCTAACACAGAAAACTCCTACGTCTCAGATTTTGTTACTTTCTGTAGAGTCTTAAAGTCCCTAACTATTGATTAAACTGCACCGTTTGACCTTCTGACTTGAAGGAGGTAAAATTCATAATTCTAAAAGTCCCAGTAAGCGTTCCTTGTTTCTTATTTTGCTGTCCGAGAGTCATATATTTTCATTTGTGTGTTATATTTGCATGAGTGTGGGGTTGTGTTATAATTGGGGGAAAAAAAACAAACAAAAAAAACATACTTTTTATTACTACTTTTACTACTATTACTTTATTATTATTTTTATTTCTTTACTCATATTATAGGAATTTTATGTGAAGGTAGTCCTCTGTTTTCATTTCTGTGATCATAAATGATCAAAAGGGGGAAACTGTGAACTATTTTCTTCTAACTGTGAATTCTTTTCTTGTGTTAATATTAAGGAATGATTGAAGGAAACACATAGGTGCTTTGATTCTATTTTAACTTGAACATATGGACCCTATGACAAATGGAGTTTAACCGGTTGACCTTGTGACCCTTGAAGTTGGCTATTCAAAGAAGTGAGATGGCTCTGTACAGACTTGTATGTTACCTTATATGGTGAGCTAGAAGCTTAACATATAGGATCTATACATAAACAACAAGGATAGAATAGCAGCTGCATGCATCAACAGGTGGGATAATGTTTGAGTTTAACTATAAAAGAGGTCTCGCAGAAGGAGGCCCTTCAGAGACGAGGAGGGAAGACCCACCATAAAGGCCTGTATCCTGTTGTAGCCCGAATAAAGATCTTATTGAAACTGCTCCACACCTTCTACGTTTTTGTTCTGAGGTGTCTTAAAGAACCAGAAGCTTACAGACCTGAAATAGACCTGATATAGTCCTGGTTTAGTCCTAGTTTAGACCTGGTTTAGAACTGAAATAGACCTGATATAGTCCTGGTTTAGACCTGATATAATCCTGGTTTAGTCCTAGTTTAGACCTGGTTTAGACCTGAAATAGACCTGATATAGTCCTGGTTTAGACCTGATATAATCCTGGTTTAGTCCTAGTTTAGACCTGGTTTAGAACTGAAATAGACCTGATATAGTCCTGGTTTAGACCTGATATAATCCTGGTTTAGTCCTAGTTTAGACCTGGTTTAGAACTGAAATAGACCTGATATAGTCCTGGTTTAGACCTGATATAATCCTGGTTTAGTCCTAGTTTAGACCTGGTTTAGACCTGAAATAGACCTGATATAGTCCTGGTTTAGTTCTAGTTTAGACCTGGTTTAGACCTGAAATAGACCTGATATAGTCCTGGTTTAGACCTAGTTTAGACCTGGTTTAGACCTGAAATAGACCTGATATAGTCCTGGTTTAGACCTGATATAATCCTGGTTTAGTTCTAGTTTAGACCTGGTTTAGACCTGAAATAAACCTGATATAGTCCTGGTTTAGACCTGATATAGTCCTGGTTTAGTCCTAGTTTAGACCTGGTTTAGACCTGAAATAGACCTGATATAGTCCTGGTTTAGACCTGATATAGTCCTGGTTTAGTCCTAGTTTAGACCTGGGTAAAAGGGACGTCTGGTCACTCATATTCAAATGTTTTATAAGTTTCACTTTCATTTTTAGCACTATGAATTCCCCTCCCTTTGCTCTCCAAGCTAAGTTACTCCCCCTTCAGAGCACTGTCATAAGAAAATCTGTCACCATTCCTCTAATGAAACTCCTGCACATCACATCAGGTTTGTGAAGTTGTCGTGTATTGTTTCGCATCCTGCTGTATATTCATGGAGAGTGGCGTAGGCCTGTGTGCTGAAGATTGGACAGAATCTTATTGCTCACCATAAGGAGGGTTGGGTTTGGTCTGGGAGAGGCGTGGATCTCTGTTTGCTGTGATTATTTGGGTTTGCTGTGCACTTATAGTTCTTTAAAAGGACACAGACTGGACTAACTGGATCACTCAGGAGGAAAAAGAGGGAACTGAACCGTTGGTGGAAGTGGAAGTGAAGTGGACACAGTTGGATCAAGGAGACAGATGAGACACAGCAGAGGAACAAAGAGCCTGTGGGTGAAGCCGGCTGACACCAGAAAGCCTGATCTAAAGTTGTGCACATGAGGCTTTCTTTAGCGTCTGTCCTGTCAGCTCACTGAGGGCTCCTTCTCGTCCAGCACCTGCAGTGGAGGAGGGCGGTGGAGACTGTGGTGCAGATGTGTGGAACTTAGCCAGGACAATAATGGTAAGAGAGACTCAAAGCATGAAAAATTAAACCTGTTCTACAAGTGAAGGTTAGGTTCAAGATTCTGAATTCTGGTTTTAACTCAGGCCTTTCATTTTTGCTCTTCACAAACTATTTCATGAGCAGCTACAAGATTAAACGGGTTCAAGTCAATGAACGATCAACAAATATGTGAGTGGAGCTTTATTTAGACAACTTTAGTTTACTGAAGATCTAGTTTATCATGTTCACTGGACAAGCATGAAGAGTGTTAATACCAATTTAAATGTGTAAATTACATTTAGAACCATTATTGACTTAAGTTGAACTCCGGTACGTTTGAAGTTAAAGTCCGTTGCTAGAGGAGGTGGAATTCTGTCAGAAGCCAAAAAACGGCACAGATCAGTGTTTCCTCGGCAGAGATCTCACTGTGGCACTGAGTCTGTCAAGGCAACAAACTAGTGTAGTGATGGGGGCAAGTTCTGAACTTCCACGTAAAAAGTTCTGAACTTCCACGTAAAACACCAATTTGCTTCACACTGAAGAAGCTGAACACCACTTTAACCCATCTGACAACAGCCACGAGTCTAACAAACCAAACGCTCTGCCTGGTTCACTCATTAGTGTCTGGAAACGTTAGAAAACAACTTACGGAGCCTTACACTTCCCTCTGTTGATTTCCCACTGCACATGAAAGCTCAAAGATTCGATTGTCGATGTCGTTTCTAATCCCATTTATTTATGAGTGAATTATATTTTTTGAAAAACGCTGTGGTTAAGTATTTAAATCGTCACCACAATATTGCAGAGGATGTAACAACATGAATAGGCACTGGGCAGAGCTTTCTCGCTTTGGCAGTCGATCCTTCTGTTCTGACCCCAAACTAAAGTCTTGCTCTAAAATCACATGTGAGTTTGTTATTGCAGGAAAAGACTCCAGCGGCGGCAAGTGGTTTGAGCCGCCAGAAGCAACAAGTCAGGATCCACTACTGACTGTGAACAAGAGAAACTGAAGTTGGTGAAATAAAATGGCTCGGGAATGTATTATTTAGTGTTTTTCAAACTTTTACTCTGAGGAAGTGACCAGAGCTGTGTCCAAACTGTCTCTGTCTGATGGAAACAGAAGAATCACAGTTATGAGAGAACACCAGAGTTATCCAGATCATCCAGACAGATTCAGAGTCTATAGACTGGTCCTGAGCAGAGAGAGTCTGACGGGCTGAGGTGGAGTGGAGCTGGGATTGGGTTTGTAGATGTTTCATACAGAGATATTCAGAGGAAAGGACGCTATGGAAACTCTGTATTTGGCTACAATGATAAATCCTGGGCCTTACACCATGACAAAAACAGTTCATTTTGGTTTAACACATTCCAGTCCCAGGTCTGGTTGGGTCCAGAATCGGGGTTTACCTGGACCACGGTTCAGGGGTTTTGGCGTTTTACAGCGTCTCTGGAAGAACCATGAGTCTCCTCTGCAGAGTCCAGACCAGGTTCACTCAGCCTCTCTACACTGGGGTCTGGATTGCAAATATTGGAACCACAGCATTTTTCCTCATATGACAAATATAAAATAACGGTTTTGTTCTGCACAGTTTGGGACATATCTGTACCTTTTATTTTTGACAAATTAGTCCCATGTTTAAAAGCCTCATGAGGACTCTCCAAAAAATCTATACCTTGATTTAGATCTAGGTATAGATCTAAATCAAGGTATAGATTGATTTAGATCAATCTATACCTTAATACGCCCCGCTGGCGGCGGGGCAAAATACGCCCGTACTTTGAATTATTGTATATAGAATTAAGTTAGAATTTGTCTAACCTAGTTAAAGATGAATTGTTGGTGCAGTTTGGAAGTTTGACATTCCTAGGTGAGACGGTTGTGGAGTTAGAGCGCGGACAAGAAATTGTCCACAGACAGACGGACGGATAATCAATAGGGAAATCTGGCTCTTGCAGTAGGAGTATGAGTATGACATCATGACATTCTATAATCGGAATTCCACCAATCAGATCGCAGCAACAGAACTTAAAGACACTACAAAGCTTTAATGTGTCAAAGCTCAAAGAAGCAGAGAATGTGGGTTGTTCTCACTTTCAGCAGCAGAACATTTGAGAAGAGAGTTCAGATCTACGGCAGGTAGATCAGGTGTGTCAAAGTGAAAGTGTTTGTGATCCAGGAGAGATGGCACAGAAAACACTCGACCAAGAAGCCTTTTCCTGCTCCGTGTGTTTAGATCTACTGAAGGATCCAGTGACGACTCCCTGTGGACACAACTACTGCATGAAGTGTCTTCAGCACCACTGGGACCAACAGAACCACAGCTACAGCTGTCCTCAGTGCAGAGAGAGCTTCAGCCCCAGGCCTGTGCTGCGTAAAAACACTTTGTTAAGTGATTTGGTGGAACAACTGAAGAAGACTGGACTCTCAGCGCCCCCTGCAGACCACTGTTATGCCGGACCTCAGGATGTGTCCTGTGATGTGTGCACTGGGAAGAAGCTGAGAGCTGTCCAGTCCTGTCTGCAATGTGTGGCCTCTTACTGTGAGCACCACCTACAGCCTCATTATGAAGCTGCAGCGTTACAGAAACACCAGCTGGTGGCGCCGTCTCACAGTCTCCAGGAAAACATCTGCTCTGAACACGACAAAGTGATGGAGCTGTTCTGCTGCAGTGACCAGCAGAGCATCTGTTACCTCTGTTCTGTGGACCAACATAAGGGTCATGACATAGTGGCCTCTGCCTCAGAGAGGGCTCAGAGACAGGCAGAGCTGCCGGCCAGGAGGGCCCTGCTGCTCCAGAGCCTCCAGCACAAAGAGACAGACCTGAAGAGGCTCCAACAGGAGGCCCAGGACATCAGACGCTCTGCCCAGACAGCAGTGCAGCGCAGTGGGGACAGCTTCACACAGATGGCCCTTCTCCTGGAGAAAAGACGCTCTGAAGTGGAGCAGCAGATCCGCTCCCAGGAGCAGACCCAACTGAGCCGAGTCCAAGAGCTCCAGGACCAAGTGCAGCAGGACGTGAGGGGGCTGAAGAGGAGCCTCACTGAGCTGGACACACTGGCCCTCACCCAGGATCATAACCAGTTTCTACAGGTCTACGCTTCACTGTCCCCACACACACAGAGCACAGAGCCAGACAACATTCACACAGGGGACCGGAGCTACTTTGAGGAAGTGACCAGAGCTGTGTCCAAGCTCAGAGACACACTCCAGCTCACTCTGAGTCCAGTCCAGGTTTTACTGGCACCAGCTGAACCCAGCTCCAGAGACGACTTCTTACAATATTCTACAGAAATCACTCTGGACCCAAACACAGTTCACACAGGACTGTCTCTGTCTGATGGGAACAGAAGAGTAACAGGTATGAGTGAAGACCAGAGTTATCCAGATCATCCTGATAGATTCAGTGTGTGGTTTCAGGTCCTGAGCAGAGAGAGTCTGACGGGCCGATGTTACTGGGAGGTGGAGTGGAGCGGGGAGTGGGCTCGTATAGCAGTTTCATACAGAGATATTCAGAGGAAAGGAAACTCTGATGAATGTGGATTTGGATACAATGATAAATCCTGGGCCTTACACTGTGACACAAACAGGTATTCATTTTTCTTTAACAAAGTCTCTTCCAAGGTCTCGGGTCAGGTCTCAGGTCGGGTGAGGTCCAGAATCGGGGTTTACCTGGACCACAGTGCAGGGGTTTTGGCGTTTTATGGTATCTCTGGTGTATCTACCATGAGCCTCCTCCACAGAGTCCAGACCAGGTTCACTCAGCCTCTCTACGCTGGGGTCTGGATTGGTGAAATTGGAACAATGGCACATTTCCCTAAACTCAAATCAAGTGCTTTTTTGTCCACAGTTTGGGTTCCTTTTATTTTTTAGTTCTATGTTGACAGACTCATTATGAAGGTTTATAATAAAATATTCCTCAAACATTTGTGAATGAAACAAAACAATACCCCAGGTCTGTGTCTAAGGCGAGAACAACATTAGATCAAGGCTACAGGCTCACAAGAGTCAGTGTCATGTCATTTAGCACCTTTGAACTTTCTTTCACGTCACATGTTATTCCTAAGACTGATCAGATTGTGGTTCTGCTGGTCTGTCACACTGTTATTAAACTAATTGCAGTGGAGGCCGTGCCCTCACTTGTCTGTTACACCTTTTTCTTGGTTGTTGTTTCCTTGTAAACATTTTATAAAAGCATATTTATAATTTGTCAGAATAAAAGTGTATTTATGATTAAAACTGCAATTATAGTTTCATGAAGACTGAGTTCACTGTGTTTATTTCAGACACATCCAGGAGCTTTGACGTTTGAGAGACTGAACTACAGTCTTACGATATGCAAAGACACCAGTTTTAAAATAGTCTCAAAACTGTCAGATTGTAGATTTCTTGACCTGGTTTATGGTTCATATCTCTGAATTTACTAGTGTCACGTGAAACAACGTCTTCTCTGTCTGTATAAATGAACAAAAACACACATCACATTCATACTAGGTGATGTGGGTGAAGTGTCTTGCTTGAGAACACAACGAAAACCTTTGGTGCCTTTCTGTGGTACCAGGAATTACCAGTGGTCTCCCATTCAAGGACCATCCAGGCCCTGCCCTTTGCTTCATGAGAGACGAGGAGGTTCTGCACTCTGTCAGTCTGGGATCACAAAACAAGGAACTTCATGACCTTTATTTGCATCTGATTGGTCGAAGCTTCTCAACAAGTCGAGTAATCAAACATTTGTGTCGCCCTGTTTGTTTTGGGGTTCACCCCCTATTCCGACACACCGCCTCTCCTACATCCCCCCACTCCGACATCCCCCCACTCCGACATCCCCCCACTCCGACATCCCCCCACTCCGACATCCCCCCACTCCGACATCCCCCCACTCCGATAACCCCCCACTCCGACATCCCTCCACTCCGACATCCCTCCACTCCGACATCCCCCCACTCCGACATCCCCCCACTCCGACATCCCCCCACTCCGACATCCCCCCACTCCGATAACCCCCCACTCCGACATCCCTCCACTCCGACATCCCTCCACTCCGACATCCCCCCACTCCGGCATCCCCCCACTCCGACATCCCCACTCCGACCTCCCCCCACTCCGACATCCCCTCACTCCGATAACCCCCCACTCCGACATCCCTCGACTCCGACATCCCTCCACTCCGACATCCCTCCACTCCGAAATCCCCCCACTCCGACAGCCCTTTTAGTCCTGATTTAGACCTGGTTTTAGTCTTGGTTTAGACCTGGTTTCGACCTGCTTTTTGTCCTGATTTAGACCCCGTTTTAGTCCCGACTTAGTCCGGATTTAGACCTGGTTTTAGTCCGGGTTTAGACCTGGGTTAGACCTGCTGTTAGTCCTGATTTAGACCTGGTTTGAGTCCGGGTTTAGACCTGGTTTCGACCTGCTTTTAGTCGTGATTTAGACCTGGTTTTAGTCCCGACTTAGTCCTGATTTAGACCTGGTTTAGTCCTGATTAAGATCTGGTTTAGACCTTGTATAGACCTGGTTTTGGTCCTGGTATAAACCTGCTTTTAAACCAGGACTAAACCAGGTCTAAATCAGTACTAAACCAGGACTAAACCAGGACTAAACCAGGTCTAAACCAGGACTAAACCAGGACTAAACCAGGTCTAAATCACGACTAAACCAGGTCTAAACTAGGACTAAACCAGGACTATATCAGGACTAAACCAGGACTATATCAGGACTAAACCAGGATTATATCAGGTCTATTTCAGGTCTAAACCAGGTCTAAACTAGGACTAAACCAGGACTATAACAAGTCTAAACCAGGACTATATCAGGTCTAAACCAGGACTAAACCAGGTCCATACCAGGACTAACACCAGGTCTAAATCAGTACTAAACCAGGACTAAACCAGGACTAAACCAGGACTAAACCAGGACTAAACCAGGACTAAACCAGGTCTAAAACTAAACCAGGTCTAAAATCAGAACTCAAACCAGGTCTAAACCAGGTCTAAACCAGGACCAAACCAGGACTAAACCAGGTCTAAAACTAAACCAGGTCTAAAACTAAACCAGGTCTAAAATCAGAACTCAAACCAGGTCTAAACCAGGTCTAAACCAGGACCAAACCAGGACTAAACCAGGACTAAAAACTAAACCAGGTCTAAAACTAAACCAGGTCTAAAATCAGAACTCAAACCAGGTCTAAACCAGGTCTAAACCAGAATTAAACCAGGACTAAACCAGGTCTAAAACTAAAGCAGGTCTAAAACTAAACCAGGTCTAAAATCAGAACTCAAACCAGGTCTAAACCAGGTCTAAACCAGGACCAAACCAGGTCTAAACCAGAACTAAACCAGGACTAAACCAGGTCTAAACCAGGACCAAACCAGGTCTAAACCAGAACTAAACCAGGACTGAACCAGGACTAAACTAGAACTGGACCAGGACTAAAC
The DNA here is from genome assembly GCA_034769755.1 of Odontamblyopus lacepedii. Lineage (NCBI taxonomy): Eukaryota > Metazoa > Chordata > Actinopteri > Gobiiformes > Gobiidae > Odontamblyopus > Odontamblyopus lacepedii. The sequence continues at coordinate 46,880,936 of CM068345.1, read as the reverse complement.
CAGGACTGAACCAGGACTAAACTAGGACTAAACCAGGACTAAACCAGAACTAAACCAGGACTAAACCAGGCCACTCCCACAATTAGACGTCAATGTCGGAGTAGCGATGTGTCGGAATAGCGGCCTGTAACCGTTTGTTTTGGTCGGTCTGGACGTTTCACCTTTGGCTTCTGCACAAACCTCGATGCTGCAAAGTGATTCCAAGGGTTTCTCATCAGTTCTTGAGCTGTGAACTCACAAATATCTTCCTGTGCAAGGTTAGTGACCGTTGTGATTTCGAGAGACTTTAAGCCGTGAGATTTATATTGCAGGTTTGTGAAGCCACTACCAAACAAATAACGATAAAGTTCAACGTTTGTGGATTTCTAATTTGGATATTTCTTTCAAGAACTTCCATAGAGTTCCATAGACCTTTGTTCACCATCAGGGATCATGACAACATCAAATTCGACTGTTTGAATGCAGCCTTTTGTATTAGCCTAGTGCTGTACGTCCTCAGCTTCTTAGGACATTGGGACAGCGTTGTCCATTCCCGTCTAATCAAGCCCAGAATTTCTGTAGTAGGGAGCATTATACCTGAGATGATGTAGGCCAAAATAACAAGGACTGAGCTGACACATTACAGAAGTGTAATTTATAGTTAAAGAGGGGATAATACTCGTCTGCTAATAGACGCATATTCTAGGGTGGCCAGATTTACAAAATTAAAAACTGGGACACACTCAGGTTGGGATGGTAGGTATACATAACATTGTGGAAAAAAGCGTGTAGCATTGTCCATTCTTTACTCACGTGTGGGTCAGTGTATAATCTGAGACAAAAAAAAAAAAGGAGAACTGCAGTCTTCTGTATTTAGGCTAAACAAATGCAATTTAGGCTCGTCAGATTTAAAACTGAAATAGTCCCATTTTAGCCCTAGTTTAGTCCTGGTTTAGACCTAGTTTAGACCTGGTTTAGACCTGAAATAGACCTGATATAGTCCTGGTTTAGTCCTGATATAGAGCTGATATAGTCCTGGTTTAGTCCTGAAATAGACCTGATATAGTCCTGGTTTAGTCCTAGTTTAGACCTGGTTTAGACCTGAAATAGACCTGATATAGTCCTGGTTTAGACCTGATATAGTCCTGGTTTAGACCTAGTTTAGACCTGAAATAGACCTGATATAGTCCTGGTTTAGACCTGATATAGTCCTGGTTTAGTTCTAGTTTAGTCCTGGTTTAGACCTGAAATAGACCTGATATAGTCCTGGTTTAGACCTGATATAGTCCTGGTTTAGTCCTAGTTTAGACCTGGTTTAGACCTGAAATAGACCTGATATAGTCCTGGTTTAGACCTGATATAGTCCTGGTTTAGACCTGATATAGTCCTGGTTTAGTCCTAGTTTAGACCTGGTTTAGACCTGAAATAGACCTGATATAGTCCTGGTTTAGTCCTGATATAGACCTGATATAGTCCTGGTTTAGTCCTGAAATAGACCTGATATAGTCCTGGTTTAGACCTAGTTTAGACCTGGTTTAGTCCTAGTTTAGACCTGGTTTAGACCTGAAATAGACCTGATATAGTCCTGGTTTAGACTTGTTATAGTCCTGGTTTAGTCCTAGTTTAGACCTGGTTTAGACCTGAAATAGACCTGATATAGTCCTGGTTTAGACCTGATATAGTCCTGGTTTAGTCCTAGTTTAGACCTGGTTTAGACCTGAAATAGACCTGATATAGTCCTGGTTTAGACCTGATATAGTCCTGGTTTAGTCCTAGTTTAGACCTGGTTTAGACCTGAAATAGACCTGATATAGTCCTGGTTTAGACCTGATATAGTCCTGGTTTAGACCTAGTTTAGACCTGAAATAGACCTGATATAGTCCTGGTTTAGACCTGATATAGTCCTGGTTTAGTTCTAGTTTAGTCCTGGTTTAGACCTGAAATAGACCTGATATAGTCCTGGTTTAGACCTGATATAGTCCTGGTTTAGTCCTAGTTTAGACCTGGTTTAGACCTGAAATAGACCTGATATAGTCCTGGTTTAGTCCTGAAATAGACCTGATATAGTCCTGGTTTAGACCTGAAATAGACCTGATATAGTCCTGGTTTAGACCTGATATAGTCCTGGTTTAGACCTGATATAGTCCTGGTTTAGTCCTAGTTTAGACCTGGTTTAGACCTGAAATAGACCTGATATAGTCCTGGTTTAGTCCTGAAATAGACCTGATATAGTCCTGGTTTAGTCCTGAAATAGACCTGATATAGTCCTGGTTTAGTCCTAGTTTAGACCTGGTTTAGACCTGAAATAGACCTGATATAGTCCTGGTTTAGTCCTGATATAGTCCTGGTTTAGTCCTAGTTTAGACCTGGTTTAGACCTGAAATAGACCTGATATAGTCCTGGTTTAGACTTGTTATAGTCCTGGTTTAGACCTAGTTTAGACCTGGTTTAGACCTGAAATAGACCTGATATAGTCCTGGTTTAGACCTGATATAGTCCTGGTTTAGTCCTAGTTTAGACCTGGTTTAGACCTGAAATAGACCTGATATAGTCCTGGTTTAGACCTGATATAGTCCTGGTTTAGTCCTAGTTTAGACCTGGTTTAGACCTGAAATAGACCTGATATAGTCCTGGTTTAGACCTGATATAGTCCTGGTTTAGTCCTAGTTTAGACCTGGTTTAGACCTGAAATAGACCTGATATAGTCCTGGTTTAGACCTGATATAGTCCTGGTTTAGACCTAGTTTAGACCTGAAATAGACCTGATATAGTCCTGGTTTAGACCTGATATAGTCCTGGTTTAGTTCTAGTTTAGTCCTGGTTTAGACCTGAAATAGACCTGATATAGTCCTGGTTTAGACCTGATATAGTCCTGGTTTAGTCCTAGTTTAGACCTGGTTTATACCTGAAATAGACCTGATATAGTCCTGGTTTAGACCTGATATAGTCCTGGTTTAGTCCTAGTTTAGACCTGGTTTAGACCTGAAATAGACCTGATATAGTCCTGGTTTAGACCTGATATAGTCCTGGTTTAGTCCTAGTTTAGACCTTGTTTAGAACTGAAATAGACCTGATATAGTCCTGGTTTAGACCTGATATAGTCCTGGTTTAGTCCTAGTTTAGACCTGGTTTAGACCTGAAATAGACCTGATATAGTCCTGGTTTAGACCTGATATAGTCCTGGTTTAGTCCTAGTTTAGACCTGGGTAAAAGGGACGTCTGGTCACTCTAACATATTCAAATGTTTTATAAGTTTCACTTTCATTTTTAGCACTATGAATTCCCCTCCCTTTGCTCTCCAAGCTAAGTTACTCCCCCTTCAGAGCACTGTCATAAGAAAATCTGTCACCATTCCTCTAATGAAACTCCTGCACATCACATCAGGTTTGTGAAGTTGTCGTGTATTGTTTCGCATCCTGCTGTATATTCATGGAGAGTGACGTAGGCCTGTGTGCTGAAGATTGGACAGAATCTTATTGCTCACCATAAGGAGGGTTGGGTTTGGTCTGGGAGAGGCGTGGATCTCTGTTTGCTGTGACTATTTGGGTTTGCTGTGCACTTATAGTTCTTTAAAAGGACACAGACTGGACTAACTGGATCACTCAGGAGGAAAAAGAGGGAACTGAACCGTTGGTGGAAGTGGAAGTGAAGTGGACACAGTTGGATCAAGGAGACAGATGAGACACAGCAGAGGAACAAAGAGCCTGTGGGTGAAGCCGGCTGACACCAGAAAGCCTGATCTAAAGTTGTGCACATGAGGCTTTCTTTAGCGTCTGTCCTGTCAGCTCACTGAGGGCTCCTTCTCGTCCAGCACCTGCGAGTGGAGGAGGGCGGTGGAGACTGTGGTGCAGATGTGTGGAACTTAGCCAGGACAATAATGGTAAGAGAGACTCAAAGCATGAAAAATTAAACCTGTTCTACAAGTGAAGGTTAGGTTCAAGATTCTGAATTCTGGTTTTAACTCAGGCCTTTCATTTTGCTCTTCACAAACTATTTCATGAGCAGCTACAAGATTAAACGGGTTCAAGTCAATGAACGATCAACAAATATGTGAGTGGAGCTTTATTTAGACAACTTTAGTTTACTGAAGATCTAGTTTATCATGTTCACTGGACAAGCATGAAGAGTGTTAATACCAATTTAAATGTGTAAATTACATTTAAAACCATTATTGACTTAAGTTGAACTCCGGTACGTTTGAAGTTAAAGTCCGTTGCTAGAGGAGGTGGAATTCTGTCAGAAGCCAAAAAACGGCACAGATCAGTGTTTCCTCGGCGGAGATCTCTGTTAGGGGCTATGGCTCTCCTGGCCACTAGGAGTCACTGTGGTTTTTGTTTTGTAAGACTTGTGTTTGATGTTTTGTTTGCCACATGCTCCTGCCCCGCCCTTTGTCATTGTTTCCCTCCATTTTGTTTCCTGACCACCTGTTTCCAATTGTTTTTGTGATTATGTGTTCAATTGGTCTGGGTATTTAAGCCCTGGTTTTCTGTTGTTAGTCACTGAGTCTTTGTTACCTGTCCACGTCCCTGGTGAGCTTTTAGTTTTGATAGCGTTTGCCTTTTGCATTTCTGGACTTATATGCTCTTTGTTTTGGAGAGTTTTTTGTGTTACCCAGTTTTTACTTTGGATTTTCTGTGCCGTTTGTGGACCTTCTGAGTTTCTTTAAAGGAATAAATGAAAAACATCTTTGGTTTGAACCTCTGCACCTGAGTCTACTCTCTCTACTTTGACTTTTGCACAGTAGTTAACTCAATTACCCGCCAAGCCGGCGACCCGGATCCTATTCCCGAGTCGACCCTAACAGAAAGACTCAGTCATGACAGACCCAGCAGAGGCTCCTTCACCTGGCCAATTGACGGACTTTGAAAAGTTGATGGCTACCCTTTCCAGCTTTGGAGCTACAATGGATACTCATAGCCACGCGTTAACCACTCAACAACAAGCCTTGGTACGACATGATGAAATGCTGCAACAGATTACTATGGCTCTTCAGCAATTGACCACAGCTCCTCCGCAAGCTCCTGCAGTTCCTCCAGCCCAACCTCCTGCCGTTCCTGCTGTTCCTCCTGCTCAAGCTCAAGCTGTACATCCCGTGGCTTCGGATCCACATCGGCCACCCTCATGCCCTGAGCCTCGCCTCCCAGCACCACAACGATATGATGGCAAACAGGGTGAGTGCCGGGATTTCCTCACTCAATGCCAGCTCACATTCGAACTGCAACCAACCACCTATCCCACTGATCGAGCCAGAATTGCTTATGTGATTACATTACTTGTCAACAAGGCCCGAGCGTGGGCGACCTCCATCTGGCAGCGACAGGGTCCAGAGTGCTCGGACTTCAAGAAATTTGCTGAAGACATGTTACGAGTCTTTGACCAGACAGTTGCCAGTGCAGATGCAGCCAAACAGCTAATGTCCATCCAGCAGGGCAAGACCAGCGTAGCTGATTATGCCATCGCCTTTCGAACACTGGCTGCTGTAAGTGAGTGGAACGAGCCAGCACTGGTGTCGGCTTTCCACCATGGCCTGTCGGACCCTGTCAAAGATGGACTGGCGTCTGTGGGGTGCCCCTCTGACCTTGAGTCCCTGATCTCACATGCCATACGCCTGGACAACCGGCTCAGGGAACGTCGCTGTGACGTGGCATCCTCACGAAGAAACCCTGATGCTCCTGGTCTAACAGGGCTCTCCACTCTACCGACCTATGAACCTACCGAGCCTATGCAAGTTGGACGTACCGGTCTGTCCGCAGCTGAGAAGGAACGACGGAGAAGGGAGAGGCGCTGCATATACTGCGGCAAGAGGGGACACTTTCGAGACTCCTGTCCTGAGCTCTCGGGAAAAGAGTTTTCCCGTCCAGCCGAGGAGGGTTGTGACGGAGCCACATTGTCTCCCGAGTTTCCTGGCCAAGGAGTCTTCCTCCCAGTTACCATCTCGTGGGGTGAAGGCAATCACACCTGCCAGGCCCTTGTTGACTCTGGGGCTGCCGGAAATTTTATGGATACTAAGTTTGCCCTGAAACTCAAGATTCCTGTTGTTCCCCTCAAGATGCCCCTCTCTGTCTCTGCTCTGGATGGCCAGCCCCTGGGAGAGGGTAAGGTCACTCGAGCAACCTCTGCTCTTCGCCTCCAGTTTGAAGCCCACCGAGAAGATATCTCCTCCATCTCATCCACTCTCCCGAGTTCCCTGTGATCCTTGGCATCCCTTGGCTTACCCGTCATAACCCCCACATTGATTGGGTAACTGGCCGAGTCCTTGAGTGGGGACCTACCTGCCACGCCACATGCCTCTTTGCAAATCCTCCAGTGTTGCCTACCGAGTCTCTGGATCCTGCCGAGTTGTCCCAAGTTCCCTCCGAGTATTGGGATTTGAAAGAGGTCTTCAGCAAGAGAAGAGCAGCTTCTCTTCCTCCTCATAGACACTACGATTGTGCCATCGAGCTTCTGCCAGGCACAACTCCTCCTCGGGGACGTCTTTTCTCCCTCTCCCTGCCAGAGCATAAGGCCATGGAGGAGTACATCAAGGATGCTCTGGCGTCGGGATTCATTAGGCCATCCTCTTCACCTGCTGGCGCTGGTTTTTTCTTTGTTGGCAAGAGGGACGGTGGGCTGCGACCTTGCATCGATTACCGGGGCCTTAATAAGATCACCACCCGTAATCGCTACCCGCTTCCACTGATGTCCACCGCCTTTGACCTGCTCCAGGGTGCCTCCGTTTTTACCAAGTTGGATTTGCGAAACGCCTACCACCTTGTTCGCATTAGACAAGGTGATGAATGGAAGACGGCCTTCAACACTCCCTCTGGACACTACGAGTACCAAGTCATGCCTTTCGGACTAACCAACGCTCCAGCTGTCTTCCAGGCCCTTATAAACGATGTGCTCAGAGACATGATCAACCATTTTGTTTTTGTTTATTTGGACGATATCTTAATTTTTTCTAAGTCGTTGCAAGAACATCACCATCATGTACGGAGCGTCCTCCAGAGACTATTGAAGAACCACCTTTACGTGAAGGCTCAAAAGTGTGAGTTCCATGTCCCTGAGGTCTCTTTCCTTGGCTTCATCCTTAAGCACGGACAGGTCCAGATGGATCCAACCAAGACAATAGCTGTACGGGGTTGGTCTACACCGACATCAGTCAAAGGGGTGCAACAGTTCTTGGGTTTCGCAAACTTTTACCGCAAGTTCATCCGGAACTTCAGCTCAGTGGCGGCACCGATCTCTGATCTCACCAAGAAGACTAGTGCACCGTTCCTCTGGACACCCAAGGCTGAGGAGGCATTCCAGGATCTCAAGCGCCGCTTTTCCTCAGCACCCGTGCTAGTTCTCCCTGACCCTTCACAGCCTTTTATTGTGGAAGTGGATGCATCCAACGTCGGGGTCGGGGCTGTTCTCTCTCAGCGATCCAATGGCAAACTGCATCCTTGTGCATACTTCTCACGTCGCCTCAACCCTACTGAGTCCCGCTATGATGTTGGGGATAGGGAGCTGCTGGCAGTGAAAATGGCGCTGGATGAATGGAGACACTGGCTGGAGGGAGCGCAGCACCCTTTTCTTGTGTGGACGGACCACAAGAACCTGGAATACCTTCAGCAAGCCAAGCGTCTTAACCCTCGACAGGCCCGGTGGGCCATGTTCTTCAGCCGTTTTGATTTTACCCTCTCCTATCGTCCAGGCTCAAAGAACACTAAGCCAGATGCTTTGTCCCGGCAGTTCTCCTCGCATGACACGGAGGGAGAGGTCAGCACCGTGGTCCCACCCTCCCGCATTGTTGCCCCGGTACGTTGGGGTATTGAGACTGCTGTCCGGCTGGCTCAGCGTCAAGAGCCGGATCCTGGAACAGGCCCTCCAGGTCTCCTGTTTGTACCCAGCCGGGTACGGGCCAAGGTCCTCCAGTGGGGCCACTCGTCCAACCTCACCGCACACCCTGGGTCCCGGAGAACCTTTGAGTTCCTTCACCGACGGTTCTGGTGGCCAGGCATGGAGAAGGAGGTGAAGGCCTTCGTGATGGCCTGCCCAGTCTGCACCCAGAGCAAGAATCCCCGCCAGCCTCCTCAAGGTCTGCTTCGTCCTCTGCCCATCCCAAGGCGTCCCTGGTCCCATGTGTCTGCAGACTTCGTCACTGGTCTCCCGAAGTCTGAAGGTAACACAGTTATTTTTGTAGTGGTCGACAGGTTCTCTAAGGCCTGTCGATTTATTCCATTACCTAAACTCCCCTCTGCTTTTGAGACCGCCACACTGATATTTACCCATGTTTTCCGAGTCTTCGGGCTCCCTCAGGACATTGTGTCGGACCGTGGGCCACAGTTCACGTCTCGGGTTTGGCGGGCATTCTGTGGACTCCTGGGTGCTACGGCCAGCCTCAGCTCCGGCTTCCATCCCCAGTCTAATGGACAGACGGAGAGGTTGAACCAGGACCTGGAGACCACCCTGAGGAGTCTGGCAAGGGACAACCCGGCATCCTGGAGTTCCTGGCTGCCATGGGCGGAGTACGCCCACAACACCCTCCAATCTTCAGCAACCGGCGTGTCTCCTTTCCAGTGTCAATTCGGCTTCCAGCCTCCTCTGTTTCCGGAACAGGAGGTTGACACTGGGGTTCCTTCGGTCCACCACCACATGAGGCGCTGCCGGAGGGTGTGGAAGAGCACGCGCAAGGTGCTGCTGCGGAGCTCCAGGTCCGCCCAGGCCCAAGCCAACCGTCGCAGGAGGCCAGCCCAGCATTTCCGCCCGGGTCAAAGGGTTTGGCTGTCCTCCAAAGATCTTCCCCTGCATGTCGAGTCCATAAGCTGGCCCCCCGCTACGTTGGGCCCTTTAGGGTGGTTCGTAGAATCAACCCTGTCTCCTACCAGCTCCAATTGCCCCGGTCCCTTAGGATTCACCCCACCTTTCATGTCTCCCTGCTACGCCCGGTCCTGTCCTCGCCGCATTCGCCTGCTCCCAAGGCCCCGCCTCCACCCCGTATTATTGATGGTGGGCCTGTTTTCACGGTCCGCCGGCTCCTCAATTCCCGCCGTGTCCGAGGCGGGCTGCAGTACTTGGTCGATTGGGAGGGCTATGGTCCTGAAGAGCGCTCCTGGGTTCCGGCCCGGGATATTGTGGACAAGGATCTTTGTAAAGACTTCCACCTTGCGCACCCTGACTGCCCGAGGAACGTCAGGAGGCGTTAAATCGGAGAGGGGGTCCTGTTAGGGGCTATGGCTCTCCTGGCCACTAGGAGTCACTGTGGTTTTTGTTTTGTAAGACTTGTGTTTGATGTTTTGTTTGCCACATGCTCCTGCCCCGCCCTTTGACATTGTTTCCCTCCATTTTGTTTCCTGACCACCTGTTTCCAATTGTTTTTGTGATTATGTGTTCAATTGGTCTGGGTATTTAAGCCCTGGTTTTCTGTTGTTAGTCACTGAGTCTTTGTTACCTGTCCACGTCCCTGGTGAGCTTTTAGTTTTGATAGCGTTTGCCTTTTGCATTTCTGGACTTATATGCTCTTTGTTTTTGGAGAGTTTTTTGTGTTACCCAGTTTTTACTTTGGATTTTCTGTGCCGTTTGTGGACCTTCTGAGTTTCTTTAAAGGAATAAATGAAAAACATCTATGGTTTGAACCTCTGCACATGAGTCTACTCTCTCTACTTTGACTTTTGCACAGTAGTTAACTCAATTACCCGCCAAGCCGGCGACCCGGATCCTATTCCCGAGTCGACCCTAACAGATCTCACTGTGGCACTGAGTCTGTCAAGGCAACAAACTAGTGTAGTGATGGGGGCAAGTTCTGAACTTCCACGTAAAACACCAATTTGCTTCACACTGAAGAAGCTGAACACCACTTTAACCCATCTGACAACAGCCACGAGTCTAACAAACCAGTTTGTTATTGCAGGAAAAGACTCCAGCGGCGGCAAGTGGTTTGAGCCGCCAGAAGCAACAAGTCAGGATCCACTACTGACTGTGAACAAGAGAAACTGAAGTTGGTGAAATAAAATGGCTCGGGAATGTATTATTTAGTGTTTTTCAAACTTTTACTCTGAGGAAGTGACCAGAGCTGTGTCCAAACTGTCTCTGTCTGATGGAAACAGAAGAATCACAGTTATGAGAGAACACCAGAGTTATCCAGATCATCCAGACAGATTCAGAGTCTATAGACTGGTCCTGAGCAGAGAGAGTCTGACGGGCTGAGGTGGAGTGGAGCTGGGATTGGGTTTGTAGATGTTTCATACAGAGATATTCAGAGGAAAGGACGCTATGGAAACTCTGTATTTGGCTACAATGATAAATCCAGGGCCTTACACCATGACAAAAACAGTTCATTTTGGTTTAACAAATTCCAGTCCCAGGCCTAGTTGGGTCCAGAATCGGGGTTTACCTGGACCACGGTTCAGGGGTTTTGGCGTTTTACAGCGTCTCTGGAAGAACCATGAGTCTCCTCCGCAGAGTCCAGACCAGGTTCACTCAGCCTCTCTACACTGGGGTCTGGATTGCAAATATTGGAACCACAGCATTTTTCCTCATATGACAAATATAAAATAACGGTTTTGTTCTGCACAGTTTGGGACATATCTGTACCTTTTATTTTTGACAAATTAGTCCCATGTTTAAAAGCCTCATGAGGACTCTCCAAAAAATCTATACCTTGGTTTAGATCTAGGTATAGATCTAAATCAAGGTATAGATTGATTTAGATCAATCTATACCTTAATACGCCCCGCTGGCGGCGGGGCAAAATACGCCCGTACTTTGAATTATTGTATATACACTCAACAAAAATATAAACGCAACACTTTTGTTTTTGCTCCCATTTGTCATGAGATGGACTCAAAGATCTAAAATTCATTCCAGATACACAATATTACCATTTCTCTCAAACATTGTTCACAAATCTGTCTAAATGTGTGATAGTGGCACTTTTGCTTTGCTGAGATAATCCATCCCACCTCACAGGTGCCACATCAAGATGCTCATCAGACACCATGATTAGTGCACAGGTGAACCTTAGACTGCCCACAATAAAAGGCCACCCTGAAATGTGCAGTTGTTGCTTTATTGGGGGTCTGGGGACTCAGAACCAGTCAGTATCTGGTGTGACCACCATTTGCCTCATGCAGTGCAACACATCTTCTTCGCATAGAGTTTATCAGATTGTCAGTTGTGGCCTGTGGAATGTTGGTCCACTCCTCTTCAATGGCTGTGCTAAGTTGCTGGATATTAGTGGGAACTGGTACGCGCTGTCGTATACGCCGGTCAAGCACATCCCAAACATGCTCAATGGGTGACATGTCCGGTGAGTATGCTGGCCATGCAAGAACTGGGACATTTTCACCTTCCAAGAATTGTGTACAGATCCTTGCAACATGGGGCCGTGCATTATCTTGCTGAAACATGAGGTGATGTTCATGGATGTATGGCACAACAATGGGCCTCAGGATCTCATCACGGTATCTCTGTGCATTCAAAATGCCATCAATAAAATGCACCTGTGTTCTTCGTCCATAACAGATGCCTGCCCATACCATAACCCCACCACCACCACGGGCCACTCGATCCACAACATTGACATCAGCAAAGCGCTCACCCACACGACGCCACACACGCTGTCTGCCATCTGCCCTGAACAATGTAAACCGAGATTCATCCGTGAAGAGAACACCTCTCCAACGTGCCAGACACCATCGAATGTGGGCATTTGCCCACTCAAGTCTGTTACGGCGACGATCTGGAGTCAGGTTAAGACCCGATAAGGGCGGCGAGCAGTTGAGCTTCCCTGAGACGGTTTCTGACAGTTTGTGCAGAAATTCTTTGGTTATGCAAACCAATTGTTTCAGCAGCTGTCTGAGTAGCTGGTCTCAGACGATCTTGGAGGTGAACCTGCTGGATGTGAAGGTCCTGGGCTGGTGTGGTTACACGTGGTCTGCGGTTGTGAGGCCGGTTGGATGTACTGCCATATTCTCTGAAACGCCTTTGGAGGCGGCTTATGGTGGAGAAATGAACATTCAATGCCCGAGCAACAGATCTGGTTGACATTCCTGCTGTCAGCATGCCAATTGCACGCTCCCTCAATGCTTGCGCCATCTGTGGAATTTTGCTGTGAGACAAAACAGCACATTTCAGAGTGGCCTTTTATTGTGGGCAGTCTAAGGTACACCTGTGTACTAATCATGGTGTCTGATGAGCATCTTGATGTGGCACACCTGTGAGGTGGGATGGATTATCTCAGCAAAGCAAAAGTGCTCACTATCACACATTTAGACAGATTTGTGAACAATGTTTGAGAGAAATGGTAATATTGTGTATCTGGAATGAATTTTAGATCTTTGAGTCCATCTCATGACAAATGGGAGCAAAAACAAAAGTGTTGCGTTTATATTTTTGTTGAGTGTAGAATTAAGTTAGAATTTGTCAAACCTAGTTAAAGATTAATTGTTGGTGCAGTTTGGAAGTTTGACATTCCTAGGTGAGACGGTTGTCGAGTTAGAGCGCGGACAAGAAATTGTCCACAGACAGACGGACAGACAGACGGACGGATAATCAATAGGGTAATCTGGCTCTTGCAGTAGGAGTATGAATATGACATCATCCATCCATCCATCCATCCATCTTCTCCCGCTTAATCCAGCTGGGTCGCGGGGGCAGTTTTGCTGCCCAATACTCATAGCACCTGACCCCCCCTATGAACCCCTCTGCAGGTGGTGAGCCCACAGGAGGTATGACATCATCACATTCTAGAATCGAATTCCACCAATCAGATCGCAGCAACAGAACTTAAAGACACTACAAAGCTTTGATGTGTCAAAGCTCAAAGAAGCAGAGAATGTGGGTTGTTCTCACTTTCAGCAGCAGAACATTTGAGAAGAGAGTTCAGATCTACGGCAGGTAGATCAGGTGTGTCAAAGTGAAAGTGTTTGTGATCCAGGAGAGATGGCGCAGAAAACACTCGACCAAGAAGCCTTTTCCTGCTCCGTGTGTTTAGATCTACTGAAGGATCCAGTGACGACTCCCTGTGGACACAACTACTGCATGAAGTGTCTTCAGCACCACTGGGACCAACAGAACCACAGCTACAGCTGTCCTCAGTGCAGAGAGAGCTTCAGCCCCAGGCCTGTGCTGCGTAAAAACACTTTGTTAAGTGATTTGGTGGAACAACTGAAGAAGACTGGACTCTCAGAGCACCCTGAAGACGAATGTCATGAGAGTGTGGACTCTGCCTCAGAGTGGGGTCAGAGTCAGGCAGAGCTGCAGGCCAGGAGGGCCCTGCTGCTCCAGAGCCTCCAGCACAAAGAGACAGACCTGAAGAGGCTCCAACAAGAGGCCCAGGACATCAGGCGCTCTGCCCAGACAGCAGTGCAGCGCAGCGGGACAGCTTCACACAGATGGCCCTTCTCCTGGAGAAAAGACGGCTCTGAAGTGGAGCAGAAGATCCGCTCCCAGGAGCAGACCCAACTGAGCCGAGTCCAAGAGCTCCAGGACCAAGTGCAGCAGGGCGTGAGGGGCTGAAGAGGAGCCTCTCTGAGCTGGACACACTGGCCCTCACCCAGGATCATAACCAGTTTCTACAGGTCTACGCTTCACTGTCCACAGACACACAGAGCACAGAACCAGACACCATTCACACAGGGGACCGGAGCTACTTTGAGGAAGTGACCAGAGCTGTGTCCAAGCTCAGAGACACACTCCAGCTCACTCTGAGTCCAGTCCAGGTTTTACTGGCACCAGCTGAACCCAGCTCCAGAGACGACTTCTTACAATATTCTACAGAAATCACTCTGGACCCAAACACAGTTCACACATGGCTGTCTCTGTCTGATGGAAACAGAAGAGTAACAGTTATGAGTGAACACCAGAGTTATCCAGATCATCCTGATAGATTCAGTATGTTGTGGCAGGTCCTGAGCAGAGAGAGTCTGACGGGCCGATGTTACTGGGAGGTGGAGAGGAGCGGGGAGTGGGCTTGTATAGCAGTTTCATACAGAGATATTCAGAGGAAAGGAAACACTGATGAATGTGTATTTGGATACAATGATAAATCCTGTGCCTTACTATGTAAACCTAACTGTTATTCATTTTGGTTTAACTCAGTCCACTCCCAGGTCTCAGGTCCTGTCGGTTCTAGAATCGGGGTTTACCTGGACCACAGTGCAGGGGTTTTGGCGTTTTACAGCATCTCTGGAAGAACCATGAGCCTCCTCCACAGAGTCCAGACCAGGTTCACTCAGCCTCTCTACGCTGGGGTCTGGATTTATACTGGAGCCACTGCACATTTCCCTAAACTCAAATAGCAGCTTTGTTCTTCACAATTTGGGCTCAACTTTGACTCTTATTTTGAACTATCTACATAAGACTTTAAAGTACTGTTAAAAAAATCAATATCTAAATACAAATCAATTATAAGATTAATATCAAAACCAGATACTCATTTGATTCTGAAACAACTGTGACATATACAGGAGGAAAATTACCTCTGGTCTATATAAGAACAAAGAAAATGCTGTGATTTTGTGTTGACAATGATATTCTATCCTAAGACGTTATGATCGAAATGAAAAATTGTTCCTCTGCTTCAAAATGGAGTTTGACATTTTGGCCTCGTGTATGAATGCAGTCGTAGCTACATCACTGTTCATACTAGAATCGTTTGTACTATTACTGGATTAGAACTTTGTTTCACTTCAAATGTTCTTCTGTAAACTTCATCTGTGTTTGACTCTTCACTCGATCATGATGTAAAAAGTGATTTTCTTATTTCATGTAAAACTACAGCAGTGTGTTTCTGTCTGTGATGGAGCTGATGTCACTTTGAGAGGAGCAGAATCAGAACTGTAAATGTTGCTCAAGGAGAAAACTGTTTAAACAGTTCTGAGCATTTTTACACTGGAAATTTGAAACAATAAATCTGTAAATTCGTTACTTTTTCCTGTGGATTTTTCTCTTTCAAAATCTAAAATTCATCGCAGTTGTGAAATAGTTTAGCACCAGTATTTACTGTAGGTGGAGGCAGGGGGCGCCATCTGAAATCTTGGCCAGCTAATGAGTTCTGGTTAAGTCCTGGTTTAGTCCTGGTTTAGTCCTGGTTAATTACCGGTTTAGTCCTGGTTTAGTCTTGATTTACATTGGGTTTAGTCCTTGTTAAGTCCTGGTTTAGTCCTGGTTTAGTCCTGGTTTAGTCCTGGTCCAGTCATGGTTCAGTCCTGGTTTAGTCCTGGTTTAGTCCTGGTTTAGTCCTGGTTTAGTCCTGGTTAATCCTGGTTTAGTCTTGATTTACATTGGGTTTAGTCCTTGTTAAATCCTGGTTTAGTTCTGGTTAATTACCGGTTTAGTCCTGGTTCAGTCCCGGTTCACTCCCGGTTTAGTCCTGGTTCGGTCCTGGTTTAGTCCCGCTTCAGTCCTGGTTCAGTCCTGGTTCAGTCCTGGTTCAGTCCTGGTTCAGTCCTGGTTTAGTCCCGGTTCAGACCCGCTTCAGTCCAGGTTCAGTCATGGTTCAGTCCTCGTTTAGTCCTGGTCTAGTCCTCGTTTAGTCCTGGTCCAGTCATGGTTCAGTCATGGTTTAGTCCTGGTTTAGTCCTGGTTCAGTCCTGGTCCAGTCATGGTTCAGTCCTGGTTCAGTCCTGGTTCAGTCCTGGTTCAGTCCTGGTTTAGTCCTATTTGAGTCCTGGTTTAGTCCTGGTTTAGTCCTGGTTCAGTCCTGGTTTAGTCTTGGTTCAGTCCTGGTTCAGTCCTGGTTCAGTCCTGGTTCAGTCTTGTTTAGTCCTGTTATAGTCTTGAACCATGACCCTAACCCTCACCCACTAAACCAGGACTGAACCAGGACTAAACTAGGACTGGACCAGGACTAAACCAGGACTGAACCAGGACTAAACTAGGACTAAACCAGGACTAAACCAGAACTAAACCAGGACTAAACCAGGTCTAAAACTAAATCAGGTCTAAAACTAAACCAGGACGAAAGTCAGAACTCAAACCAGGTCTACACCAACCAGGTCTAAACCAGGACTAAACCAGGTCTAAACCAGATCTCAACCAGGACTAAACCAGGTCTATAACAGGACTAAAACCAGGTCTAAAACAGGACTCCAACAGGATTTTTTTCAACTCGCCTTCTCCCTTCGCCCTCAGCACTCCTACACCTCCAGTCCGTGAAAATATGGTCCTGAAAAGAGCGCAGTCCAAACTTCATAATTACATGTCGGAATGTCGGGGTGTTGAAAAAAACGCTAATGTGCCTCCACTCCGACCAAGGGGGAAAAATGTGGGAGTGCAGGGTAACAAATGGACACTCCGCCACTCCCACAATTAGACGTCAATGTCGGAGTAGCGATGTGTCGGAATAGCGGCCTGTAACCGTTTGTTTTGGTCGGTCTGGACGTTTCACCTTTGGCTTCTGCACAAACCTCGATGCTGCGAAGTGATTCCAAGGGTTTCTCATCAGTTCTTGAGCTGTGAACTCACAAATATCTTCCTGTGCAAGGTTAGTGACCGTTGTAATTTCGAGGGACTTTAAGCCGTGAGATTTATATTGCAGGTTTGTGAAGCCACTACCAAACAAATAACGATAAAGTTCAACGTTTGTGGATTTCTAATTTGGATATTTCTTTCAAGAACTTCCATAGAGTTCCATAGACCTTTGTTCACCATCAGGGATCATGACAACATCAAATTCGACTGTTTGAATGCAGCCTTTTGTATTAGCCTAGTGCTGTACGTCCTCAGCTTCTTAGGACATTGGGACAGCGTTGTCCATTCCCGTCTAATCAAGCCCAGAATTTCTGTAGTAGGGAGCATTATACCTGAGATGATGTAGGCCAAAATAACAAGGACTGAGCTGACACATTACAGAAGTGTAATTTATAGTTAAAGAGGGGATAATACTCGTCTGCTAATAGACGTGGTGGCCAGATTTACAAAATTAAAAACTGGGACACACTCAGGTTGGGATGGTAGGTATACATAACATTGTGGAAAAAAGCGTGTAGCATTGTCCATTCTTTACTCACGTGTGGGTCAGTGTATAATCTGAGACCAAAAAAAAAAAAGATAACTGCAGTCTTCTGTATTTAGGCTAAACAAATGCTATTTATGCTCGTCAGGTTTAAAACTGAAATAGTCCCATTTTAGCACTAGTTTAGTCCTGGTTTAGACCTAGTTTAGACCTGAAATAGACCTGATATAATCCTGGTTTAGTCCTAGTTTAGACCTGGTTTAGACCTGAAATAGACCTGATATAGTCCTGGTTTAGACCTGATATAGTCCTGGTTTAGTCCTAGTTTAGACCTGGTTTAGACCTGATATAGTCCTGGTTTAGACTTGTTATAGTCCTGGTTTAGTCCTAGTTTAGACCTGGTTTAGACCTGAAATAGATCTGATATAGTGCTGGTTTAGACCTGATATAGTCCTGGTTTAGACTTGTTATAGTCCTGGTTTAGTCCTAGTTTAGACCTGAAATAGACCTGATATAGTCCTGGTTTAGACCTGATATAGTCCTGGTTTAGTCCTAGTTTAGACCTGGTTTAGACCTGAAATAGACCTGATATAGTCCTGGTTTAGACCTGATATAGTCCTGGTTTAGTCCTAGTTTAGACCTGGTTTAGATCTGAAATAGACCTGATATAGTCCTGGTTTAGACCTGATATAATCCTGGTTTAGTCCTAGTTTAGACCTGGTTTAGAACTGAAATAGACCTGATATAGTCCTGGTTTAGACCTGATATAGTCCTGGTTTAGTCCTAGTTTAGACCTGGTTTAGACCTGAAATAGACCTGATATAGTCCTGGTTTAGACCTGATATAGTCCTGGTTTAGACTTGTTATAGTCCTGGTTTAGTCCTAGTTTAGACCTCGTTTAGACCTGAAATAGACCTGATATAGTCCTGGTTTAGTCCTAGTTTAGACCTGGTTTAGACCTGAAATAGACCTGATATAGTCCTGGTTTAGACCTGATATAGTCCTGGTTTAGACTTGTTATAGTCCTGGTTTAGTCCTAGTTTAGACCTCGTTTAGACCTGAAATAGACCTGATATAGTCCTGGTTTAGTCCCAGTTTAGACCTGGTTTAGACCTGAAATAGACCTGATATAGTCCTGGTTTAGACCTGATATAGTCCTGGTTTAGTCCTAGTTTAGACCTGGTTTAGACCTGAAATAGACCTGATATAGTCCTGGTTTAGACCTGATATAGTACTGGTTTAGTCCTGATATAGTCCTGGTTTAGTCCTAGTTTAGACCTGGTTTAGACCTGAAATAGATCTGATATAGTCCTGGTTTAGACCTGATATAGTCCTGGTTTAGTCCTAGTTTAGACCTGGTTTAGAACTGAAATAGACCTGATATAGTCCTGGTTTAGACCTGATATAGTCCTGGTTTAGTCCTAGTTTAGACCTGGGTAAAAGGGACGTCTGGTCACTCATATTCAAATGTTTTATAAGTTTCACTTTCATTTTTAGCACTATGAATTCCCCTCCCTTTGCTCTCCAAGCTAAGTTACTCCCCCTTCAGAGCACTGTCATAAGAAAATCTGTCACCATTCCTCTAATGAAACTCCTGCACATCACATCAGGTTTGTGAAGTTGTCGTGTATTGTTTCGCATCCTGCTGTATATTCATGGAGAGTGACGTAGGCCTGTGTGCTGAAGATTGGACAGAATCTTATTGCTCACCATAAGGAGGGTTGGGTTTGGTCTGGGAGAGGCGTGGATCTCTGTTTGCTGTGATTATTTGGGTTTGCTGTGCACTTATAGTTCTTTAAAAGGACACAGACTGGACTAACTGGATCACTCAGGAGGAAAAAGAGGGAACTGAACCGTTGGTGGAAGTGGAAGTGAAGTGGACACAGTTGGATCAAGGAGACAGATGAGACACAGCAGAGGAACAAAGAGCCTGTGGGTGAAGCCGGCTGACACCAGAAAGCCTGATCTAAAGTTGTGCACATGAGGCTTTCTTTAGCGTCTGTCCTGTCAGCTCACTGAGGGCTCCTTCTCGTCCAGCACCTGCGAGTGGAGGAGGGCGGTGGAGACTGTGGTGCAGATGTGTGGAACTTAGCCAGGACAATAATGGTAAGAGAGACTCAAAGCATGAAAAATTAAACCTGTTCTACAAGTGAAGGTTAGGTTCAAGATTCTGAATTCTGGTTTTAACTCAGGCCTTTCATTTTTGCTCTTCACAAACTATTTCATGAGCAGCTACAAGATTAAACGGGTTCAAGTCAATGAACGATTAACAAATATGTGAGTGGAGCTTTATTTAGACAACTTTAGTTTACTGAAGATCTAGTTTATCATGTTCACTGGACAAGCATGAAGAGTGTTAATACCAATTTAAATGTGTAAATTACATTTAGAACCATTATTGACTTAAGTTGAACTCGATGCGTTTGAAGTTAAAGTCCGTTGCTAGAGGAGGTGGAATTCTGTCAGAAGCCAAAAAACGGCACAGATCAGTGTTTCCTCGGTGGAGATCTCACTGTGGCACTGAGTCTGTCAAGGCAACAAACTAGTGCAGTGATGGGGGCAAGTTCTGAACTTCCACGTAAAAAGTTCTGAACTTCCACGTAAAAAGTTCTGAACTCCCACGTAAAACGTCAATTTGCTTCACACTGAAGAAGCTGAACACCACTTTAACCCATCTGACAACAGCCACGAGTCTAACAAACCAAACGCTCTGCCTGGTTCACTCATTAGTGTCTGGAAGCGTTAGAAAACATCTTCACGGAGCCTTACCCTTCCCTCTGTTGATTTCCCACGGCACATGAAAGCTCAATGTTTCGATTGTCGATGTCGTTTCTCAGCCCATTTATTTATGAGTGAATTATATATTTTGAAAACGCTGTGGTTAAGTATTTAAATCGTCACCACAATATTGCAGAGGATGTAACAACATGAATAGGCACTGGGCAGAGCTTTCTCGCTTTGGCAGTCGATCCTTCTGTTCTGACCCCAAACTAAAGTCTTGCTCTAAAATCACAGGTGAGTTTGTTATTGCAGGAAAAGACTCCAGCGGCGGCAAGTGGTTTGAGCCGCCAGAAGCAACAAGTCAGGATCCACTACTGACTGTGAACAAGAGAAACTGAAGTTGGTGAAATAAAATGGCTCGGGAATGTATTATTTAGTGTTTTTCAAACTTTTACTCTGAGGAAGTGACCAGAGCTGTGTCCAAACTGTCTCTGTCTGATGGAAACAGAAGAATCACAGTTATGAGAGAACACCAGAGTTATCCAGATCATCCAGACAGATTCAGAGTCTATAGACTGGTCCTGAGCAGAGAGAGTCTGACGGGCTGAGGTGGAGTGGAGCTGGGATTGGGTTTGTAGATGTTTCATACAGAGATATTCAGAGGAAAGGACGCTATGGAAACTCTGTATTTGGCTACAATGATAAATCCTGGGCCTTACACCATGACAAAAACAGTTCATTTTGGTTTAACAAATTCCAGTCCCAGGTCTGGTTGGGTCCAGAATCGGGGTTTACCTGGACCACGGTTCAGGGGTTTTGGCGTTTACAGCGTCTCTGGAAGAACCATGAGTCTCCTCCGCAGAGTCCAGACCAGGTTCACTCAGACTCTCTACACTGGGGTCTGGATTGCAAATATTGGAACCACAGCATTTTTCCTCATATGACAAATATAAAATAACGGTTTTGTTCTGCACAGTTTGGGACATATCTGTACCTTTTATTTTTGACAAATTAGTCCCATGTTTAAAAGCCTCATGAAGACTCTCCAAAAAATCTATACCTTGATTTAGATCTAGGTATAGATCTAAATCAAGGTATAGATTGATTTAGATCAATCTATACCTTAATACGCCCAAATACGCCCGTACTTTGAATTATTGTATATAGAATTAAGTTAGAATTTGTCAAACCTAGTTAAAGATGAATTGTTGGTGCAGTTTGGAAGATTCCAATACTGACAAGGTTTTCGCAACGGGTCGAGCCGTGACCGTGACCTTTGACCCTGTGACCTTGAAATCAATAGAGAACATCCTTGACCCATGGGGTGTCCAGCCATGAAGTTTGACATTCCGAGGTGAGACGGTTGTCGAGTTAGAGCGCGGACAAGGTAATGTGTAGTTGTCTTGTATTCTGTCTCTCCCGTTGCCTAGCGACCACTGCAGCTGGAACTGTGTGTCACCTTTGAACTTTAAACTTAAAAGCTTTGAAGTCTTTGAAGCTTTGTCTTCATGAAGAGGCAAAACATGTGGGGCATGCGCCGATATATATAAGATGACCTTGACCTTTGACCCTGTGACCTTGAAATCAATCGGGAACATCCTTGACCCATGGGGTGTCCAGCCATGAAGTCTGACATTCCTAGGTGAGACGGTTGTGGAGTTAGAGCGCGGACAAGAAATTGTCCACAGACAGACGGACAGACGGACGGACAGACGGACGGATAATCAATAGGGAAATCTGGCTCTTGCAGTAGGAGTATGAGTATGACATCATCACATTCTAGAATCGGAATTCCACCAATCGGATCGCAGCAACAGAACTTAAAGACACTACAAAGCTTTGATGTGTCAAAGCTCAAAGAAGCAGAGAATGTGGGTTGTTCTCGCTTTCAGCAGCAGAACATTTGAGAAGAGAGTTCAGATCTACGGCAGGTAGATCAGGTGTGTCAAAGTGAAAGTGTTTGTGATCCAGGAGAGATGGCGCAGAAAACACTCGACCAAGAAGCGTTTTCCTGCTCCGTGTGTTTAGATCTACTGAAGGATCCAGTGACGACTCCCTGTGGACACAACTACTGCATGAAGTGTCTTCATCACCACTGGGACCAACAGAACCACAGCTACAGCTGTCCTCAGTGCAGAGAGAGCTTCAGCCCCAGGCCTGTGCTGCGTAAAAACACTTTGTTAAGTGATTTGGTGGAACAACTGAAGAAGACTGGACTCTCAGTGCCCCCTGCAGACCACTGTCATGACATAGTGGCCTCTGCCTCAGAGAGGGCTCAGAGACAGGCAGAGCTGCCGGCCAGGAGGGCCCTGCTGCTCCAGAGCCTCCAGCACAAAGAGACAGACCTGAAGAGGCTCCAACAGGAGGCCCAGGACATCAGACGCTCTGCCCAGACAGCAGTGCAGCGCAGCGGGGACAGCTTCACACAGATGGCCCTTCTCCTGGAGAAAAGACGGCTCTGAAGTGGAGCAGCAGATCCGCTCCCAGGAGCAGACCCAACTGAGCCGAGTCCAAGAGCTCCAGGACCAAGTGCAGCAGGACGTGAGGGGCTGAAGAGGAGCCTCTCTGAGCTGGACACACTGGCCCTCACCCAGGATCATAACCAGTTTCTACAGGTCTACGCTTCACTGTCCCCACACACACAGAGCACAGAGCCAGACACCATTCACACAGGGGACCGGAGCTACTTTGAGGAAGTGACCAGAGCTGTGTCCAAGCTCAGAGACACACTCCAGCTCACTCTGAGTCCAGTCCAGGTTTTACTGGCACCAGCTGAACCCAGCTCCAGAGACGACTTCTTACAATATTCTACAGAAATCACTCTGGACCCAAACACAGTTCACACATGGCTGTCACTGTCTGATGGGAACAGAAGAGTCACAGTTATGAGTGAAGAGCAGAGTTATCCAGATCATCCTGATAGATTCAGTGTGTTGTGGCAGGTCTTGAGCAGAGAGAGTCTGACGGGCCGATGTTACTGGGAGGTGGAGTGGAGCTGGAGGAAGGGTGTTCGTGTAGCAGTTTCATACAGAGATATTCAGAGGAAAGGAATCTCTGATGAAAGTGTATTTGGGAACAATGATAAATCCTGGGTCTTACATTGTGAACCTAACTATTATTTATTTTGGTTTAACAAAGTCCTCTCCCATGTCTCAGGTCCTGTCGGTTCTAGAATCGGGGTTTACCTGGACCACAGTGCAGGGGTTTTGGCGTTTTACAGCATCTCTGGAAGAACCATGAGCCTCCTCCACAGAGTCCAGACCAGGTTCACTCAGCCTCTCTACGCTGGGGTCTACATTTATACTGGAGCCACTGCACATTTCCCTAAACTCAAATAGCAGCTTTGTTCTTCACAATTTGGGCTCAACTTTGACTCTCATTTTGAACTATCTACATAAGACTTTAAAGTACTGTTAAAAAAATCAATATCTAAATACAAATCAATTATAAGATTAATATCAAAACCAGATACTCATTTGATTCTGAAACAACTGTGACATATACAGGAGGAAAATTACCTCTGGTCTATATAAGAACAAAGAAAATGCTGTGATTTTGTGTTGACAATGATATTCTATCCTAAGACTTTATGATCGAAATGAAAAATTGTTCCTCTGCTTCAAAATGGAGTTTGACATTTTGGCCTCGTGTATGAATGCAGTCGTAGCTACATCACTGTTCATACTAGAATCGTTTGTACTATTACTGGATTAGAACTTTGTTTCACTTCAAATGTTCTTCTGTAAACTTCATCTGTGTTTGACTCTTCACTCGATCATGATGTAAAAAGTGATTTTCTTATTTCATGTAAAACTACAGCAGTGTGTTTCTGTCTGTGATGGAGCTGATGTCACTTTGAGAGGAGCAGAATCAGAACTGTAAATGTTGCTCAGGGAGAAAACTGTTTAAACAGTTCTGAGCATTTTTACACTGGAAATTTGAAACAATAAATCTGTAAATTCATTATTTTTTCCTGTGGATTTTTCTCTTTCAAAATCTAAAATTCATCGCAGTTGTGAAATAGTTTAGCACCAGTATTTACTGTAGGTGGAGGCAGGGGGCGCCATCTGAAATCTTGGCCAGCTAATGAGTTCTGGTTAAGTCTTGGTTTAGTCCTGGTTTAGTCCTGGTTTAGTCTTGATTTACATTGGGTTTAGTCCTGGTTTAGTCCTGGTTTAGTCCTGGTTCTGTCCTGGTTTAGTCTCGGTTCAGTCCCGGTTTAGTCCCAGTTCAGTCCCGGTTTAGTCCCGGTTCAGTCCCGGTTCAGTCCTGGTTTAGTCATTGTTCAGTCCTGGTTTAGTCCTGGTTTAGTCCCGCTTCAGTCCTGGTTCAGTCCTGGTTCAGTCCTGGTTTAGTCATGGTTCAGTCCTGGTTCAGACCTGGTTCACTCCTGGTTTAGTCCTGGTTTTGTCCTGGTTCAGTCCTGGTTCAGTCCTGGTTCAGTCCCGGTTCAGTCCCGGTTTAGTCCCGGTTCAGTCCCGGTTCAGTCCTGGTTTAGTCCCGCTTCAGTCCTGGTTTAGTCCTGGTTTAGTCATTGTTCAGTCCTGGTTTAGTCCTGGTTTATTCCCGCTTCAGTCCTGGTTCAGTCCTGGTTCAGTCCTGGTTTAGTCCCGGTTCAGTCCTGGTTTAGTCATTGTTCAGTCCTGGTTTTGTCCTGGTTCAGTCCTGGTTCAGTCCTGGTTTAGTCCCGGTTCAGTCCCGGTTTAGTCCCGGTTCAGTCCCGGTTCAGTCCCGGTTCAGTCCTGGTTTAGTCCCGCTTCAGTCCTGGTTCAGTCCTGGTTCAGTCTTGGTTTAGTCCCGCTTCAGTCCTGGTTCAGTCCTGGTTCAGTCCTGGTTTAGTCCCGCTTCAGTCCCGGTTCAGTCATGGTTCAGTCCTCGTTTAGTCCTGGTCCAGTCCTGGTTCAGTCCTGGTTTAGTCCTGGTTTAGTCCTGGTCCAGTCATGGTTCTGAAGAAATATCGTCCAATCTTAAACTCAAACAAATACAATCAGAAGGTGTCGCTGTTCAAAACTGAAATAGGGGACTCCAATTACTCGACGTCGTAACAAGATCTCCCTAGACGCATTTTAGCACATACCAGATTGAAGACCAGGATTCGTGAAGTTCAATTCAAGCCAATTTATTCACCTCACAATATTTCTAATACAGCATGCTGGGTTACTAGGTTCCCTGGGAAACAGTCTAAGCGTGGATTCCCCGCAGAGCAAATCGAGTGACCACGAACATTCCTCTAACCCAGCTATTTCAAACATTTCATCATGAATATGCAAATGTTGTAAACGCCTCCTGGTCCGCCTCCGTCCTTTAATCTCAGTATAATTCCCATTCCGTAATGTCTGCGTTTTTATCTGCGTTTTGCTACATCCCAAACACTGGGAGCATTGTACTTGTTGGTTTCCCTTGCTTATTATGCAATAAAGAATAACTCGCCAGGTGAAGGTCAACAGTGTGTCTGTGTGCTGTCTGCTTATAAGAGACAGCGTGAGGACAGAAAATGTGTGCGAGAAGACAAAGGATTCACTTCATAAGCCATTGTAAGACATTTGTTAAAAACAACTTCATCATTTCAATATTGAAACAGCATATATGGCACACTTGAAATAAAGTTATAACTCTTCAAACCCCCTTCTGAGAACTCAACTGAGTTCTCATAAAAACCCTTCATCTAAACCGCTGATTACCCCCCTGCATAAGTAATAAAATATTTTTCTAGTATGATTTTGCTACTTTATATCTTTTATGGTTACAAGGAAAAAAACAAAAACACCCCCTTCTGATGGTGTGAAGACATACATTACCAGAATCACACAACACAGTCAGCAAGACGCTGTGTCAGGTCCTTAGATTCGTCATCATCACTATCATCATTATCAACATCGTTTTGGGGCAAAAGCTTTTCACACTCAGGCTGATACATGGTCACATTGCCTTGGACATACATTCCTGCAGTGACACGTTGAATGGATCTGGAAATAAACTTAGAAAGACAAGACAAACAACATCCAAAAACAACAAACACAAACAAAAAACCAAGCAACATTATAATACAAACCCTTCGAAGGACGGCCTGCCAGGAGCCGGAGACAAGCCAATCAAACAAACCTCCACTATTTCGGAAATCGCCCTCTGTGATCGCAACTATTTGTTTCAAATTTTTATGGCTCTAGTGATATTACCCTCATTTCCCGTGTTGTCTGGGACATATGTACAGCAATGGTCCCGACCATGGCACAAACCCCTAGACTGGGCAGACAGCAAAATGTCCGGAAAACAAGAGCTTGCGTTCTGAAATGGCACTGGCCTAACAGTAGGGTGTCCAGCAGATAATGGGATTCTGGAACATACATAGCAGTTTGTTTTGTTGCTTAGCTTTGCCACAAAGGCTGCATAATTGTACCAAATATTAACATGAAACTTCGTCAGGGGGTCTTGTTTTCCCACCCCAAATACCAATCGTGGATCTTGTGTCCGCTCGTTTCCGGCCGACCTTTAACAAAGAGAAAAGCAGAAGGGTCATTATTTATATTTACATCATCATTTATCCGAGTTTCATTCTTATTTTTTAGCTCAACAAGTAATTCTACCAGAAGTATAACAAGAGCTCCTCCAGCGGGGCAAAATACGCCCGTACTTTGAATTATTGTATGTAGAATTAAGTTAGAATTTGTCAAACCTAGTTAAAGATGAATTGTTGGTGCAGTTTGGAAGTTTGACATTCCTAGGTGAGACGGTTGTGGAGTTAGAGCACGGACAAGAAATTGTCCACAGACAGACGGACAGACGGACAGACAGACGGACGGATAATCAATAGGGAAATCTGGCTCTTGCAGTAGGAGTATGAGTATGACATCATCACATTCTAAAATCGGAATTCCACCAATCAGATCGCAGCAACAGAACTTAAAGACACTACAAAGCTTTAATGTGTCAAAGCTCAAAGAAGCAGAGAATGTGGGTTGTTCTCGCTTTCAGCAGCAGAACATTTGAGAAGAGAGTTCAGATCTACGGCAGGTAGATCAGGTGTGTCAAAGTGAAAGTGTTTGTGATCCAGGAGAGATGGCGCAGAAAACACTCGACCAAGAAGCCTTTTCCTGCTCCGTGTGTTTAGATCTACTGAAGGATCCAGTGACGACTCCCTGTGGACACATGTAGTAGAATGGTAATAAACCAGGTAGAACACTGCCCAAATACCAAAGGACCAGTATTAATGCTTATGTTGGGTAATAACAGAGTAATAACCAGGTAGGGCAGTATACACTGTAGGTAATAACTATGGGCTAGGAACCAGAGGACTAGATACGGCTCAGGGAGAGAGAAAGCAGAGACTGAAAAAGTTGCGTTGGTACCATGTATTGAGACAAATAGACAAAAGACACAACAACATAGAACACAATAAAGAATGGCCATTCAGTGATCCCAATATTTACAATGCAAAAAGGTTTTTTAGTTCAGTGAGATAGAATATATGTATTTACAAGGCACGACACTCAATGTTTGATTGTCCATAAAGTAACTGATCCGGAGCGCACAGATCAATTATGGAAAGCACAGTTGAGCACAGTTCAGTGCATACGCACGACAGTTCGTACGACCCGAAATGATTAAGTCCAGAGGGAACAGTGTTTGTGAGGAGTGGGCAAATGGGAGGATGGTGGGGTCGTAGAGCTATGTGCGTCAAGGTGCGAGGGTTCAAATGCCGGCTACAAGAGCCTCCTACCAGCCCAGACAGAGAGTAGGGAGTCGGGGTTCCTGGCAGGAATCTCCTGAGTTGAGTCAAGTTGAGGATCTTGTTGATTCAGTGGGCTAGAAGCCTTTATCTTAGCTCGCCATCGGGACCTGGCCTGTGCAAAGAACAGGACCATGCAATGTAACTAAGTGCACATAATTCATAATATAAATCATTAAATAATAACTAGTTGTATTAAAATATATAAATACTTTCTGATATTCAACCATTGTACAATACACTAGACAAGTTCAATTAATTAATCAATCAAATAACCATAAAATGATTAACTAAATAACTCTGAGAATTAAAGTGCATGGGAATGACACACATTCAATATAGTATAGCAGCTTAGTATTTAAAGTGCTTAGTGCATTTCAGTGGGATAAGTGAGACACAATGTTCAGCAAATAAAACTGCCACAAAGTGCATAATAAATAACTATACAACATTGGATACTAAAAGTAATCATTTCACTGTGATTACATTTAAATTGGACCAAACATTGTAAAATGAAAATGCAGAAATCTGGCATAAAAGTGATGCTAACCGTCCCATAGGAAACAATGGGAGAGGCTAGGCTAAGCTACCCCATACAATGAATGGAGGACGCTAAAGCTAAGCATGGCTTACCAATTCCGCCTGTTTCATCAAACACAAAGGCTCGCTTGAAGCACTTGGGCAATGGTAGTCGGCTCCTACGGGTTAACATTCAACACGGTCAGTTTGGCGACTTGTCATGACGAAATATGACAGAAAGAAGTTAAAACATACCTGTAGCAATCAATCATTTGTTTGTCTCTCGCGTGTCTGCCGCGCTTCCGGGGTTCGCGCTAATATAGATAGCTAATTGGTTGCTCGCGGTCACATGATCAGACGACGCAGGGACGTAAAACAGAGAGCAATAGCGGGACAAGAGAGCAGACTAGACACGGATTTGACACCCGCGTTACACCCTCCCCCCTTAAGACCAGGCACCTCCGTGTGCATGCTACATGACATGAACAGAGGAATTGGAACTATTGTTTGCTACGAAGGTAGAACTAAACGATTCGCCATAAGCATCTGCCAGACTATGAAATAACGCTTGTACGACCGAGATTAAAGGATTGCCCAAAGTCGAATAGCGGAGGCGGTTAAGGGCTGTCGCCGCCTTGAGGAACGACGGACGGAATGGTCAGGTTCTGGCGACGGTTGAACCAGAGTTGCCAGTTTGGCGTATGGCCAGTCTCGGTCGGAATAAGAGATGTCTCTACTTGGTCAAAGGACTCCACTTCTACGCCATTGGGGACATCTGCATCTGCAAGGACCCCTTCTTCGGCTTCAGGTAAGTGTTCAAGGGTTGGTAAGTACTCAGGATTATCTTCCACAGGTGGAGGTGACAACGTAATCTCGGCAGTGGTAGAGGACTCTCCAGGATCAGGTAAGTGTATAGAAAGCATGGGCTCAGGATCGACAGGACTGGTAAGTATAGGCACAGGAGCACTGCTGGTCGAAGGTAGAATTGTGACAGGGACAACATGCTCGGAGTGGAACTCAGGTGAGTGGGTTATAAGGTAAGACGGATCCCATTCATCATCGCCATCCAGCAACTCAATAGAAGGATCAGCTTGCTGCTGACTACGGGTAACTGGTCTGCGAACAGGTGAAAGCGATGGAACATCAGAATGAGTAACAACAGGGAGGAACCCACAGGGCAGTAAAAGGTCACGATGAAGTGTTCGAGTGGGAGCATGAACATCCTTTTCCGGTCTCACTTTGTATACTGGCAAATCGCCTGCACGGTTGAGGACGATGTATACATCTCTGCTCCCACTTATCTTCCAGTTTATGTTTCCCACGCAGTCTCACGTTACTTAACAAGAACTCGATCACCGGCTTCCAAGCTCGATGGAGTCACACGCTGGTCAAAGCGGTTTTGTTTCTTGCTGCAGTTTTCCCAGCATTCTTTGAAGCAAGTCGATAACTCTGTTCAAGTCGGGAGCGCAGATTCTCAACATATTGCGAAAAGTGCGACTTGGACTGTAGGCCTCGGACCGGTAACCCAAAAGCAAGATCCACTGGAAGACGAGGAGTGCGACCAAACATCAACTCGTAAGGTGTAAATCCAGTGACTTCACTCTTGGTGCAGTTGTACGCATGTACAAGCGGCTTTACGAACTCTTTCCGTCGACTTTTCTGGTTGGGTTCGAGGGTCCCGAGCATGCTTAAAAGTGTACTATTGAACCGATCCACGGGATTTTCTCGAGTGTGGTACGGGTAGTTCTTGTTTTTTCAATTCCGGTGACCTCACAGAGCTCCTTTATGAGTTTGGCCTCAAAATCGGGTCCTTGATCGGTATGAAGCCGTTCCGGGATTCCATAACATACAATGAAATGTTCCCACAGACAACGCGCTACTGTTCGTGCCTGCTGGTTGGGCGTTGGCAGAGCCACGGCAAACTTTGTGAAATGATCTGCAAGAACAAGGATATCCTTGGTGTTACTTTGATCTGGCTCAAGCGACAGGAAGTCCATACAGACCAACTCCAAGGGACGAGTGGTGGTAATGTTGACTAAGGGCGCAGCTCTCTCTGGCAGGGTCTTTCTCCTCACACACCGGTCACAGGTGCGAATTTTGGCCTCTACATCGGCAGACATCCGAGGCCAGAAGAATCTGGATCGAACCAAGTCTAATGTCCGCTCAATGCCCATATGTCCCATATCATTATGGAGACTAGTCAGTACCAGGGACCTTAGTTCCTCGGGCAGGACGAGTTGCAGCTGCTCTACTTCACCCTCTTGCCTCTTCCTGTACAGGAGCCCATCTCTCAACTCAAGGCGATTCAATTCCCGAAGTAGCAATGCAAGTTCGGGAAGCTCTTGTCTTGTTGTGGAGGGACTCGTTCTCCAGTCTCCAGCTGATGAATGACTTCTAATGGAAGTGTCAGATCTCTGCTTGGCCTTGAGCTCTTGCTGAGACAAGGATGGAACGATTGGCAACCCATGTTGACTCTCGTTGATGTAACCGTCAGGGAGGACCTTGGCTGACATGCTCAGAGACTCGATGAGCGTGATGGAAGAGAAGTTAGAGGAGAGAGAGAGAGGGCAGTTTCTGATAAGACAGCTGTGGCAAATGGCAGCTACGACCTCTGGCGCAACCTGATACCCGGTTTCACTTCCATGCTCTTGGGTGAACTGGTGGATAAAATCAGTGTCGGAGGAAGCATCAGGTAAGGAATGGTGAGGACGTCGCGAAAGTGCATCAGCGTCTTTGTTCTGCTTGCCGGCTCGGTACTGGAGTGTAAAAGTGTATGTTGACAGTGCAGCAAGCCAACGGTGACTGGCTGCATCCAACTTGGCTGACATAAGAATATATGTGAGTGGGTTGTTATCAGTTATCGCCACAAAGTTGGCACCATACAGATAATCGTGGAACTTCTCAGTGGTTGACCACTTCAACGCCAGAAATTCCAATTTGTGCACTGGATACCTTGACTCACTGGATGAGAGGCCCCGGCTGGCATAGGCAATGACCCTTAGTTGACCGCCTTGCTCTTGGTAGAGGGCAGCACCGAGCCCAGTGGTACTGGCATCGGTGTGGAGGATGTATGGTCTCTTTGGATCAGCAAACCCCAGAATGGGGGCAGATGTCAGCTTCTCTATCAGGGTCTCAAGGCATGTTGGCACTTCAAGGCCCATTTCTCGCCAAATGGTTGTTTTGGATCTTGGGAGTTGGTTATGGTGGATCGCTTCTGCACGGACTTGCGTGTTGGAACGTAACCTCGTGTCAGATCATTGAGTGGCTTGGCAATGGCTGCGTGACCGTGGATGAAACGCCTGTAGTAACCAGCGAACCCGAGAAAAGATTTGAGCTGTTTCAGAGTTTGAGGAATTGGCCAGGATTTTAGTGCTATAATCTTCTCGGGTCAGTCTCCACCCCGCCTCAGATACCACATGATCCAGGTACCGCACGGAGGTTTGAAAAATTTACATTTCTCTGGGGATAACTTGAGCCCATAGTCTTTTAACCAGTGGAGAACACACAACAGACGCTCCTCATGTTCTTCCAGGGTACTCGAAAACACAACGAGGTCATCTAGGAACATGTGAATTATTCTCTTTGTGTTAATATTAAGGAATGATTAAACGAGTACATATATGCTTCTTTCCTATTCTGACTGTATAACATATGCTCAACTTCAAATGCCATAGGAGCATGTTAACCTTGTGACCCTTGTCTATTTAAATAAATGTGCTGTCTCTGCAAGGGCCCACTTTAAACGATGGCCTAGACGTTGGGCCAGACGCCCAATTTCGGCAATTTTACGTAAGCAACAAGGATAGAATTACACCTGCATGCATCAGCAAGTGTTGTGTCCAGCTATAAGAAGGGTCTCGCAGAAAGGGCTTTTCAGAGACGGGGGTTTAGGACCAGTTGATTCGAGGCCTGTACTACTCAAACCAAGAATAAAGATCTTCCTGTGGACCGCATTATGCCTTCTGAATTTTTGTTCAAGTGCCTTCAAAAACCCAATATCAACAGATGGTGACCGCCGACGTGATCAGTGATCCATAATCTTGGAAGTCAGGCCTCATCATCTCTTATTGTCTCTCCGCAAACCCCCTGAGAAGACATCGCAGACGCTGCTTTCAGAAACGATACGGTACGACAGTAGCCTTTGTTCTAAAATTCCTGTCAATTGACTTAATGCTAAATTACAAATGTGGTGAATTTTTGGGGACTTTGTGTAATATTAAGTGATCATTTTGAACTATGAAAATGAGCCGTGTTTATGTTTATCACGTGAAAGAAAAGAAAACAGTGTAGTGCCGTATTTAGGCTTAGTAGATGAATTTTTGTATCGTGTATTATGCTACCTGGCACGTTAAAAGAGAGAAAGCAACATTTTCGTGTATTATGCTACCTGGCACGTTAAAAGAGAGAAAGCAACGGTTTTATAAAAAATTAAAACAGGAACTTTTAATTAAGTTTATATAAAAATACAGGCCCTACATATACATATAAAAAGGATAAAACAGATCTAGAATGTGACCCTAGAAAATACTATATGTAATACTACTAGTTTTTAGAAACAAAGGGAGCTCCAAGAGATAGAACCTGTGAGTTGCGCAACATAAACATAAGATAACTCAAGTAAGCAGGAGACAGGAGTAGTGGGTCTGGTCAGGAGTGGTTCAGAGACCAGTGGCTGCGTGGTTGTGGTCTTAAATTAGTGCTTAAATGTGCACCTGTCTGGCCTGTGCTGTAGACACTCAGGATAGTTTTGAGTGCTGGTTGAGATAGTGAGGTGGTTACTGGGTTTTGTGTGACTCCTGGTTGGGTGTTTGTTCATGAGGTTATGTGGAGTGTAGACATTATTAAAGTATTAGTATAATGAATTAACTAGATAAGAATTTGGAAAACATTAGTTGTCGTTAAATGATAGTAGAAGGCAGGCTGAAATCAGGTAAAGTGGGACAGTGTTAAAAATCAAATTTTCATAAATGTATAATGTATATTTCATTCAATTAATTAATAGTAATTTATAAAGACACTGAAAGTATAATGTGTTAAAAAGCTAAAATATATTGCTATAATATAATGAACAGAGTTATTCTACACATAACATAGTTCCAGAGGTCAACTTGACCAATCACAATCCTTGTTTCATAATCCAGTAGACATTCAGCAATAAAACAGTGACAATTGTTGTGATTGGCCAATAAAATATTTTTTTATATAACAGATAAGTTTGTGTCTTAGTCAACCTGATGTCCCACTCTATCTGACTTTACCCTATGAGTAATTAAGTAAGTAATGAAAAATAAAACTGTTATTAAGGGAGAATATTAAAATTGTTCAAACTAATTTAATGTTGACTCTTAAATAGATTTCAAATACTATCTAAAGTTAAATTTCTGCTCTTTTTAGAAATCAGCCTAAGGACAGGAAGTGGGAACAGGAGAGAAGCTTTTGGGATTTAAAACTCTTAGTGCCTACAGGTAGATTGCAGGAAATAGACAGTTCATTTAAACAGTGACCCAATCAAATTAAAACAACATCCACTTCATAATAAATAGTAGCTGAGAGGGTAAATATTAATATACCACAAATGTCCCAATTCACCACATTAAGTCAATTAATGGAGTTTTGGAATGGCAAGGCACTTGAAGAAGAGGCAGACCCGAAGAAGGCGCGAAAAGATCAGTCTGCAATTCAAGATATGGTCAAGAAATATATCAAGAAAAAGATAATCCATGGGGGCAAAATGGCCATTGTTCCTACAGAGAGACAATGGGGAAAAATCAAGAATTACTACAAGGAGAAGATTAAGCAATATAAACTGAAGTCCACCAGAAATGCTATAATGAGGAAGATGAACCAATCAAAAATACAGAAGTATGAGAATGAGATGAATATGGCCAAAAAGATGTACCAATGGGCAAAAGAAATGAATGTAATGCAAGAGACGAGAAATTTGTCCTCCATCTTAGTTCTCAAACAAAAAGAGGAGGGTGTGATTTTAAAGGAGGAGCTCCAGAGAGACACTTTAAGAGAACCTGCTGTGAAAATATATCCAATATATCCAAAGCTCCCAAAGCTTGGAGAAGATAAACTACCACACAAATATTTCACACGCCTAAAGACAGAAATTCCTGGGAAGAATCTGAAAATCAGAAGAAGAAGATGTTCCCGACTAGAGAGTACATTACGATATCCAACAAGTCCACCCCCAGAAGATGAAGGATGCGACTATGATGTGTCAAGAAAAAATGATCCCCCACCATATACCGGAACCACCAGTAAAGCTCAGAAACACAGCATATCCCCTGCTTCTCAGATGCTATCAGATATCGATGTATGTCCAACCCCAAAGATAACTCATAAGATAATTGGAGGAGAGTTGGCATTAACATCTGTTGAAACACGCTCGAGAGAACTACAAGAAAAAATAGAAGCAATTCAAAAACAAGTGACTTTTCTGACTCATATTGTGGAAACCGAGAAAGAGATGAGGAAAAGTGATGAGGGGAGACACACGAGGAGGCAAGAAATAGACTTTGATCAAGAAGACCATGCAACTGTTTACCCAATAAGAATGGATGGCCAACAAGTAGTATACCAGCCATTTTCACTGAAGGACTGGAGTGCTTTAATGCTCACACTTCCAAGGCTAACCAAAGGTGGTGTCCCATGGATGAGAGCCCTGATAAAACAGACTGCCGGAGATAAATTGTGTTGGGGAGACATACAAGCTGCCATAACCAAAGCTACTGATGAAACAATTGCCGAAAAATATCAAAAGAGCTGTGGAAAGGAGATTAAGGATACAGCTACGGAACAATCACGCTTCTTCATACTTTCCGTGACACTCTAGGAGAAGAACTCAGGACAAGATTTCCATGTATTGTCACTGATGAATTGTTGTCTATGCAGATGAGAGACAAAGAAGATTATTACAGCTACAAACAACGTGCCACTAATTTATATCATGATGTGACTGGAGAACAAATTGAGGCTGGTACTGGTATGGCTGTATTGCTCAGGTCCACTTTGATTAAAGGTATGCCTGGTCTGGTTCAAGATGCTTTACAGAGTGTAATGGGACTGTATAATAAATCGGAAGAAGAATTTGATGCACATTGCAATCATCAAATAAACAAATGGCAGAAAAATAAGAAGGAAACTGAAGAAAACAAACAAGCGTTGGAACTGGCTGCTATGAAATTGCGGTTGCAGAAATACCAAGGATGAAGACAGCTGACCAAATCCAACATCGCTGATAACAGTACACCAGAAGAACAACCGACCATCCTCCCCACAGGAGCTCCAGGGGAAAAGGGGAAAAGAGAAGGAAAAGGAGAGTATAGGCCATGTTTTTGAAAAATTCTCAATGTGTATTTTTGACCATGCTAATTATACTTCCTATTGTTCTAGTGTGGTGGTACATTTCACATATCCATAGAATTACTGAGACTGGCCTCGGACAGTCAACAATCAAAATGATGAGCCACTACAACTGACTTCAATTCGGCAACAAAATACAGGTAAGGAACAAGTAACGCTGAACAGACAAAAAGGGACACTAGACACACCCCAAAGATTGTAAAATATTGCTATGAGGGACAAAGTTGTAACATACTTTTGATGTATGTGAAGTACTAGATTGTATGCTAAATATACCTGCTATAAATTATGTGCTAAATGTTCAAATTGTCTGTAAGGATACTTGTCTGTTAAAAGCAGATGCCTATGGACATACAGTTATAGAGACTGCCAGAGTTAAAACTGATCTACAGAAGTATTGCTAAAGCTTTAAACAAACTTAAGTTGTTCTACACAAAATTTCTTAGGAACTCTGGTGTGTTTGAAAATACTTGGTCAAATTGGCTTTATAGAATATTTGGATCTTGGATCGAGGCTGTAATGTCTGTAGTTACTACAATATTAACTGCAATTGCTATTTTACACAGGAAACTCCTACATCTCAGATTTTGTTACTCTCTATAGAGTCTTAAAGTCCCTAAGTATTGATTAAACTGCACTGTTTGACCTTCTGACTTAAAGAAGGTAAAATTAATAATTCTAAGGTCCCAGTAAGCGTGCCTTGTTTCTTATTTTGCTGTCCGAGAGTCATATATTAATTCATGTGTTATATTTGCATATGGGCTGGGATGTGTTATTATGGAAAACAGCTAAGGCTAAATTTATTTTATTCATGTATCAGAGTTTAAAGTTAAAATAGAACATTATGTGAAGATAGCTTTTGCTCCTCTGATTTTGATTTTGTGATCATAAAAATGATCAAAAGGGGGAAATTGTGAATTATTCTCTTTGTGTTAATATTAAGGAATGATTAAACAAGTACATATATGCTTCTTTCCTATTCTGACTGTATAACATATGCTCAACTTCAAATGCCATAGGAGCATGTTAACCTTGTGACCCTTGTCTATTTAAATAAATGTGCTGTCTCTGCAAGGGCCCACTTTAAACGATGGCCTAGACGTTGGGCCAGACGCTCAATTCTCGGCAATTTTACGTAAGCAACAAGGATAGAATTACACCTGCATGCATCAGCAAGTGTTGTGTCCAGCTATAAGAAGGGTCTCGCAGAAAGGGCTTTTCAGAGACGGGGGTTTAGGACCAGTTGATTCGAGGCCTGTACTACTCAAACCAAGAATAAAGATCTTCCTGTGGACCGCATTATGCCTTCTGAATTTTTGTTCAAGTGCCTTCAAAAACCCAATATCAACAAACACCAAAACTTGTTTGAGGTGAAGGTCAGCCATACATTTCTCCATGAGACGTTGAAATGTTGAAGGGGCATTCGTGACATCTTGTGGCATACGATTGAATTCCCAAAACCCCAAAGGGGTAACAAACGCCGTTTTTTCTTTGTCTGCTTCTGTCATTTCAATTTGATAATATCCAGATTTGAGGTCAAGAACACTAAACCACTTGGAACCAGTCAATGCTGAAAAGGACTCCTCCAGGTTGGGAAGGGCATAGGCATCTTGAATGGTTTGAAGATTCAGCTTCCGATAGTCAATACATAAGCCGTATGTCACCATTCTTCTTGCGCAAGACGACAACAATCGGAGAGGAGAATGGAGATTCGCTTCTCTCCTGTTACTCCGGCTTGAAGAAGGTCTCAGTAAATGTTTCCGCACAGCCTCAATGTCTTGAGGATGGATGGGTCTGGGACGGTGCTTGAATGGGGTGTTGTCACATAATTTGATACTATGTTTGACCTTGTCTGTCCGGCCAAAATCAAGATCATGGTGTGAAAAGACCTCGGTATTTCGTTGAGCTTATTGGTGACCCTTTCCTTCCACTCTTCAGATATGGGTGAGTTGCCAAAATCTGGTTGGAAATGTTGCGGATAGGCTGGCGGGATTTGACTGAAGCCGCATGGGACAGGATCTGTGGGGACAGCACGAGTGTTGCGATGGTGCTTAAGGGTGGTAAACACACATCCTGCTCCGATTCGCTTTTAAGAATGACTGGGACAGTTTGGGGTGCATGACTGGGGATCGTAATTAAACAATTTGTAACACACAACCCCCAGCAAGTGGAGAGTTGGGATGTTCAAGGAGCGCACAGCAGCCTGCAGGTGGTGTGATGGCATGGACAAAGCCCTCGAGAACAACAGTGTGGCCAGCAGGGATGACAACTGGGGCCTTGCTAGAGAGTCGCACAACCCCATCACAGCCTGACTGTACTTGCTGGTGTCTCAGTTGTAGCAGTTGGAGGACAGCACGATAACCATGGGCTGCTGGCTGGAAACTGGCATGTTCACTCCCCAAGTACTGATCGCACAGAGGTTCCAGAGTATTCATCCCGATCAATACTTGGGACTGGAGTTCAGAGGAGGATCTGGGACAACGAGTGCAAGGGTAGATATTTCAGTGTCAATGCCAACAAAGTCTCTGGGGAAGGTGACAGTGAGTTCGTGTACCCTAGGTATGGAACAGCTTGACCTGCAGCACCTCGACTTGAAGGAAGTCGCAGAGGGGTTTCAGTGGCTGGCGAGAGAGATGCTTGTTATAGAACGACACAGGCACAGTGGTGACTTGTGACCCAGTGTCAAGTAGACAGTGACAAACTTGACCAGCAATTTTTACTTCACTGGTACACTTGGATCCGATGAGACCTTTGGGCAGATGTGTCTTTGGGGTTGGAATGGAAGGAGTCAGTTCTTGGCAAGAACCATGTATCAGATTCTTGGGACATTTTTGATCCAAAGCAGTTCCAGTTCGCCCCATAACAGGAACTTTGCTTAGTTTAAAGACGGTTTTTGGGATGAGTTTGATCTTCGCCAATTGACTTGTTTTTCAGCAAACTGTTTCTTCTTTGCGGCAACTAAGGCAGAGTTTGGGGGATTATCACAGTGTGTTTTAATATGGCCATCTTCACCACATCTGAAACAGTAACCAGGCTTAGGTACAGAAGGTGGGTTTCTTTGTGGCTTGCCCACCCTCTGACCCTCACCATAGCGATGGCTGGATGGGGACTTGGCTGCAACAGATGGCTTGGAGCTGGACTGAGCGGCAGTCAGTGAGGCTAATTGTCGTTGAATGTCAGCCAGTTGCTTGGTGAGTTGTTCCAGGGTGGCAGTTGCTGGCTTTTCTTCCCCCTCAGCATAAGCATAATGAACATGGGTCATGGCTTTGGCGGGTCCTAGGTGTTGCTTCATTCTCAGCATTTTTGTGGCCTCACGGTCTTCCTCGGTGCAGAGCAACAACAACAGTTCAGCAAAGGATGGTGGATTGAATTTCCGCTGTTTAAGTTGGAGTTCGGAGATTAGGGTATTGTCCCAACAGCCTCGGCAGAATTGATTGAGCAGGTGTTTTTCGACCTCGGTGTGTGAGACACCCCCTCTCTTTACTGCTGAGCTAAGGGCAACTTGTAACCGCTGCAGGTATGACGACGGCTTTTCCCTGCATCCTGGAATGTATCTACGAATTTGCATAGAGCCTGCCTCCATCTTGGACCGTGCCATACGCTGAGTCGAGAATTTGGATGTAAACTGTTGGAGGAGTGTCGGGTTTAAGATGCTTGACCATGTCTGCAGCTGGAGGCAGCAGGCTTTCGAACATTCTCCGTGACTGCTGTAAGTCAGAGACAGAAGGATCTTTTAACATTAAATCCACAGTGGAACGCCATGTCTCATAGTCTGTTTCATTTTGAGGGCGTGGCAGTCGCCCAGAGAAAGCTCTCAATCGTTGAGAAAGTGGAGCATTGCACTATCCTCATTTTTGACGGTATGCTCAACCACATAGCGCTGACTTCCGTGGATTGAGGTCAG
This sequence comes from Odontamblyopus lacepedii, assembly GCA_034769755.1. Lineage (NCBI taxonomy): Eukaryota > Metazoa > Chordata > Actinopteri > Gobiiformes > Gobiidae > Odontamblyopus > Odontamblyopus lacepedii. The sequence goes on along the minus strand of CM068345.1, from coordinate 46,841,795 downwards.
GCATGGGTGGCAGCGAGGATTTGGGTCAGCCTTGGGCAAACGCTTCATGTGGGTCTGGGGCAGGCGGCAGCAGAACGGGTGACATTCCCTGGAAACAACAGGCATAGACATCATGTTAACAATATCTTCAGGGTGCTCTTTGACTGGCGAGGAGCTGGCCCTAGCTCTGCGATGGAGTGACCAAGTAGAGACATCACATCTTTAAGAACTTCAGCGTAGTCCTTTCCAGTAAGTTTTGCAAGATTTTGAAGCTCGGACAGGTATGTATTAGTTTTAATTTGTTCGACTTGGGCAGCGCAAATAGTTGAAAGTTCCGATATTTTATAGGTAACTGTGTTATCAAGGCTAACGTAAATATATGGCAGCATATTACGCAGCACAACAATGGCAGCACCCGAACTAAATTCGACGACCTGTGTGCGATCGAATACAGACCCTGGCTGGTCAATCACTTGACTTTAGGATTGAGCCATACTTGCTCAAAACCAATCACCTCTTCATCAGTTTCCGCTTTTGTAATGCCTTCAATGACCACTGCATTTGGGATTTTTATGCCAAATTTCTCAAAAATATCCATCTTTGTATCTTTTGTACTATTGACAATAAAATGCTCAATTACACGCACAGTTCTGCCTAATCTCTCTCCTGGCTAGCTCGCCACGAATTATGTAGCAATTACACAGCGTAGAAGGGTAATAAACCAGGTAGAACACTGCCCAAATACCAAAGGACCAGTATTAATGCTTATGTTGGGTAATAACAGAGTAATAACCAGGTAGGGCATTATACACTGTAGGTAATAACTATGGGCTAGGAACCAGAGGACTAGATACGGCTCAGGGAGAGAGAAAGCAGAGACTGAAAGTTGCGCTGGTACCATGTATTGAGACAAATAGACAAAAGACACAACAACATAGAACACAATAAAGAATGGCCATTCAGTGATCCCAATATTTACAATGCAAAAAGGTTTTTTAGTTCAGTGAGGTAGAATATATATATTTACAAGGCACGACACTCAATGTTTGATTGTCCATAAAGTAACTGATCCGGAGCGCACAGATCAATTATGGAAAGCACAGTTGAGCACAGTTCAGTGCATACGCACGACAGTCTGCACGACCCGAAATGATTAAGTCCAGAGGGAACAGTGTTTGTGAGGAGTGGGCAAATGGGAGGATGGTGGGGTCAGAGAGCTATGTGCGCCAAGGTGCGAGGGTTCAAATGTCGGGCTACAAGAGCCTCCTACCAGCCCAGACAGAGAGTAGGGAGTCGGGGTTCCTGGCAGGAATCTCCTGAGTTGAGTCAAGTTGAGGATCTTGTTGATTCAGTGGGCTAGAAGCCTTTATCTTAGCTCGCCATCGACCTGGCCTGTGCAAAGAACAGGACCATGCAATGTAACTAAGTGCACATAATTCATAATATAAATCATTAAATAATAACTAGTTGTATTAAAATATATAAATACTTTCTGATATTCAACCATTGTACAATACACTAGACAAGTTCAATTAATTAATCAATCAAATAACCATAAAATGATTAATTAAATAACTCCCTGAGAATTAAAGTGCATGGGAATGACACACATTCAATATAGTATAGCAGCTTAGTATTTAAAGTGCTTAGTGCATTTCAGTGGGATAAGTAAGACACAATGTTTAGCAAATAAAACTGCCACAAAGTGCATAATAAATAACTACACAACATTGGATAATAAAAGTAATAATTTCACTGTGATTACATTTAAATTGGACCAAACATTGTAAATGAAAATGCAGAAATCTGGCATAAAAGTGATGCTAACCGTCCCATAGGAAACAATGGGAGAGGCTAGGCTAAGCTACCCCATACAATGAATGGAGGACGCTAAAGCTAAGCTTGGCTTACCAATTCCGCCTGTTTCATCAAACACAAAGGCTCGCTTGAAGCACTTGGGCAATGGTAGTCGGCTCCTACGGGTTAACATTCAACACGGTCAGTTTGGCGACTTGTCATGACGAAATATGACAGAAAGAAGTTAAAACATACCTGTAGCAATCAATCATTTGTTTGTCTCTCAGGTCTGCCGCGCTCCGCGCTAATATAGATAGCTAATTGGTTGCTCGCGGTCACATGATCAGACGCACGCAGGGACGTAAAACAGAGAGCAATAGCGGACAAGAGAGCAGACTAGACACGGATTTGACACCCGCTGCTACACTAACAAACAAACCGCCTGCCTGGTTCACTCATTAGTGTCTGGAAACGTTAGAAAACAACTTACGGAGCCTTACACTTCCTCTGTTGATTTCCCACTGCACATGAAAGCTCAAAGATTCGATTGTCGATGTCGTTTCTAATCCCATTTATTTATGAGTGAATTATATTTTTTGAAAAACGCTGTGGTTAAGTATTTAAATCGTCACCACAATATTGCAGAGGATGTAACAACATGAATAGGCACTGGGCAGAGCTTTCTCGCTTTGGCAGTCGATCCTTCTGTTCTTCATACAGAGATATTCAGAGGAAAGGACGCTATGGAAACTCTGTATTTGGCTACAATGATAAATCCTGGGCCTTACACCATGACAAAAACAGTTCATTTTGGTTTAACAAATTCCAGTCCCAGGTGTGGTTGGGTCCAGAATCGGGGTTTACCTGGACCACGGTTCAGGGGTTTTGGCGTTTTACAGCATCTCTGGAAGAACCATGAGTCTCCTCCGCAGAGTCCAGACCAGGTTCACTCAGCCTCTCTACACTGGGGTCTGGATTGCAAATATTGGAACCACAGCATTTTTCCTCATATGACAAATATAAAATAACGGTTTTGTTCTGCACAGTTTGGGACATATCTGTACCTTTTATTTTTGACAAATTAGTCCCATGTTTAAAAGCCTCATGAGGACTCTCCAAAAAATCTATACCTTGATTTAGATCTAGGTATAGATCTAAATCAAGGTATAGATTGATTTAGATCAATCTATACCTTAATACGCCCCGCTGGCGGCGGGCAAAATACGCCTGCATTTTGAATTATTGTACATAGAATTAAGTTAGAATTTGTCAAACCTAGTTAAAGATGAATTGTTGGTGCAGTTTGGAAGATTCCAATACTGACAAGGTTTTCGCAAAGGGTCGGGCCGTGACCTTGACCTTTGACCCTGTGACCTTGAAATCAATAGGGAACATCCTTGACCCATGGGGTGTCCAGCCATGAAGTTTGACATTCCGAGGTGAGACGGTTGTCGAGTTAGAGCTCTGGACAATGTAATGTGTAGTTGTCTTGTATTCTCTCTCTCCCGTTGCCTAACAACCGCTGCAGCTGGAACTGTGTGTCACCTTTGAACTTTAAACTTCAAGCTTTGAAGTCTTTGGAAGCTTTGTCTTCATGACGAGGCAAAACATGTGGGGCATGCGCCGATATATATATAAGGTGACCTTGACCTTGGCCGCTGTGACCTTGAAATCAATAGGGAACATCCTTGACCCATGGGGTGTCCAGCCATGAAGTTTGACATTCCTAGGTGAGACGGTTGTGGAGTTAGAGCGCGGACAAGAAATTGTCCACAGACAGACGGACAGACAGACGGACGGATAATCAATAGGGAAATCTGGCTCTTGCAGTAGTAGTATGAGTATGACATCATCACATTCTAGAATCGGAATTCCACCAATCAGATTGCAGCAACAGAACTTAAAGACACTACAAAGCTTTGATGTGTCAAAGCTCAAAGAAGCAGAGAATGTGGGTTGTTCTCGCTTTCAGCAGCAGAACATTTGAGAAGAGAGTTCAGATCTACGGCAGGTAGATCAGGTGTGTCAAAGTGAAAGTGTTTGTGATCCAGGAGAGATGGCGCAGAAAACACTCACCAAGAAGCCTTTTACTGCTCCGTGTGTTTAGATCTACTGAAGGATCCAGTGACGACTCCCTGTGGACACAACTACTGCATGAAGTGTCTTCAGCACCACTGGGACCAACAGAACCACAGCTACAGCTGTCCTCAGTGCAGAGAGAACTTCAGCCCCAGGCCTGTGCTGCGTAAAAACACTTTGTTAAGTGATATGTTGGAGCAACTGAAGAAGACTGGACTCTCAGCGCCCCTGCAGACCACTGCTATGCCGGACCTCAGGATGTGTCCTGTGATGTGTGCACTGGGAAGAAGCTGAGAGCTGTCCAGTCCTGTCTGCAGTGTGTGGCCTCTTACTGTGAGCGCCACCTACAGCCTCATTATGAAGCTGCAGCGTTACAGAAACACCAGCTGGTGGCGCTGCCTCACAGTCTCCAGGAAAACATCTGCTCTGGAACACGACAGACTGATGGATCTGTTCTGCCGCAGTGACCAGCAGAGCATCTGTTACCTCTGTTCTGTGGACCAACATAAGGGTCATGACATAGTGGCCTCTGCCTCAGAGAGGGCTCAGAGACAGGCAGAGCTGCCGGTCAGGAGGGCCCTGCTGCTCCAGAGCCTCCAGCACAAAGAGACAGACCTGAAGAGGCTCCAACAGGAGGCCCAGGACATCAGACGCTCTGCCCAGACAGCAGTGCAGCGCAGTGGGGACAGCTTCACACAGATGGCCCTTCTCCTGGAGAAAAGACGCTCTGAAGTGGAGCAGCAGATCCGGGCCTCCCAGGAGCAGACCCAACTGAGCCGAGTCCAAGAGCTCCAGGACCAAGTGCAGCAGGACGTGAGGGGGCTGAAGAGGAGCCTCACTGAGCTGGACACACTGGCCCTCACCCAGGATCATAACCAGTTTCTACAGGTCTACGCTTCACTGTCCACAGACACACAGAGCACAGAGCCAGACACCATTCACACAGGGGACCGGAGCTACTTTGAGAAAGTGACCAGAGCTGTGTCCAAGCTCAGAGACACACTCCAGCTCACTCTGAGTCCAGTCCATGTTTTACTGGCATCAGCTGAACCCAGCTCCAGAGACGACTTCTTACAATATTCTACAGAAATCACTCTGGACCCAAACACAGTTAACACCAGACTGTCTCTGTCTGATGGGAACAGAAGAGTCACAGTTATGAGTGAACACCAGAGTTATCCAGATCATCCTGATAGATTCAGTGTGTTGTGTCAGGTCCTGAGCAGAGAGAGTCTGACGGGCCGATGTTACTGGGAGGTGGAGAGGAGCGGGAGTGGGTTCATATAGCAGTTTCATACAGAGATATTCAGAGGAAAGGAAACTCTGATGAATGTGTATTTGGTCACAATGATAAATCCTGGGCCTTACAGTGTGAACCTAACTGTTATTCATTTTGGTTTAACTCAGTCCACTCCCAGGTCTCAGGTCCTGTCAGTTCTAGAATCGGGTTTACCTGGACCACAGTGCAGGGTTTTGGCATTTTACAGCATCTCTGGAAGAACCATGAGCCTCCTCCACAGAGTCCAGACCAGGTTCACTCAGCCTCTCTACACTGGGGTCTGATTAATACTGAGCCACTGTACATTTCCCTAAACTCAAATAGCAGCTTTGTTCTTCACAATTTGGGCTCAACTTTGACTCTTATTTTGAACTATCTACATAAGACTTTAAAGTACTTTTAAAATCAATATCTAAATACAAATCAATTATAAGATTAATATCAAAACCAGATACTCATTTGATTCTGAAACAACTGTGACATATACAGGAGGAAAATTACCTCTGGTCTATATAAGAACAAAGAAAATGCTGTGATTTTGTGTTGACAATGATATTCTATCCTAAGACTTTATGATCGAAATGAAAAATTGTTCCTCTGCTTCAAAATGGAGTTTGACATTTTGGCCTCGTGTATGAATGCAGTCGTAGCTACATCACTGTTCATACTAGAATCGTTTGTACTATTACTGGATTAGAACTTTCTTTCACTTCAAATGTTCTTCTGTAAACTTCATCTGTGTTTGACTCTTCACTAGATCATGATGTAAAAAGTGATTTTATTATTTCATGTAAAACTACAGCAGTGTGTTTCTGTCTGTGATGGAGCTTGATGTCACTTTGAGAGGAGCAGAATCAGAACTGTAAATGTTGCTCAGGGAGAAAACTGTTTAAACAGTTCTGAGCATTTTTACACTGGAAATTTGAAACAATAAATCTGTAAATTCGTTATTTTTTCCTGTGGATTTTTCTCTTTCAAAATCTAAAATTCATCGCAGTTGTGAAATAGTTTAGCACCAGTATTTACTGTAGGTGGAGGCAGGGGGCGCCATTTGAAATCTTGGCCAGCTAATGAGTTCTGGTTAAGTCCTGGTTTAGTCCTGGTTCAGTCCTGGTCCAGTCATGGTTCAGTCCTGTTTAGTCCTGTTATAGTCTTGAACCCTCACCCACTAAACCACCCATACATTCATATTCAGCAGCAGCAGTGGGAGCAAGAGTAGTAGTAGTAGTAATAGTAGTAGTGGTAGTGGTAGTGGTAGTGGTAGTGGTAGGAGTGGTAGTTATAGTAGTAGGAGTGGTAGTTGTTGTCGTGTAGTTGCTGTTGTTCGCAATGCAGCAGTTCGTTGCTGTTGCGCATGCTGCTGTTGCTGCTGTTGTTGCTGTTGCTGCTGCTGCTGCTGTTGCTGCTGTTGGCGACGCGTTGCTGTCGCACGTTGCTGTTGCTGCTGCTTGCATTTGCTGCTGTTGGTTGCTGTTGCTGCTGTTGCCAACCGTCGCGTTGTCGCGTTGCTTATTTGCATGCCAACCCGCAATGTTGCTGCTGCTGGCGATTTCGCTGTTGCTGCTGTTGCTGCTGTTGCTGTTTGCTGCTGCCAGCTGCTAGTTGTTGCTGCTAGCAGTTGCTGTTGCTGCTGCTGCCAATAGTATAGTAGCTGCTAGTTGCTAGTAGTAGTAGTAGTAGTAGTAGTAGGAGTGGTAGTAGTAGTATAGTAGTAGTAGTAGTAGTAGTAGGAGTGGTAGTAGTAGTAGTAGTAGTAGTAGGAGTGGTAGTAGTAGTATAGTAGTAGGAGTGGTAGTAGTAGTATAGTAGTAGTAGTAGGAGTGGTAGTAGTAGTAGTAGTAGTAGTAGTATAGTAGTTCTGAGGTTTAAACACTATCTAAAACATTCAGAGAAGAAAGACAAGAGAGATTATTTAGTTTTACTCGCGAGGAGAACGGATTGAGACGTGCCCAGATACACTCTCCAACCCGCTCTGGAGCACGACCTGCCTCTCACTTTTATTTACATTAGAATGGCCCTGGTTACAATGGGTATCGCTGCTCTAAAGGAAGGGGGGGAAAACAGCAGCGATACCAAGATATGATAAATATAATAAAATATGATTATGCATTATTGGTCAAGGTCGGACAGTAGGCTGAGTGCGGAGATTACGCTGGAGTTTGAGCACATTCAGTTCATGTTTTGCCAAAATCAGACAGCTCCCGCCACATAGTCTGATAAGCCTGGCTCCAGCCTTCAGCTGCACAGCAGTGGAAAAGTACTGCACACAGTTTGGAAGCACAAAAGAGATTATTGCAAATACACAAATATCTAACACATGATTAAGACAAATATGGGATAATATACATAATTATTCTAACATTTCCCTCCTGTTTATCACATATTTGCTGGATAGAATCATTTATAACCACTTCTTTCGATTTTCAGCTACAAACTCATAGATAAATAAAATAAGCTTACACTCGGAGGTTTATGTTATTTACATAGGTGTGTCTTTTTCATCTCTGAACAATGTGGCAAAAGCCTCAGTGGAGTCCTCAACGTCAGAGTCACCATCAGCCAAAAGATGGATTTGAACTGCCCTGTCCTCTGGACCAGGGGTTATTGCTGTGGTGATTAAACGGTTGACTAGACTACGGATACAGGGAATACAACAGCATCCACATAAGGTCAATATTGCGGCGAACACGGCTACTGAGATCAGTATTGAGCTCACGAGTGCTTTATATCTGCCAACCACACCCAGCCAGTCATCCCACATTGATTGGTCGATGCCACACTGCTCCTTCATGCACTTGTTGAGGGTACGAAGACCTATTGCTTTGGTCAAGCTGCCATCGGATGCAGTATTATTTGGGATGAAAGTACAACACTGGCTGCCAAAATCGCGCACACGGACCCTTTCTCTACCAAGAGCATATCCAAGGCTATGCGATTCTGAAATGACATCAGTGATGTGGCTGCTAGCTGCTCGTGCACTGCCTCAAAGCTGCTTGTGTCCAGTTGCCCAATTTCTGTACGTTGTAGTGGATGTAGTTTATTCGGTCTACATTTTTGTTAGGTGTGATTGGAAAAATTGCTACAATTATAGGTATGTTTTCAAAACCTGTTGCAATCTGATCTGACAGTTTGTATTCGTTGGGAACTCCTCTGGACACTCCTATTAAGGCCAATATAAGTGGGATCATTATCTCCTAGCCACTTAGAAGCTCTTTGTCTCTATGCCATTCTTGTGGTAATAGACTACTCGTTGCTTGTAATAAGTCCTGGGCCGAGAGGGGATAAATTTGTCTCATACATGTAACATAGTATAACACCATTCTAAGGACAGGTTACCTAATATCTCCCTGTGCCTGTCATATTAATACATGTATAATTCGCCATAAGAACATTTTTGTTAAACAATGGTTTTCTTTTCTAGGGGTGTGAGTGGATAAACTGAGTCCCAGAATGTACAGTTGGCTTGTGGAACAGTCTTTGCATAACATCAACTACACAGTCTGGTGACATTGTCGCTGGTACCACACTAAGTATTGGTCTGGGCCCTAAGCATACAACGCAATCAGAATTTACAGCCTTTGCAGCTTGTTCTACCAGAAGCAACCAGTTGTTGTTTTGTCCTGAAATGCCAGTAGTGATTTGGAACCATTCGTCTGTAGGTAGTGGCCATTAACAATTTTGATTTTCATTTTTGTCCTTGTTTTCGGTCCTAGGGACAAGTTGTCAATGGGGGTGTCTGTTTTAGATGTATTAGAGTTACCTTCGGTAATATTAGGGCATATGGACAAAACAGTACATGGGTCTTCTCCACTCTTGTGTACACATAGGGCAAAACTAAAACAGGGGTGTTCATCATAATGTGCATAATTTATTCCCGTGATGGTAATGGTAAAGTCATCGTATTAAAGTGCAATACTAAAGTTGGATTCCCATTTATCTTTTGCTTTCCCATAATTAGAATTTGAGACCAATTTTTCGCCATAGGGTTCCACCCATATGAATCTTTAGCCCATGTGGAATCAGTAGTGGAGAAGACGTCATCGGACAGTGTCAAAGGGGTATGAAGTAAGACCAGCAACGGCTGCCACAGTCTGTGCAATCATCCTTTCTACTAACCCAGTGCTTTGAGGGTGGTAGGCACAATGATTTTTAAATCAATATGGAATAATTTCCTAATGTGTGAAATTAGACTGTTTACAAAATGTGTCCCATTATCACTACAGATTCTCTCAGGTATGCCAAATCTTGGTATTATATCTTTACACAGCGCCTTAGCCACCGTCAGAGCATCTGGTGTTTTGGTTGGAAATAGTTCACCCATTTAGAAAATGTGTCTACTATTACTAAACAATATTTCTTGCCTTCACTTTGATTTAACTCTATGAAGTCCATATGAATAATTTGAAATGGATATTGGGGTTGTGGAAATTGTCCTCACTTGGGTCTTAAATTTCCCTGTGAGTTGTGTTTTGCACATATCAGACATGCTCTACAAAACATTTTTGAGTAAGAATTGAACCCATAGGTTGTATAATGTTTCTCTATCTCACTGACCATCCCTCCTGTTGAGACATGGGTCTTACCGTGGCTCAATATTGCTGCCCATTTGTATAGATGTTTTGGAAGGATGGGTTTATTTTGGGGACATATGTAAATGCCATTTTTTAATGTTGCTCCATTTTTTACCCACACTTGTATTTCTTGCTGTGGGCTCTGTTGCTGCATGTCTCGTAAAATATAATCTGTAACTGTGTCTGCCTTTCCCAATTGTAACAGGTAGTTTGTCTTTGCTGCTGCGTTCTTTGCTGTCTTATCTGCAAATGCATTCCCTAAAGTTATTTTATCTGTCCCATTAGTATGTGCTGCACATTTGCATATTGCTAGTTTCAATGGCAGCTGTACAGCTTGTAGTAGGTCCAGTAGTAGTTGAGCCTGTCATGGTCACTATTCCTCTATTCGCCCAGTTTTGGGCAAATGTGTGTACTGTCGCATAGGCGTACTGACTGTCTGTGTATATTGTTGCTATCTTATCTTTCATTAGTTTACATGCCTCTGTCAGTGCTATCAACTCTGCTGCTTGAGGTGAGTAACTAGACGATAAAGCCTCTGCTTTCAGTATTACTGTCTCTGTCACTACTGCGTAGCCAGTCTCAGTCTTACCTAAATCATTCTTGTGAGATGATCCATCTACAAATATTAATTCACTACCAGCAATGGGTTGATCCAATAAATCCGGTCTGCTTTTAGTTAATGTCTCTGCCAATTCCTGACAGTCGTGTACCTGACCTTCACCTGGCAGTGGGATTAAAGTCACTGGGTTCAAAGTTGTGCATCTTTCTAGAGTCAAATGAGGCTGTGATGGCAGGTTCACCATGCAGGAGACGAGCAGGGGATAAGAAGGTCATATTAGTCTGTAATAATAATGCTGAAACAGCATGTGGAACCTTTAAAGTTAATGGATGAAACAATACAATGCCTGCACTCACTTCTATTGCCATGGAGGCCGCTTATAACAGCCCGAACACAAGGGGGCAATGCACCTGCTACACTGTCTAATTTTGAGGAAAAATAAGCTATTGGTCTAAGCTTGTCTCCGTGTTTCTGAGTCAACACTGACGTCATAAAATGCCCTTTACAGTCCACCATCTGAATGAATTCTACTGTAATCTGGTAACACCAGTGCTGTACTTGACACTAATGTCTGTTTTAATATGCAGAATGCACCTTCTGCCTCTTCTGTCCATACAATTGGATCTGTCATTTTCATTTGCTCCTCATACATCAATCTCTGCAATGGATGTGTTATTTCTGGGTAATTTGGTATCCATGACCTGCAGTAATTAGTGAGCACTAAGAATGACATCATTTGTTTCTTGGTCATGGGTTTTGGTGCGGCCAGTATTACTGCTTTTCTACTGTCTGCTACTGTTCTTCCACCTGCACTTAGATTATGTCCCAAATATTTAACTTCTGTTTTACATAGTTGTACCTTGTTTTTGCTCACTTTGTGTCCATTTTCAGCTAGATACTTTAGTAATGCTAATGTGTCAATCTTACAGGTTTCTGTATCTCGTGATGCAATCAATATGTCATCTATATAAAGCAAAATTTGGCTTCCTCCTGAAGGATCGAATTTCGACACATTCGCTGACATAACCTGGGAGTAAATTGTAGGGTTTTCACAATAACCTTGAGGTAGTCTGGTGAAGGGTTATCTCTTACCCTCGAAAGTAAATGCAAACCAGAATTGTCTGTCCTTGTCAATTGGAATTGAGAAAAATGCATTGCTAATATCAATTATTGTGAATATCGTAGCATCAGGTCTTAATGAATTTAGTGATGTGTGTGGATCTGGAACACATGGAGCTCGTTGAATCACTGCACTGTTCACTGCTTGTAAATCCTGTATCATACCCCAGCCTATAGAGGGCGCTGCTTCTTTACTGGGAATATTGGTATGTTACATTGTGAGTCCATCCATCCATCCATCCATCCATCTTCTCCCGCTTAATCCGTTGGTCGCGGGGGCAGCTTGCTGCCCAATACTCATAGCACCTGACCCCCCCTATGAACCCCTCTGCAGGTGGTGAGCCCACAGGAGGGTGGACAACATGGTCCTTGATGTTAGTTCATAGGGGTGCGGGCATGTTTTGTGTTGATGGGGGAAACCCATCCAGACAGGGGGAGGAACATGCAAACTCCACACAGAAAAGCCCGGGCGACCCGGGGATCGAACCCGCAACCTTCTTGCTGTGAGGCCTGAGTGTTGCCACTCAGCCACCGTGCTGCCGAGTGTGATGACTCACATTGTGAGTCATCACACTCAATTATAACACCTGCCATAATCAGATCATTTATGACTGGTCTTATACCCTCAACTGCATCTGGCTTCAGTGGGTTCTGCTTCACACATGGTCTGTTCTCAGATTTTGTTCTTTTTATCACTGGTAGGGCCCCTTTAATAAGTCCTATGTCAGATGGGCTTGTTGACCACACCTGCTTAAGATTATCCTTGTCGACATAAAAAGTACCTATAAATACGCATTAGTGCACAGGACGACTTCAGATGCACAGAGAGGAATGAGGGGAGGGGCTGAGGGATTCTCACATGCATGGGCTTAGGAGAAAAGTGGAACTTTGAGATGGGAGGAGGAGCACGGGAACGAGCTGAGCACTACTCTGTTTCACGGTCCTCCACTAATTTGTACACACAAAAACAACTTTTAACAAACTACAAATTGTGACAAGACAAAACTACAAGTTGTGACAAGACAAAACTACAAATTGTGACAAGACAAAACTACAAGTTGTGACAGGACTCAAAGGAAATATCTCAAGGATCACAGTAATTCCTTATGCAACAAGCTTCTACAACTAAAAGTTGCGGTTACATACGAGGGGTGTATCTCCCAGGAATTAGAGTGTTTTAGGTCCCAGAGTCTCGGTCACCTAGATTCCTTAATGACGAGTTGAATATTCTACTTCAACAGGAAGTGACTTTGTGACTCTGTTGCTTCAAATACTTCTCACAAATCATACAACACAGAACTTTCACACCATACGCCAAACTAAGTTTCTGGCTGACGCCAGGCCGAAAACTTAATCTGGTTGTGGTCTGGTTATGATGTCTCCAAAATGCTGACTCGGATTCTGTTCTCCTTTGCCTTTTCTGACCTTCCTCTCTTTCTCCATCTACTCTTAACCAAAACTCTGTCTCTTTCATGCCATATTTTTCCATCTTTTGGATCATTCTTTGCCTTTTCTTTTATCTGACCTCTGAACTCGACGAGGTCCCTAGTATTAAGTTTGCTCCTTAAATCCGTGTCTTCCTTTCTATGAAAAAACACTTCCTCTCTTTTACTTCTGTCCTCTCTACTTTCCTGTTTCCTTTTGTCGCTCCTCTCTCAGCTTTGCTGCCTCTAACCAACATCCTAACTCTGTTATGCCCTACTTACACATTTTATTCTCATTATTTTTTGTCTTTTCCCTTATCTGGTCACGTGATGCCTTCAAGGTCACTACACTCAGGTTGCCTTTAAAATTATATTTTTCTAGGTATTTATTATATCCTGCATTTTTCGCCTCCATTATTTTATAATCCTTACATTTCAATCTATCTCTAGGTTTACTGGTTGTTATTAGGTTTCCCATTTTGTCACAATTTGGATCAGTCTGTCACTCGTAGGGAGGTCTCTAAGACTGATTTCAAGGATTGATTGGGATAGTGATTAATCTATTTTTGTGGTATTTCTCACTTCTACCCGTTAAGGTGGAGAAATCTTGTCTTTACATCCACAAAAACTCACTATTTACAATCCCAATCTTTTGGTATGAAATTAATAACCTAGTGGTTATTAACTTCCACTCACACACTCATTCACACTCCTGCTCACGGAATTTAACTCGAAGAGGACACAGGCCTGTACAATTCTTTGAAGCGGAACCAACTGTTCTGTGCCTATGCCTCTTTCTGCCATTACTTTAGCAAATTCCTGCTTTGATTTCTCCAATCGTGTCCTTTCTTTTTTGTCCATTGTGCTGGCAAGCATGTCTTGCCACCATTTTGTTGGCGTGGCTTTAGCTGGAGCCGCCATTTTGTCACTTCCGCAAACCAACTACGCACTTAACTCTCAACTGTCTTTTAGTCGTACAAAAGCTCACAAATTGTAACAAAATATGGTAAAATGGGTTCTCCCAACTCTGTTTTAATTCCCTACCGCGCTAATCGCAATTATTTCGTCGCCATGGATCGCGTTAACGAGTTCCAGAGATCGACGGGGCCTCAAACCCAAGTGTTCGTACTTTTCACAGGCTCATTACACTCATAGCCTCTTAACCGTGGACTCTAACCTCCCAAGCAGGGCACTCCAACCACCTCTTTTATACACCCGCTGTAATACGGGACGTATTATGGTATGGCGCTGTCCGTCCGTCCGTCCGTCTGTCTGTGGACACTTCAAAGCTTTGAAGTCTTTGAAGCTTTGTCTTCATGAAAGATCTGAACTCTCTTCTCAAATGTTCTGCTGCTGAAAGCGAGAACAACCCACATTCTCTGCTTCTTTGAGCTTTGACACATTAAAGCTTTGTAGTGTCTTTTAAGTTCTGTTGCTGCGATCTGATTGGTGGAATTCGATTCTAGAATTCTATATACAATAATTCAAAGTACGGGCGTATTTTGCCTCGCTGGAGGAGTTTCTGTTATACGCCCGTATAAAAAGACAGGACGTATTATGTTATGGCGCTGTCCGTCTGTCCGTCCGTCCGTCCGTCCCGTCCGCCTGTCCGTCTGTCCATCTGTCCGCCTGTGGACACTTCAAAGCTTTGAAGTCTTTGAAGCTTTGTCCGCGCTCTAGCTCGACAACCGTCTCACCTAGGAATGTCAAACTTCATGGCTGGACACCCCATGGGTCAAGGATGTTCCCTATTGATTTCAAGGTCACAGGGTCAAAGGTCAAGGTCACGGCCCGACCCTTTGCGTAAAACCTTGTCTGCACTCTAACTCGACAACCGTCTCACCTAGGAATGTCAAACTTCATGGCTGGACACCCCATGGTTCAAGGATGTTCCCTATTGATTTCAAGGTCACAGGGTCAAAGGTCAAGGTCACGGCCCGACCTCTTTATAAAACCTTGTCCGCGCCTAACTTGACAACCGCCTCACCTAGGAATGTCAAACTTCATGGCTGGACACCCCATGGTTCAAGGATGTTCCCTATTGATTTCAAGGTCACAGGGTCAAAGGTCAAGGTCACGGCCCGACCTTTATAAAACCTTGTCTGGCGCCTAACTTGACAACCGTGTAGCCTAGGAATGTGAACCCGCACTCTTAACTTGCTCATCGGTATGTGCCATAGAACGCCAGTATTGGAATCTTCCAAACTGCACCAACAATTCATCTTTAACTAGGTTTGACAAATTCCAACTTAATTCTATATACAATAATTCAAAGTACGGGCGTATTTTGCTCGCTGGCGGAGCTCTTGTTCTCTTTATATTAACCGTGGACTCTAACCTCCCAAGTAGGGACTCCAACCACCTCTTTTCTCTTTATATTAACCGGGACTCTAACCTCCAAGTAGGGAACTCTAACCACCTCTTTCAACCATATGAATCCTGGATTTCTAAAATTTGGTTACTATGACACAGTCATTAAATGTACTTAAGGTACCTAGTCTTCAGACATTGGGAGAACTTTTGACGCTGCTCTAATCGCTCAATCCACACATCAATTTTCAGATAACAACCACAATGCAATGTCTCCTTTTCATTTAATCTGTCCAATGGAACATAATTGCCTCAATATAGAGAAACAGGCAATGTTCCTTACCTTTTAGTTGTTTTACGGGCCCGTCAGGGAGAGACTGCAAAGCAGCGTGGAAAGAACACTGGTATGTTTTCCCGAACGGGTTGGGAACGGAGTCCAGACGCCACCTAGACTCAATGTTCCGTTGTTACGACTCGACTTCCCTTCAGCACGGCCGGGGTCACCATTTGAAGAAATATCGCCCTCTTTCTCCAACCTTAAACTCAAACAAATACAATCAGAAGGTGTCGCTGTTCAGAACTGGAAATAGGGGACTCCAATTACTCGACGTCAGAACAAGATCTCCCTAGACGCATTTTAGCACATATCAGATTGAAGACCAGGATTCGTGAAGTTCAATTCAAGCCAATTTATTCCCCTAACAATATTTCTAATACAGCATGCTGGGTTACTAGGTTCCCTGGGAAACCATCTAAGCGTGGATTCCTCGCAGAGCATCACCAAGCAACCACACAAATCCTTTCACCCAGGTATTTTAAACATTTCATCATGAATATGCAAATATTGTAAACGCCCCGTGTTCCGCCTCCTCTTCAACCCAGTATAATTCCATTTCATAACTTCTGCTTTGAAGCTGGTCTTATCGACATCCAGTAACTGGGAGTACTCTACTGTTGGTTTCCCATGAGGCTTATCTGCAACCAAGCACATAACTCGCCGGGTGAAGGTCAACAGTGTGTGTGTGTGCTGTCTACTTTTAATGAGACAGAATGAAAGAAACAGAAAAATGTGTGCGAGAAGAGAAAGGATTAACTTCATAAGCCATAGTAAGACATTTGTTACAAACAACTTCATCATTTCAATATTGCAACAGCATATATGGCACAATGAAACAAAGTTATAACACTTCAAGAGCTCCAGGACCAAGTGCAGCAGGATGTGAGGGGCTGAAGAGGAGCCTCTCTGAGCTGGACACACTGGCCCTCACCCAGGATCATAACCAGTTTCTACAGGTCTACGCTTCACTGTCCCCACACACACAGAGCACAGAGCCAGACACCATTCACACAGGGGACTGGAGCTACTTTGAGGAAGTGACCAGAGCTCACTCCAGCTCACTCTGAGTCCAGTCCAGGTTTTACTGGCACCAGCTGAACCCAGCTCCAGAGACGACTTCTTACAATATTCTACAGAAATCACTCTGGACCCAAACACAGTTCACACAGGACTGTCTCTGTCTGATGGAAACAAAAGAGTCACACTTTTGGGCAAAGACCAGAGTTATCCACATCATCCTGAAAGGTTCAGTTTGTGGCAGGTCCTGAGTAGAGAGAGTCTGATGGGCCAATGTTACTGGGAGGTGGAGTGGAGCTGGAGGAAGGGTGTTCGTGTAGCAGTTTCATACAGAGATATTCAGAGGAAATGAATCTCTAATGAATGTGCATTTGGAAACAATGATAAATCCTGGGCCTTACACTGTGACACAAACAGGTATTCATTTTTCTTTAACAAAGTCTCTTCCAAGGTCTCAGGTCAGGTCTCAGGTCGGGTGAGGACCAGAATCGGGGTTTACCTGGACCACAGTGCAGGGGTTTTGGCGTTTTATGGTATCTCTGGTGTATCTACCATGAGCCTCCTCCACAGAGTCCAGACCAGGTTCACTCAGCCTCTACGCTGGGGTCTGGATTGGTGAAATTGGAACAATGGCACATTTCCCTAAACTCAAATCAAGTGCTTTTTTGTCCACAGTTTGGGTTCCTTTTAATTTTTAGTTCTATGTTGACAGACTCATTATGAAGGTTTATAATAAAATATTCCTCAAACATTTGTGAATGAAACAAAACAATATCCCAGGTCTGTGTCTAAGGCGAGAACAACATTAGATCAAGGCTACAGGCTCACAAGAGTCAGTGTCATGTCATTTAGCACCTTTGAACTTTCTTTCACGTCACATGTTATTCCTAAGACTGATCAGATTGTGGTTCTGCTGGTCTGTCACACTGTTATTAAACTAATTGCAGTGGAGGCTGTGCCCTCACTTGTCTGTTACACCTTTTTCTTGGTTGTTGTTTCCTTGTAAACATTTTATAAAAGCATATTTGTAATTTGTCAGAATAAAAGTGTATTTATGATTAAAACTGCAATTATAGTTTCATGAAGACTGAGTTCACTGTGTTTATTTCAGACACATCCAGGAGCTTTGACGTTTGAGAGACTGAACTACAGTCTTACGATCTGCAAAGACACGAGTTTTAAAATAGTCTCAAAACTGTCAGATTGTAGATTTCTTGACCTGGTTTATGGTTCATATCTCTGAATTTACTAGTGTCACGTGAAACAACGTCTTCTCTGTCTGTATAAATGAACAAAAACACACATCACATTCATACTAGGTGATGTGGGTGAAGTGTCTTGCTTGAGAACACAACGAAAACCTTTGGTGCCTTTCTGTGGTACCAGGAATTACCAGTGGTCTCCCATTCAAGGACCATCCAGGCCCTGCCCTTTGCTTCATGAGAGACGAGGAGGTTCTGCACTCTGTCAGTCTGGGATCACAAAACAAGGAACTTCATGACCTTTATTTGCATCTGATTGGTCGAAGCTTCTCAACAAGTCGAGTAATCAAACATTTGTGTCGCCCTGTTTGTTTTGGGGTTCACCCCCTATTTCGACACACACCGCCTCCGACATCCCCCCATTCCGATAACCCCACACTCCGACATCCCTCCACTCCAAAATCCCTCCACTCCGATAACCCCCCACTCCGATAACCCTCCACTCCGACATCCCCCCACTCCGACATCCCCCCACTCCGACATCCCCCCACTCCGATAACCCCCACTCCGACATCCCCCCACTCCGACATCCCCCCACTCCGATAACCCCCCACTCCGACATCCCCCCACTCCAAAATCCCCTCACTCCGACATCCCCCCACTCCGACATCCCTCCACCCGGCATCCCCACTCCGACATCCCCACTCCGATAACCCCCACTCCGACATCCCTCCACTCCGACATCCCCACTCCCACATCCCTCACACCGACATCGCCTCACTCCGACATCCCTCCACTCCGACATCCCCACTCCGAAATCCCTCCACTCCGAAATCCCCACTCCGACAGCCCTTTTAGTCCTGATTTAGACCTGGTTTTAGTCTTGGTTTAGACCTGGTTTCGACCTGCTTTTTGTCCTGATTTAGACCCCGTTTTAGTCCCGACTTAGTCCGGATTTAGACCTGGTTTTAGTCCGGGTTTAGACCTGGGTTAGACCTGCTGTTAGTCCTGATTTAGACCTGGTGTGAGTCCGGTTTAGACCTGGTTTCGACCTGCTTTTAGTCGTGATTTAGACCTGGTTTTAGTCCCGACTTAGTCCTGATTTAGACCTGGTTTAGTCCTGATTAAGATCTGGTTTAGACCTTGTATAGACCTGGTTTTGGTCCTGGTATAAACCTGCTTTTAAACCAGGACTAAACCAGGTCCATACCAGGACTAACACCAGGTCTAAATCAGCACTAAACCAGGACTAAACCAGGACTAAACCAGGACTAAACCAGGTCTAAACCAGGACTAAACCAGGACTAAACCAGGTCTAAAACTAAACCAGGTCTAAAATCAGAACTCAAACCAGGTCTAAACCAGGTCTAAACCAGGACCAAACCAGGTCTAAACCAGAACTAAACCAGGACTAAACCAGGTCTAAACCAGGACCAAACCAGGTCTAAACCAGGACTGAACCAGGACTAAACTAGGACTGGACCAGGACTAAACCAGGACTGAACCAGGACTAAACTAGGACTAAACCAGGACTAAACCAGAACTAAACCAGGACTAAACCAGGCCACTCCCACAATTAGACGCCAATGTCGGAGTAGCGATGTGTCGGAATAGCGGCCTGTAACCGCTTGTTTTGGTCGGTCTGGACGCTTTCACCTTTGGCTTCTGCACAAACCTCGATGCTGCGAAGTGATTCCAAGGGTTTCTCATCAGTTCTTGAGCTGTGAACTCACAAATATCTTCCTGTGCAAGGTTAGTGACCGTTGTAATTTCGAGGGACTTTAAGCCGTGAGATTTATATTGCAGGTTTGTGAAGCCACTACCAAACAAATAACGATAAAGTTCAACGTTTGTGGATTTCTAATTTGGATATTTCTTTCAAGAACTTCCATAGAGTTCCATAGACCTTTGTTCACCATCAGGGATCATGACAACATCAAATTCGACTGTTTGAATGCAGCCTTTTGTATTAGCCTAGTGCTGTACGCCCTCAGCTTCTTAGGACATTGGGACAGCGTTGTCCATTCCGTCTAATCAAGCCCAGAATTTCTGTAGTAGGGAGCATTATACCTGAGATGATGTAGGCCAAAATAACAAGGACTGAGCTGACACATTACAGAAGTGTAATTTATAGTTAAAGAGGGGATAATACTCGTCTGCTAATAGACGCATATTCTAGGGTGGCCAGATTTACAAAATTAAAAACTGGGACACACTCAGGTTGGGATGGTAGGTATACATAACATTGTGGAAAAAAGTGTGTAGCATTGTCCATTCTTTACTCACGTGTGGGTCAGTGTATAATCTGAGACCAAAAAAAAAAAAAAGAGAACTGCAGTCTTCTGTATTTAGGCTAAACAAATGCAATTTATGCTCGTCAGATTTAAAACTGAAATAGTCCCATTTTAGCCCTAGTTTAGACCTGGTTTAGACCTAGTTTAGACATGGTTTAGACTTGAAATAGACTTGTTATAGTCCTGGTTTAGTCCTAGTTTGGACCTGGTTTAGACCTGATATAGTCCTGGTTTAGTCCTGATATAGTCCTGGTTTAGTCCTAGTTTAGACCTGGTTTAGACCTGAACTAGACCTGATATAGTCCTGGTTTAGACCTGATATAGTCCTGGTTTAGTCCTAGTTTAGACCTGGTTTAGACCTGAAATAGACCTGATATAGTCCTGGTTTAGACTTGTTATAGTCCTGGTTTAGTCCTAGTTTGGACCTGGTTTAGACCTGATATAGTCCTGGTTTAGTCCTGATATAGTCCTGGTTTAGTCCTAGTTTAGACCTGGTTTAGACCTGAACTAGACCTGATATAGTCCTGGTTTAGACCTGATATAGTCCTGGTTTAGTCCTAGTTTAGACCTGGTTTAGACCTGAAATAGACCTGATATAGTCCTGGTTTAGTCCTAGTTTAGACCTGGTTTAGACCTGAACTAGACCTGATATAGTCCTGGTTTAGACCTGATATAGTCCTGGTTTAGTCCTAGTTTACACCTGGTTTAGACCTGAAATAGACCTGATATAGTCCTGGTTTAGTCCTGATATAGTCCTGGTTTAGTCCTAGTTTGGACCTGGTTTAGACCTGATATAGTCCTGGTTTAGTCCTGATATAGTCCTGGTTTAGTCCTAGTTTAGACCTGGTTTAGACCTGAACTAGACCTGATATAGTCCTGGTTTAGACCTGATATAGTCCTGGTTTAGTCCTAGTTTAGACCTGGTTTAGACCTGAAATAGACCTGATATAGTCCTGGTTTAGACCTGATATAGTTCTGGTTTAGTCCTAGTTTAGACCTGGTTTAGACCTGAAATAGACCTGATATAGTCCTGGTTTAGTCCTAGTTTAGACCTGGTTTAGACCTGAAATAGACCTGATATAGTCCTGGTTTAGAACTGATATAGTCCTGGTTTAGTCCTAGTTTAGACCTGGTTTAGACCTGATATAGTCCTGATATAGTCCTGGTTTAGACCTGATATAGTCCTGGTTTAGTCCTAGTTTAGACCTGGTTTAGACCTAGTTTAGTCCTAGTTTAGACCTGGTTTAGACCTGAAATAGACCTGATATAATCCTGGTTTAGACCTGATATAGTCCTGGTTTAGTCCTAGTTTAGACCTGGTTTAGACCTGATATAGTCCTGATATAGTCCTGGTTTAGACCTGATATAGTCCTGGTTTAGTCCTAGTTTAGACCTGGTTTAGACCTAGTTTAGTCCTAGTTTAGACCTGGTTTAGACCTGAAATAGACCTGATATAATCCTGGTTTAGACCTGATATAGTCCTGGTTTAGTCCTAGTTTAGACCTGGTTTAGACCTGATATAGTCCTGATATAGTCCTGGTTTAGACCTGATATAGTCCTGGTTTAGTCCTAGTTTAGACCTGATTTACACCTGATATAGTCCTGATATAGTCCTGGTTTAGACCTGATATAGTCCTGGTTTAGACCTGATATAGTCCTGGTTTAGACCTGATATAGTCCTGGTTTAGACCTGATATAGTCCTGGTTTAGTCCTAGTTTAGACCTGGTTTAGACCTGAAATAGAGCTGATATAGTCTTGGTTTAGACCTGATATAGTTTTGGTTTAGTCCTGATATAGTCCTGGTTTAGTCCTAGTTTAGATCTGGTTTAGACCTGAAATGGACCTGATATAGTCCTGGTTTAGACCTGATATAGTCCTGGTTTAGTCCTAGTTTAGACCTGGTTTAGACCTGAACTAGACCTGATATAGTCCTGGTTTAGACCTGACATAGTCCTGGTTTAGTCCTAGTTTAGACCTGGTTTAGACCTGAAATAGACCTGATATAGTCCTGGTTTAGACCTGATATAGTCCTGATTTAGTCCTAGTTTAGACCTGGTTTAGACCTAGTTTAGTCCTAGTTTAGACCTGGTTTAGACCTGAAATAGTCCTGATATAGTCCTGGTTTAGTCCTAGTTTAGACCTGGTTTAGACCTGAAATAGAACTGATATAGTCCTGGTTTAGTCCTAGTTTAGACCTGGTTTAGACCTGATATAGTCCTGGTTTATTCCTAGTTTAGACCTGGTTTAGACCTAGTTTAGTCCTAGTTTAGACCTGGTTTAGACCTGAAATAGACCTGATATAGTCCTGGTTTAGTCCTAGTTTAGACCTGGTTTAGACCTGAAATAGTCCTGATATAGTCCTGGTTTAGTCCTAGTTTAGACCTGGTTTAGACCTGAAATAGACCTGATATAGTCCTGGTTTAGTCCTGGTTTAGACCTGGTTTAGACCTGAACTAGACCTGATATAGTCCTGGTTTAGACCTGATATAGTCCTGGTTTAGTCCTGATATAGTCCTGGTTTAGTCCTAGTTTAGACCTGGTTTAGACCTGAAATAGTCCTGGTTTAGACCTGATATAGTCCTGGTTTAGTCCTAGTTTAGACCTGGTTTAGACCTGAAATAGACCTGATATAGTCCTGGTTTAGACCTGAAATAGACCTGATATAGTCCTGGTTTAGTCCTAGATTAGACCTGGTTTAGACCTGAAATAGACCTGATATAGTCCTGGTTTAGACCTGATATAGTCCTGGTTTAGTCCTAGTTTAGACCTGGTTTAGACCTGAAATAGACCTGATATAGTCCTGGTTTAGTCCTGATATAGTCCTGGTTTAGTCCTAGTTTAGACCTGGTTTAGACCTGAACTAGACCTGATATAGTCCTGGTTTAGACCTGAAATAGACCTGATATAATCCTGGTTTAGTCCTAGATTAGACCTGGTTTAGACCTGAAATAGACCTGATATAGTCCTGGTTTAGACCTGATATAGTCCTGGTTTAGTCCTAGTTTAGACCTGGTTTAGACCTGAAATAGACCTGATATAGTCCTGGTTTAGACCTGATATAGTCCTGGTTTAGTCCTAGTTTAGACCTGGTTTAGACCTGAAATAGACCTGATATAGTCCTGGTTTAGTCCTAGTTTAGACCTGGTTTAGACCTGAAATTGACCTGATATAGTCCTGGTTTAGACCTGATATAGTCCTGGTTTAGTCCCAGTTTAGACCTGGTTTAGACCTGAAATAGACCTGATATAGTCCTGGTTTAGACCTGATATAGTCCTGGTTTAGACCTAGTTTAGACCTGGTTTAGACCTGAAATAGACCTGATATAGTCCTGGTTTAGACCTGATATAGTCCTGGTTTAGTCCTAGTTTAGACCTGGTTTAGACCTGAAATAGACCTGATATAGTCCTGGTTTAGACCTGATATAGTCCTGGTTTAGTCCTAGTTTAGACCTGGTTTAGACCTGAAATAGACCTGATATAGTCCTGGTTTAGTCCTAGTTTAGACCTGGTTTAGACCTGAAATAGACCTGATATAGTCCTGGTTTAGACCTGATATAGTCCTGGTTTAGTCCTAGTTTAGACCTGGTTTAGACCTGAAATTGACCTGATATAGTCCTGGTTTAGACCTGATATAGTCCTGGTTTAGTCCCAGTTTAGACCTGGTTTAGACCTGAAATAGACCTGATATAGTCCTGGTTTAGACCTGATATAGTCCTGGTTTAGTCCCAGTTTAGACCTGGTTTAGACCTGAAATAGACCTGATATAGTCCTGGTTTAGACCTGATATAGTCCTGGTTTAGTCCTAGTTTAGACCTGGTTTAGACCTGAAATAGACCTGATATAGTCCTGGTTTAGACCTGATATAGTCCTGGTTTAGTCCTGATATAGTCCTGGTTTAGTCCTAGTTTAGACCTGGTTTAGACCTGAAATGGACCTGATATAGTCCTGGTTTAGACCTGATATAGTCCTGGTTTAGTCCTAGTTTAGACCTGGTTTAGACCTGAAATAGACCTGATATAGTCCTGGTTTAGAACTGATATAGTCCTGGTTTAGTCCTAGTTTAGACCTGGTTTAGACCTGAAATAGACCTGATATAGTCCTGGTTTAGAACTGATATAGTCCTGGTTTAGTCCTGATATAGTCCTGGTTTAGACATGTTATAGTCCTGGTTTAGTCCTAGTTTAGACCTGGTTTAGACCTGAAATAGACCTGATATAGTCCTGGTTTAGTCCTAGTTTAGACCTGGTTTAGAGCTGAAATAGACCTGATATAGTCCTGGTTTAGACCTGATATAGTCCTGGTTTAGTCCTAGTTTAGACCTGGTTTAGACCTGAAATAGACCTGATATAGTCCTGGTTTAGAACTGATATAGTCCTGGTTTAGTCCTAGTTTAGACCTGGTTTAGACCTGAAATAGACCTGATATAGTCCTGGTTTAGACCTGATATAGTCCTGGTTTAGTCCTAGTTTAGACCTGGTTTAGACCTGAAATAGACCTGATATAGTCCTGGTTTAGAACTGATATAGTCCTGGTTTAGTCCTAGTTTAGACCTGGTTTAGACCTGAAATAGACCTGATATAGTCCTGGTTTAGAACTGATATAGTCCTGGTTTAGACCTGGTTTAGACCTGAAATAGACCTGATATAGTCCTGGTTTAGACCTGATATAGTCCTGGTTTAGTCCTGATATAGTCCTGGTTTAGTCCTAGTTTAGACCTGGTTTAGACCTGAAATAGACCTGATATAGTCCTGGTTTAGACCTGATATAGTCCTGGTTTAGTCCTAGTTTAGACCTGGTTTAGACCTGAAATAGACCTGATATAGTCCTGGTTTAGAACTGATATAGTCCTGGTTTAGTCCTAGTTTAGACCTGGTTTAGACCTGAAATAGACCTGATATAGTCCTGGTTTAGACCTGATATAGTCCTGGTTTAGTCCTAGTTTAGACCTGGTTTAGACCTGAAATAGACCTGATATAGTCCTGGTTTAGACCTGATATAGTCCTGGTTTAGTCCTAGTTTAGACCTGGTTTAGACCTGAAATAGACCTGATATAGTCCTGGTTTAGACCTGATATAGTCCTGGTTTAGTCCTAGTTTAGACCTGAAATAGACCTGATATAGTCCTGGTTTAGTCCTGATATAGTCCTGGTTTAGTCCTAGTTTAGACCTGGTTTAGACCTGAAATAGACCTGATATAGTCCTGGTTTAGACCTGATATAGTCCTGGTTTAGTCCTGATATAGTCCTGGTTTAGTCCTGGTTTAGACCTGATATAGTCCTGGTTTAGTCCTGATATAGTCCTGGTTTAGTCCTAGTTTAGACCTGGTTTAGACCTGAAATAGTCCTGGTTTAGACCTGAAATAGTCCTGGTTTAGACCTGATATAGTCCTGGTTTAGAACTGATATAGTCCTGGTTTAGTCCTAGTTTAGACCTGGTTTAGACCTGAAATAGACCTGATATAGTCCTGGTTTAGACCTGATATAGTCCTGGTTTAGTCCTGATATAGTCCTGGTTTAGTCCTAGTTTAGACCTGGTTTAGACCTGAAATAGACCTGATATAGTCCTGGTTTAGACCTGATATAGTCCTGGTTTAGTCCTGATATAGTCCTGGTTTAGTCCTGATATAGTCCTGGTTTAGTCCTAGTTTAGACCTGGTTTAGACCTGAAATAGTCCTGGTTTAGACCTGATATAGTCCTGGTTTAGTCCTGATATAGTCCTGGTTTAGTCCTAGTTTAGACCTGGTTTAGACCTGAAATAGACCTGATATAGTCCTGGTTTAGACCTGATATAGTCCTGGTTTAGTCCTAGTTTAGACCTGGTTTAGACCTGAAATAGACCTGATATAGTCCTGGTTTAGAACTGATATAGTCCTGGTTTAGTCCTAGTTTAGACCTGGTTTAGACCTGAAATAGACCTGATATAGTCCTGGTTTAGACCTGATATAGTCCTGGTTTAGTCCTAGTTTAGTCCTGATATAGTCCTGGTTTAGTCCTAGTTTAGACCTGGTTTAGAACTGATATAGTCCTGGTTTAGTCCTAGTTTAGACCTGGTTTAGACCTGAAATAGACCTGATATAGTCCTGGTTTAGACCTGATATAGACCTGATATAGTCCTGGTTTAGTCCTGATATAGTCCTGGTTTAGTCCTAGTTTAGACCTGGTTTAGACCTGAAATAGTCCTGGTTTAGACCTGATATAGTCCTGGTTTAGTCCTGATATAGTCCTGGTTTAGTCCTAGTTTAGACCTGGTTTAGACCTGAAATAGACCTGATATAGTCCTGGTTTAGACCTGATATAGTCCTGGTTTAGTCCTAGTTTAGACCTGGTTTAGACCTGAAATAGACCTGATATAGTCCTGGTTTAGAACTGATATAGTCCTGGTTTAGTCCTAGTTTAGACCTGGTTTAGACCTGAAATAGACCTGATATAGTCCTGGTTTAGACCTGATATAGTCCTGGTTTAGTCCTAGTTTAGACCTGGTTTAGACCTGAAATAGACCTGATATAGTCCTGGTTTAGAACTGATATAGTCCTGGTTTAGTCCTAGTTTAGACCTGGTTTAGACCTGAAATAGACCTGATATAGTCCTGGTTTAGAACTGATATAGTCCTGGTTTAGACCTGGTTTAGACCTGAAATAGACCTGATATAGTCCTGGTTTAGACCTGATATAGTCCTGGTTTAGTCCTGATATAGTCCTGGTTTAGTCCTAGTTTAGACCTGGTTTAGACCTGAAATAGACCTGATATAGTCCTGGTTTAGACCTGATATAGTCCTGGTTTAGTCCTAGTTTAGACCTGGTTTAGACCTGAAATAGACCTGATATAGTCCTGGTTTAGAACTGATATAGTCCTGGTTTAGTCCTAGTTTAGACCTGGTTTAGACCTGAAATAGACCTGATATAGTCCTGTTTTAGACCTGATATAGTCCTGGTTTAGTCCTAGTTTAGACCTGGTTTAGACCTGAAATAGACCTGATATAGTCCTGGTTTAGACCTGATATAGTCCTGGTTTAGTCCTAGTTTAGACCTGGTTTAGACCTGAAATAGACCTGATATAGTCCTGGTTTAGACCTGATATAGTCCTGGTTTAGTCCTAGTTTAGACCTGAAATAGACCTGATATAGTCCTGGTTTAGTCCTGATATAGTCCTGGTTTAGTCCTAGTTTAGACCTGGTTTAGACCTGAAATAGACCTGATATAGTCCTGGTTTAGACCTGATATAGTCCTGGTTTAGTCCTGATATAGTCCTGGTTTAGTCCTGGTTTAGACCTGATATAGTCCTGGTTTAGTCCTGATATAGTCCTGGTTTAGTCCTAGTTTAGACCTGGTTTAGACCTGAAATAGTCCTGGTTTAGACCTGAAATAGTCCTGGTTTAGACCTGATATAGTCCTGGTTTAGAACTGATATAGTCCTGGTTTAGTCCTAGTTTAGACCTGGTTTAGACCTGAAATAGACCTGATATAGTCCTGGTTTAGACCTGATATAGTCCTGGTTTAGTCCTGATATAGTCCTGGTTTAGTCCTAGTTTAGACCTGGTTTAGACCTGAAATAGACCTGATATAGTCCTGGTTTAGACCTGATATAGTCCTGGTTTAGTCCTGATATAGTCCTGGTTTAGTCCTGGTTTAGACCTGATATAGTCCTGGTTTAGTCCTGATATAGTCCTGGTTTAGTCCTAGTTTAGACCTGGTTTAGACCTGAAATAGTCCTGGTTTAGACCTGATATAGTCCTGGTTTAGTCCTGATATAGTCCTGGTTTAGTCCTAGATTAGACCTGGTTTAGACCTGAAATAGACCTGATATAGTCCTGGTTTAGACCTGATATAGTCCTGGTTTAGTCCTAGTTTAGACCTGGTTTAGACCTGAAATAGACCTGATATAGTCCTGGTTTAGTCCTGATATAGTCCTGGTTTAGTCCTAGTTTAGACCTGGTTTAGACCTGAAATAGACCTGATATAGTCCTGGTTTAGACCTGAAATAGACCTGATATAGTCCTGGTTTAGTCCTAGTTTAGACCTGGTTTAGACCTGAAATAGACCTGATATAGTCCTGGTTTAGACCTGATATAGTCCTGGTTTAGTCCTAGTTTAGACCTGGTTTAGACCTGATATAGTCCTGGTTTAGAAATGATATAGTCCTGGTTTAGTCCTAGTTTAGACCTGGTTTAGACCTGAAATAGACCTGATATAGTCCTGGTTTAGACCTGATATAGTCCTGGTTTAGTCCTGATATAGTCCTGGTTTATTCCTAGTTTAGACCTGGTTTAGACCTGAAATAGACCTGATATAGTCCTGGTTTAGAACTGATATAGTCCTGGTTTAGTCTGTGAGTTCAGGGGCTGGAAATAAGTTTATGGACTGTCAGGGTTTGGTGTTTGTTGTGTGTTCCCCCTCCCTTCTGTGTCTGTCTGCTCCTCTGGGGGTGTGGCTGGGCTAATGCTGCAGTGTGGATCACCTGCTCGGTGGTTCACCTGCAGCTAATTGTCTAATCAGCCCCACTATTTAGTTCTGTCCTCATCCTTTGTTCTTTGTCAGTTCATTCCTTCTCTATCCCTTGTCCACGTCCTCGTCCTGCTTGTCCATGTCCACGTCCTCGTCCTGCTTGTCCATGTCCACGTCCTCGTCCTGCTTGTCCATGTCGTCCTGCCTGCCCTTGTCGTCCAGTCTGTCTACCTGTGAGTCTTCCCTCCGTCTGTCTCCAGCCAGCTCCCATCACCACATCCTTCATTCCCGGCAATAAACCTGTTAAACATCTACCTGCGCCTATGTCTCTGCTTTGGGGTCCTCAACCACACTCAAACCTAGACAGAATGAACTGACCACTTGGACCCCGCAGAGTGTAGAGCATCGGCAGGCTCCAATTCCCAGCTGCCTTGTTTGTCCTCACCTGTTCCTCTGGAGCGTTCTGCAACAGCCACTAACCCTACTCCTGTCCCAGCTCCTGTTTTCTCTGCCTCCATGTCCCTTGAACATTGTGGACCGCCGCTGGACACTGTTCTCCGTCTGGGGTGGTAGATTCCATTCTTGTATTGTATTGTCGTGTATTGTTTCGCATCCTGCTGTATATTCATGGAGAGTGACGTAGGCCTGTGTGCTGAAGATTGGACAGAATCTTATTGCTCACCATAAGGAGGGTTGGGTTTGGTCTGGGAGAGGCGTGGATCTCTGTTTGCTGTGATTATTTGGGTTTGCTGTGCACTTATAGTTCTTTAAAAGGACACAGACTGGACTAACTGGATCACTCAGGAGGAAAAAAAGGGAACTGAACCGTTGGTGGAAGTGAAAGTGAAGTGGACACAGTTGGATCAAGGAGACAGATGAGACACAGCAGAGGAACAAAGAGCCTGTGGGTGAAGCCGGCTGAAAGCCTGATCTAAAGTTGTGCACATGAGGCTTTCTTTAGCGTCTGTCCTGTCAGCTCACTGAGGGCTCCTTCTCGTCCAGCACCTGCGAGTGGAGGAGGGCGGTGGAGACTGTGGTGCAGATGTGTGGAACTTAGCCAGGACAATAATGGTAAGAGAGACTCAAAGCATGAAAAATTAAACCTGTTCTACAAGTGAAGGTTAGGTTCAAGATTCTGAATTCTGGTTTTAACTCAGGCCTTTCATTTTTGCTCTTCACAAACTATTTCATGAGCAGCTACAAGATTAAACGGGTTCAAGTCAATGAACGATCAACAAATATGTGAGTGGAGCTTTATTTAGACAACTTTAGTTTACTGAAGATCTAGTTTATCATGTTCACTGGACAAGCATGAAGAGTGTTAATACCAATTTAAATGTGTAAATTACATTTAGAACCATTATTGACTTAAGTTGAACTCCGGTACGTTTGAAGTTAAAGTCCGTTGCTAGAGGAGGTGGAATTCTGTCAGAAGCCAAAAAACGGCACAGATCAGTGTTTCCTCGGTGGAGATCTCACTGTGGCACTGAATCTGTCAAGGCAACAAACTAGTGTAGTGATGGGGGCAAGTTCTGAACTTCCACGTAAAACACCAATTTGCTTCACACTGAAGAAGCTGAACACCACTTTAACCCATCTGACAACAGCCACGAGTCTAACAAACCAAACGCAATAATTCAAAGGACGGGCGTATTTTGCCCCGCTGGCGGAGCTCTTGTTAAAAATAAATGAAGAGTTTGGTTCCAAAACGCTATAAATCCATTTTGATTAATTTGAGTAAAAATGTGTTTTCTGTAACAAAAAAGTGGTATGATGAAAATCCCTATTTTCTGTCCCAAACTGTCATATCACATCTCAAGATTATAATAATAAAAAAAATTCAAATCCAGATTTTAATTTTTAAAGATTTATTTTAACAACAGATTTTTTTTTCGCAAAACGCAATAAATCCATGACTCGCTTTTTCACAAAAAGCTATAAATCCATGACATCTCCATCCGGGGGGTCAGTGTGGACGTGGTGGAGGAGTACAAGTACCTGGGGGTGAACTTGGACAATGAACTGGACTGGAGCAGGAACGTGGACGCGGTTTACAAGAAGGGCCAGAGCCGCCTCTATTTCCTGAGGAGGCTGAGGTCCTTCAACATCTGCAGGACAATGCTCAGGATGTTCTACGAGTCTATGGAGGCCAGTGCATCATGTACGCTGTATCTGCTGGGGCAGCAGTCTGCGCGTGAGGGACACTAATAGACTCGAGAAGATCATTAGGAAGGCTGGACATGTTGTGGGGGAGGAGCTGGACTCTCTGGCGGTGGTGTTGGACAGGAGAATGCTGGACAAAGTCTGGACTATTCTGGACTCTCCCTCCCACCCCCTCCACAAGGTGCTGGCCAATCAGAGGAGCTCTTTCAGCCATAGACTGCGGCTGCCGCTGCTCCACTGAGAGACACAGGAAATCTTTCCTGCCTGTCGCCATCAAACTGTTGAACGCTGCACTTTAACTCACAAACTACTCAATCCTTTCATCCTATTCCTGCTCACACATGTATATAGTCACAAATATGTCAATGATGTAAATAGTTTCCCAGAGAGAGCTATTTTATCTTTTATCTTATTGTATTTAGCTTATTTTGTAACTTGTTCGATGTACATGCTCTTGGTCGGTTGCATCTGTAACAAAGAAAATTTCCCCTCGGGGATGAATAAAAGTAATTCTGATTCTGATTCTGATTAATATAAAAGTTTTTTTTTTTTGGATTGACACAGCAAAATACAATATCAAGCAACATAGTAAGTTGATCTACATATGACAGCATCTGAAGTTTAACAACCGATCTATTATTTGGCCACTGGGCGTTAAAACAACCATAAATAAAAGTATTGCTGCATTAAAAAAAAGTGCAAAATTTCATAACAAACAACATGTAAAACAATATCAAATATATTAGACCACAGATTGCATTAATCTTTGTCATTCATATTGTTACATTCATATTGTGTGTAATGTAGTGTAGGTAATTATTCTTTTTTAAGATTCATTTAAACACTATACATGTCTTGCATTACAGTACTGTAAATAACTGCATTAATAAAAAAGCATTTGAAGAATAAAAAAGGTATTTCTGTTGTTCATTTTCAAATCTAAAACATGTTTCTGTGGAAATAGAACTGTACTATAAGAAACAAACAGTGCAATAGTATTCACCACTAACCAAATTACATGAAAACTGATTCTATATAAGTAAAGCATTCAAAAAGGTATTTTCCTCAGTGCAGTCAGTGAACGTTTACTCTCAAAAGGCAACTACTCTTCATGACTGTCACTGTCATGCTCATCAACATTCATTTGTGAGAGTGCATCATCATAAAAGGCACGCACATCGTCACTTACACCAATTTCAGACAGCAAGTTAAGCACATCTCTTTTTTTTGCTTCCTTCACTGTGTTTTCATTTGGAAGTGGACTTGGCCTGAAGCTTGCCCAGGTCTTCCCTCTCTTCAACACAGAATGATAGCAGTATTCACTGCTATACACAGCCTTGAATCCAACTTTGTCGTTCTTCAGCTCCAGCATTCTTGCTTCACTTAACTTAAATGACTTCTGTGCCTTTACAAAATCCTGTGTTTCTTTCTTGAAATCATAAGCCAGTGTTGCCCATAGATGTGAACTTTTCCATGATTTCGCAAGATCTCATAGTACTCCTCCGGCATGAGAATGGTATCCTTCTTGCGAACCTGTTGCTCGATCCTCCCAAACACACGATCGACTGGAAGAAAACTGTGCCCCCTGATAGGAAACTCACACATACTCTGCACCAATCCTTGGAAATTCCTCTTTCATCAAGGCAAACAGCGTGGAGAGAAGGTTCATGTTTTTGTTCTGTCCAAAACAAGAATCACTGAACAATCGCAGCCTTTGAGCGTGGAGAAGAGCACCATTCAACTCTTGACGTAGACAGTGGTCCAAGGCAGAAGCAGTCATATTACTCCCTTTCCTATTCTCGTGTTCCATCCATGTATAAAGATGGACATCATCCATGGCTTGCCTACTGCCCTTCCCATGGTGGACAACAACTCCAAATACAAATACATACATGTAGAGCTGTGGGGAATAGTATGCCTGACAGACGGGGGTTCTGGGGAGCACTAAATTTTGCATCATATCGAAGCACACAGTCACGGCATCATGTTCTTCCTTACTCAGCAGATCATAAAAGACTCGCGCTCTCCTTCTATGTAAAATGTACACTGCAGACTCATTACGTTTTTCATCTTCAGATAAGCTGGGATCCTTTACTCTGAGTTGAAATTTAGCACATGATGAACAGGCATCGGTAGCTGGATGGCCAAATCCTAGATTGAAGTTGTGGCGGAAAACAGTGTAATAAAGAGAGTAGCTGACTATGTGGTGATTCTGCTGATCGAAGAGCTTGTGCATTTTCTTCACACTGAGGTCACTGGGTAGGTACTTACGACCCGGTGCTCCCCTTCTCCCATAATGGCTGGCCCAACACGTAAAGGTTTGGATGTGATCCTTGACCAGTTGTTTCTTGTGTTCATTTTCGTCCACTTTTCGTGCACCTCCTCTTTGCTCTGGTCTGGCTGCAGCATTGACTGCGTAAAACTTTGTCACTCGAGCCACCCGATCTTTGCCAATACCTGCAAGATAAGATAGACTTTTTTTTTTATTTGTATGGTATGCCTGTACAACATACTTAAAAACATGGACTTGACGTAATGCACGTACTGCACTGCATTACCATCTTTTGTTATTATGTCTGACTATTGTTAACACTCTTAAAGCAACAGTATGTATGGTTGTGGCAAAAACTGGTTCTACAATTACGTTCAAAGTACTGCAATGCAGAGCATCCCCTTCACCTCCTCCCAGAAAAGTGGTTGCCAGCTAGGTTGCCGAAATCAGATAGGTGGAGGGTGGCACAACAGTCCAAAACACATACTTCACACATATTGACAACATCAACATAAGTCAGTGTGTTGACAAAGTATTTTAAATGATCATGATTCCTTAATGTCTGGTGATATATCAGGGCCATTTTATAATTCGTTTTATTTCTTACATGCTGTTCCTTTAATATTTCTTATCTATGTTGCACTGTAAATGACATCTAACCTAACATAGGCTCCTCTTATTTTGTATGAAGCCTGAGACAGATAAGCTCATTATATCCATGTGGTTGAACAGTCAAAATTACAATGCTGAAGCTAATTAAATTACTCTAAAGGTTGTGATGCCTGAGCTCTTTCACTTGCACCTTGATGGTGAAATAGCAACCTAGGCTTAATGTCAGATATGAGAGTAAACCAGCACAAAACATGACAGCTGTTGTCATATAGGCTAAAACAAATTACATCAGGCATTTAAATGTGCTTGATTTTGTTATAGCCAACGATTATAACCTCAGTTTAGTTAGGGACCAACACCGTTATCCCTTGCGAAAGAAGGGGCCGTTTACTGCTGCACCAAACGATAACGTTAGCAAGCAGTAACTAGCACTACTTGTTATATAGACTAGTAGTAAAACAACAACAACTCACCTAATACGCTGCCAAAGGCCTTGCAGACCGGAATCTTCGTCGGATGATCTTCAGTCAGTAAGTGGTATTCATTAGTGACGTCCCTCTCCTTTCGCCTGTCAGTGTTTTCAACTTTCGGACGTCTCCGCTGGACTTTTTTTGACGGTGATTAAGATGTAAAATGGCTTGATCCTGTTCGATTTTCGTTGAATGTCCGTAAAAGGATTCAAAGTTTCTCTGAAGATCGTCTGGGGTTAACGTGTCAGCGTGACAGAAGTTGTTGGAACTTTTTTTGTGAGAGCAAGTGACAGCAGGCATCTTCCCTCCTCCCGAGTGTCTCATCTTCTTAACATTTTCACGAAGGTGATTGTTTTTTGACGGCTTACGTTTCTTACCAACAGCAGAAACCACCACAGGCTCATTAATTCCATCAAAAGTATTCATGTTGTTTTCTTTTCGTTTATCTTCACAAACTACAGCAAACTTCCTAAAGTACCGGCTCAACACAGAGCGCCGCCATTGTTGTGTACAGAATGTGGAATGTGCGTTGTGATTGGTTGAGTGGACTTGTTGCGTTCTGCGGAGTTAAAGGGCTAGCGTTTATGGCTTTTCGGAAAGAAAGGGAGAAAGCAAAGCCTGAATAACACGGCGGATGTGGCGATTTGCGAAAAAACTATTAACGGCTTATCAATAGTGATCAATACAATTCTGATTTTGGCGCTAACTCGTTTTCTTTTTAAATGGCGCTTATCGCCTTTTGGAACCAAACTCCTCAAATATACATTTAAAAAAAATACACATTTTAAAAATAAACACATTTTAAAAATAACTTCTGGAATCTTCAAAGAGCTTTGAAGTTCAAAGTTCAAAGCTCCAAACGTTTGTGGGTGCGTCATGAACATGTTTCCCAGACGAGCATAGAATACTTTTCTTGATATTTTTCCGTCCGTCCGGAAGAGCTGGAGGAAGTGGCTAGGGAGAAGCTTTGTGTTGCTTTGAAGTGTGCTACAAAGCCACAAAGCACGGAAGGTAGTGGGGCGTGACAGGAGTGCACCTGACAGTCAGAGTAACACAACTGTTGACGTGAACACATACAGCAGAGACACTTTGACTGCATTTAAAGCAAACCTTTCACAGCGCGCACAGCTCACCAACAGTCACCCAGAGGAGTAAAACATGGCGTTTGTGTCCCAGAGAGAGACCACCGAGACTTACACCCTCTCCAGCCGCCCCAGAGCCGTGGAGAACCGGACTCGATACAGAGAAGCGCCGTCGGAGCAGTCTCAGTGCCACTGTGGAAACATCATGTACGACCGGCGTGTGGTCAGAGGGAACACCTGTGCCCAGCGCATCCTGCCCGCCACAAATCAAGCAGAGTTTGCGGAGATGCAGAGGTCCAGACTGAGCTGTACCTGGAGGAGCTGAGTAACACAGTGATGGAGAGCGATGTTCACTGTCAGACAGACTCCTTCCTGGACAGACCGGTCACTCCTCTGTTTGTCCCAGCCAAGTCTGGGGTGGATGTGGAGGAGGAGGAGGCGTAGTGCACACAGGGCCGCCCGGCAGGTCCAGTGCCACAGCCGTTAAGCCGCTACCAAAGTATTATATATAAGGTATTAGATACCAAAGTATTATATATATATATATATATGTGTGTATATATATATACATATATATATTATATATATATATATATATATGTGTGTGTGTGTGTATATATATAGAGAGAGAGAGAGAGAGAGAGAGAGAGAGAGAGAGAGAGAGAGAGGAGAGAGAGAGAATAAGAGAGAGAGAGAGAGAGACGAGAGAGAGAGAGACAAAGATACAGAGAGAGAGAGAGAGAGAGAGAGAGAGAGAGAGAGAGAGAGAGAGAGAGAGAGAGAGCGAGAGAGAGAGAGAGAGAGAGAGAGAGAGAGAGAGAGAGAGAGAGAGAGAGAGAGAGAGAGAGAGAGAGAGAGAGAGAGAGAGAGAGAGAGAGAGAGAGAGAGAGAGAGCGAGAGCGAGAGCGAGAGAGAGAGCGAGAGCGAGAGCGAGAGCGAGAGCGAGAGCGAGAGCGAGAGCGAGAGCGAGAGCGAGCGAGAGCGAGAGCGAGAGCGAGAGCGAGAGCGAGAGCGAGAGCGAGCTGTTTGACTTTGACCGGGAGGTGCAGGGCCTCCTGGAGGTGCTGGTGGGGAAAGTGATGGAGCAGTCTCTGTTTGAGGTGATGGAGGAGGGGGAGCTGGCCAGCCTGTGCACTCAGCAGAGAGTGTTTGAGGAGAAATGAAATGCACATCTGTGTGAAGTCCAGAGACTGCAGGAACAAGAGAGGAGGCACATGGAGGAGAAGAAACGAAGAATGGAGCAGCAGAGGGAAGTCCTGAAGAAAGAAAGGGAAATAGCTCAGAAGGTCGCAGCTCGGGCATACACACAGCAGCACCTCGCTAACCTGGTCCCATCCATCTTCACGTCTCTGCGATGTCACGGCTTCTTCGTGGACACAGTGCAAACAGATGTTGAAACCAATTTCATGCCATGGCTAATGAAAGAGATTCACTCCACTTTGGACAAGAGATGCGCCGCCAGATCTGTGCTGGACGATATAATAAACGAGGTGGGACTGAAGCGGCTAAATAAAACGCAAATCTAAACCCCTGAAGCTGCCTCTTATTCAGCCCAGCTGGAGGGCAGATATATCCGGACAAGTCATGAGAAATCAGCCAGATCCCCTTCCTGTGGCACGAGAGAAAATACAGAGAAGGAAACCACTGTGCAAATTAAAACATCCCATTCAGCCCACCAAATTAACCATCACCCCAGTGGTGTTATCCAGGCAATCCCCCTTCAAGTTCCTGTGCCACCCACACCACGTTCTAGAGTGCGCTGTCTGTACAAGACAACGTTGTAGAGGGCAGCATCTGTGCTAAAGAACATTGTAGAGGGCGCTGTTTGTGTTAAAATGCTAGAACAACACGACCAGCACTTTCACTGGTAGGTGCGTTGAACGCGGCCGAGAGGAAAAATTAGAGGGTCATATACAGGAGCATGGAATGACAATTGTAATTGTTGTTAAGTGCTCTTGTGTATTGGGCCTTTTGAAATACAGGGAGAAGTTGTATGCATTTAGCTCCAGAGACTCAGCGCTAGAGTTTGCCTCAGCTCCAGATCACTATATATCAGAGGTGGCAGAGAGGGCCAAACGCAGCCCAGAACTCATCCAACTGAATAGACAAAAGTGTAAATACCCCAGAGTATCTATTAATGTGTCAAAGACTAAAGACATGCTAGTACACTTTCAAAAGTCGCCCCCTAGTCACACTCATTCTGTCATTCAGGGAAAAGAATTGAATATAAATACATAGGGACAATGACTGACAGTGCCCTACACTTTGAACGCCGGCAGTTGGGTCCAGAGGCGATGACATCATCACCTTCTCTGGTGGTTGCCATGGAGATGAGAGAAAGCAACTCTTGAAAGGAAGTTCAAAGCTTTGATATCTTTGCTGTTTAAAAAGTTTGTGGGGGGAGGGCCCAGGACCTCAGTAAAGCTGTACAACTGTCATTGAGATACGAGTGTAAATCATTGTAGAGAAAGATAAATTGGTTTTCAGTTCAAGCATGGAACCAGAAAAATCCAGAAAATCCTTTTCAAGTTTGAGAAGACAGTGGTCTAGACGTTCTGGATTATCATCGTCTGGATCAAGTGAGGCAAGTTCACCTGAGCTCACCCCGCCAACCTCACCAACCCTACCATCCCCACCAACCTCACGAACCTCATCGACCAGAGCACTGCCATGGGGACATGGGTACTTTTACATGCCAGTGGCCAAACCAAAGTTCTTTCGCACCCCTTGCTCCTGGATCGAATGGTTTTGCAAAGACAGATGGGAAAAGTTTAAGAAATGGGAAAGGGCGAACTTTAAGACGTTCTCTACCATTACCATAGCCTTCATTCTTGTCCTTGTAATTGTTTTTGCGTGCCTATAAATGTTTGTCTTTGAGCATAGAACAGTACGACAGCAGTGTCGTTTAGGTTTCACATCTGGTCACTGTTACGTTTCCTTTGCTAGGGAAAAGGGAACGCACAAATCTAGGCATAGGCATTTTAACACATGAAAACCTGTATATACCTGGATGAGCGGAAGAAGATGGATAGATAGACATATATATATATATATATATATATATTTTGCCAGGGCAACCAGAGCACGTCTCTGGACCTGGGCATTGTACAGCTCCAGCGACACAAACGGCCCTTTGGTCGACTCTGACAGGCCGTTTAAAATAATTTTGAATTACAAAATAAACATATTTTAGCATTTTACCTCATAAATGGACTAAAGC
This sequence comes from Odontamblyopus lacepedii, assembly GCA_034769755.1. Classification (NCBI taxonomy): domain Eukaryota; kingdom Metazoa; phylum Chordata; class Actinopteri; order Gobiiformes; family Gobiidae; genus Odontamblyopus; species Odontamblyopus lacepedii. The sequence goes on along the minus strand of CM068345.1, from coordinate 46,803,569 downwards.
TGCATTGCTTTTATTTTAGAGGTGTTTTTTAAATGATCTTTTTTGTAAATTGTGAGCTCAAGTTGGAAGAACAGCAAGCAGGCAGGAGTGCAATGGTAGTAGAGTAGAGAGTGTTGGATTACTCACAGAAAGGACTTTTATGCAGATGGGATTTATTTCAGATGGGAAGAAGGCAAAGGCAAGACTTGATTTATTTGATTTGGCTTGATTGACAGCTACTTTTTTCTGTGTTTCTTGGCTGCTAGCTTGGTGAAGGTTTGAGCTACAGAGGCTGATACCGCGGAAGCAGCTTTCAGGCGATATATAACTTATGGGGGAAGGGTGAAGAGTCGTGTTTGCTTTGAGGCAGAAGTTGTAAGAGTGTCAGACAGTTGTCTTTTTATATGTGTGGATATAGAGGGCTTCAGTTTGAGATGTGAAGTGCTGTGGTGAAAATAAAGTGGATAAATTGTTAGCCGTGTTTCTCCTGATTCCAAGGGTGTATAACATGACAGTGTAGCACTCAGTATGTTGTAAATACAGACGTATGAATTTACAAAAGAGGCGCTAGTCCCCAAATTTGGTGGCTGTGGGGTTTAAGAGGTTAAATGTTTTTCTTGTTTATTATGAAATGACGTATTTCCGGTCCCGCAGGGGGCGCAGTCCCGCAGCGTCTCACCGGAAGAGCAGTGCGTTTGTTGTTAGCAACAGCTGTAGTTTTGGAGTTTTATACACTCAGGATCTTTACTTTTGCAGTTTTTTAAAAGTGTTTGTTCATAAATAAATGTGTAAAACGTGAGCGCGGCGGGAGCAGTTTGTATTAAACCCGTGTGTGTGATTTCTGTGGGTTTAAACTTTAGCTTTAGGGTGATTCTCTTTTTGCGGCAACATTTTGGGTTTGTAAAGTTGGAGGTAAAAAATGCTAATGGAATATATTTTTCATGTTGTTTTTTAATACTGACATGTTTAACTATAAGAAATGCATAATGGTCAAGCTCAAGGATGAATATAGTAATAATTACAGGTAGTTTTATTAAATGTTGTTGCTGAAAATGTTCCACCCTGTTAGGGACATTTACATTTAAATTGCACATAGTTAAACATGTTAATATTGTTGAATAACAACATTTTCCTAGAGAGAATTTGTCCATTTTGATGCCATAATATGCTTTAGTTTGAAACTGTTAAAGGTTATTTAATAATAAAGAGGTATATGGCTGTATCCTATATGAAATGACATTTTAACCATCCTTTTTTACTGACAGCACTGAACAAATAATCATCTCTACTAGGGCTGGGCGATATGGACCAAAAAATATATCTCGATATATTTTGCTATATCTCAATATACGATATATATCTCAATATCTTTACAGGAAAAATAACCCCCTCCCACACTACTGCAAAAACAACAAACACATTTTATCTGATTAATATTCATTTAGTACTGCACTTAAACACTGCACCCCTTTTTGGACCCTCACCCACAGTTTAAGAACCTCTTCTTTAAGAGAACTTCCACTGGCACTTTACACAAAACTGCTTCAAAGTGAAAAAAGTGGCTAGGATCTTTAAACCTGTATTTTGACATTCCTAACTGGAGTTACATTCTCTTGTTTTAAAGTGATGTTTAGTCTCTGCACGTTTACCAAACCAAACGCACATTGTGACAAAAATGACCGCACTCAGTATTCAGACCTTGAGTCCGTGACAAGACCAAGACAAAGCTCTGGCTTTAGAGAGGGAAGTCCAGCGGTGTGGGGGTGTCTAATGAGTGGTGGGGCAGGTGTGGGTCCTGCTGTGGTGGGGCAGGTGTGGGTCCTGCTGCGGGGCGCTCCTCGTTTAAGGGGCGTGGGTGTGTTTTGAAGCGGAGTTTGTTCATATGAGCGATATCGGCCACACGCGGAGCTCGTATGCTGGAGTCATGGGCGGTCGGAGGTGTAGTGCCCGGGCACAGTTCGGTTGCGCTTGCGCTGGGCAGGTGCATTTAGAAAGTTTAACTCATCATGTTACGTCTGTGCGCAGTTCTCCTTATTGTGGCTGCAGAAGCATCGCACAGAGGCGCCTGTTTGTTTTCCACATTCGCGCGACGAAATATTTGCTCGCAAATGCGAGTGAAATGGGCGCACTGTAGAGCCCTGGTCCTAGTCTTGGTTTAGCCCGCGACCGAGCCCCGGGCTCTGCGGCCGCGTTTAGTCCTGGTTTAGTCCTAGTCCTGGTTTAGTCCGCGACCGAGCCCCGGGCTCTGCGGCCGCGTTTAGTCCTGGTTTAGTCCTAGTCCTGGTTTAGTCCGCGACTGAGCCCCGGGCTCTGCGGCTGCGTTTAGTCCTGGTTTAGTCCTAGTCCTGGTTTAGTCCGCGACCGAGCCCCGGGCTCTGCGGCTGCGTTTAGTCCTGGTTTAGTCCTAGTCCTGGTTTAGTCCGCGACCGAGCCCCGGGCTCTGCGGCCGCGTTTAGTCCTTGTTTAGTCCTAGTCCTGGTTTAGTCTGCGACCGAGCCCTGGGCTCTGCGGCCGCGTTTAGTCCTGGTTTAGTCCTAGTCCTGGTTTAGTCTGAGGCCAGCTCCGGGCTCCGCGGGGGAACTCGGGGGCAAACGCGAGGAGGCGGAGGCAAGCGCGGCACAGAGAAGGCAAAACAAGCGAAGCGGCGAAACCAGAAGTAAACATAAGCATTATAGCGATATATCGATATGTCAGAATTCATATCGAGTTTCAAAAATATCTCGATATATTTTAAATATCGAGATATCGCCCACCCCTAATCTCTACAAATATACCCATATATGTCCATTAAATGTTCCTGACCTTCCAACATAGCACAAACATTTTAACAAAATTTACTGACTATGTCAAAATATTTTTAAAAACATTTAACTTAACAGGGTGGAACGGAACATAACAGGGTGGAAGTCAGTGTTTCAGTATTTAAAATCTGAGCAGTATTCCAGTGTGAAACTCTATTCTTCTTCTTCTTCTTCTTCTTCTTCTTCTTCTTCTTATTATTATTATTATGTGATCTTAGTTTTATAACTGTGCCATTGTATTATTTGACCATAGTAGGTATCCAGATATAAATCTTCTAGCTCATAGTGAAATAGTGGAATGAAAGAAGGTAGGGAAAGCAACGTTTATAGAAGCTGTGAATAAAAAGAGAGAACACCTGTTTCTGCACACAAAACTTATTTGTATTTGGCTATCAAACAGTAGTCCTTATATCATTCAATAAAAGTGTGCCAGACCGATATTTAAAAGTAGTCAGTTACAAAAAACACACAAAAGCATCACATATCCTAACATTAAATTTGATCATAGTGGACTATGGTATAGAATGAAATGAATGGTATAGAATGAAAAGTTGAACAAAACAAGACAAACTTGAACAAAATGCCTACATTTTAAATGTAATTATTGTGATTATTATTATTATTATTATTATTATTATTATTATTATAGGTGTGCACATTTACTCCTCAATTAATTTCCATGTGGATGGATCTAGCTCCAGGTATCTTGCATGAGCCATTGGTTCATCTATCAGGCCAAGCACCTGGCTGTCATCATACCAACTCTTATCTCTTCTTGGGCTCGGCCAGTAGTATTTGTTCACACCCTTTTTATGGAGCCAGTCAACTTCAACATTACCATCCTCCACTTGAGTGATGATACCAGGGTAGAAGTTGTATCTTAATATAATATCATACTAATATAATAACACAATAATAACAGCAACAATAATAACATATTATATAATATGTGTAATATGCAATAATATACTAATGTACTACACATTAAAGCAGATATAATAATAATAATAATAATAATAATAATAATAATAATAATAATAATAATAATAATAATAATAATAATAATAATAATAATAATAATAATAATAATAATAATAATAATAATAATAATAATAATAATAATAATAATAATAATAATAATAATAATAATAATAATAAAATAATAATAATAATAATAATAATAATAATAATAATAATGACTAAATAGTCTGTGTCCTCCGGGCGGGAACTTTGAACAGTTAGCCTCAGTTAGCCGCGATGCTAACTGTCACTAACACATGAAGCGTAAAGTTTATAAAAAGGGGATGTTGTCCTCAAACCCGGGCCGGGCCGAGCCTCTGTCCGCCTCCCTCTGCTCGGACCCCGTGGACGTGCTGATCCGCTCCACCAGAGCCAATCTCCGAGTACAGAGACACGAACCAGCGCCGCTCCAGAACACCGACTCGTCTGCGGCTCCGAGGCCGGGCACAGCGTCTCCTCCGCCGGGTAAGCGCACACACGCTCCGCTGCTGCTGGAGCTCCGAGTCTGGAGCCGAAAGGGAAACAGAACCGAGGCAGATCAGAAATAACTATTAATATTAGGTTCATCACATACATTTTTTTTTAATTTTGAGATTCTGCTCACCCTAAGTATTACCTACTGTACTAACCATGGATTTCTCATTTTTATCCTTTGTGTTGATCCGTGTGATTCTGGCCTCAGAGACACTGTTGCGGCGAGTTAGAGGCAACGCCGAGCGTTTGTTGTCGCACTGTGTACTGAGCGGGGAGCGCGCACACCCACCGCCGCCGAACTTTTCCGCTGTGCGTGAGGCTCCGCAGGTGACGCGGAGGTGTAATCAGCTGAGTGGGGGAGCGGGGTAGGAAGTCTTTGTTTTATGCACGCTGAGCGTTGACGGACGCTTCATGGAAAACGAGCAAGGAAAAGGTGTAAAAAAACTCTAAAAGGACTGCCGGTAAGCGTTGCTTAAGCCCGGACTCTTTTCTTTGTTTGCTGTTTATCTGCATAAAGTTTGCTCCGCTGATCTGTGATCTAAATACGAGCGAGCGCGTGGGGATGTTATTCATGGAAACGCACTGTTAAAATATTTCAGTTAAAAGGGGTGTGTTAAACAGATTATTTGTTAATTATTTGGTTAAATAATTATATATTATATGAAAATATCAGTAAAACTGTGACACTGTGTGCTCTAAAACCTGTTAAAATATGCAGTTTAAAATATTTAATTTAATTAAAAAATCTAAAATTGTTACTGCTAAAATACTTTTTCTTTTTTCACTAAACATTTCTGAAAGATTACATTATGTGATATTTAGCAGTATGTGCTATTAATCTGTCTAATTTTGATAATTGTTTTTTTTTTTCCTATTGTGTCAAAGGTTTTTCACCTGTGCCAAGAATGGATTAAAAGAATCTTAAGTGCATTGAGTGAAGTCCTGCGTCTGGTTTTTAAAAAAGAGAGTGAGGCCCTTCCCTTTCAAGTGTGGGAAAGCTTGCACCGGCAAAACACTTGACAGACACTGTTCTGTGCACTGCAAATGTCTCTGATCTGGCCAAGATTTTCAAACTTCTCTCAGGTTCTTCATGTTGTTTTCAGATTTTTCTCTTTACACGTTCTGAGACGCTTCATTCTCGTCTAGAGTTTGTTTATTTGAAGAGAACTTGTCCAGTAAAATTATCTCGCTACATGAACGGATCATTTCACTACTTTAAGTCATTTTCTGATAGATTTAAGTGTTTAGATCTGACATTTTGGCAGAGTTTTTGTGCAGTTTGCACATGTCGAGAGTGAAATCTGAACTTTAAACTCATCCAAAAATCCTTCATTTCAGAACATGTTTGTAGGTTTAAACTGAAGACCGATTTTTCTGTAGAAACAGGATGATTAGTACTTGTCTGAGGACATTCTGTTATCCAAGTGATGGTGATAATCTGTCTCCATGAGCCTCTGCTCCACCTGTGGGACTGAACATGTGTCTGTTAAACTGGAGACTTAAAGCTGGACACAGGACCCTAAACATGTCCAGGCGGGAGCTCCACCTGATGACATCATGAGGTGTAACAGCTGTGCAGAGTCACACTGCGGGACATTTGACGACAGGAGCTTGTGTCTCTGCTGACACCTGATTGGTCCTCTGGGTTTTTTTGACAGACGATAAGCTGCAGACGATTCGATTGGCTGCGGGAGACCGAGGGGCGGCGCTAGAGGCGCTCAGACAAAGGTGAGACTGAGAACAGGCGAGACGGACAGGTGAGGTGGGTGGACAGGTGAGGCGGGTGGACAGGTGAGGTGGGTGGCCTTTCCCTGAATAATGAATCCCTGTGTGTCTGTGTCTAAACCCTGTGTCTGTGTCTAAACCCTGTGTCTGTGTCTAAACCCTGTGCGTCTGTGTCTAAATCCTGTGTCTGTGTCTAAACCCTGTGTGTCTGTGTCTAAACCCTGTGCGTCTGTGTCTAAACCCTGTGCGTCTGTGTCTAAACCCTGTGCGTCTGTGTCTAAACCCTGCGTGTCTGTGTCTAAACCCTGTGAGTCTGTGTCTAAACCCTGCGTGTCTGTGTCTAAACCCTGTGTGTCTGTGTCTAAATCCTGTGCGTCTGTTTCTAATCCCTGGGCGTTTGTGTCTAAACCCTGTGCGTCTGTGTCTAAACCCTGTGCGTCTGTGTCTAAACCCTGTTCGTCTGTGTCTAAACCCTGTGCGTCTGTGTCTAAACCGTGTGTCTGTGTCTAAACCCTGTGGGTCTGTGTCTAATCCCTGTGCGTCTGTGTCTAATCCCTGTGTGTCTGTGTCTAATCCCTGTGCGTCTGTCTAAACCCTGTGTCTGTGTCTAAACCCTGTGTCTGTGTCTAAACCCTGTGTCTGTGTCTAATCCCTGTGCGTCTGTGTCTAATCCCTGTGCGTCTGTGTCTAATCCCTGTGCGTCTGTGTCTAATCCCTGTGTGTTTGTGTCTAAACCCTGTGCGTTTGTGTCTAAACCCTGTGCGTCTGTGTCTAATCCCTGTGCATCTGTGTCTAATCCCTGTGCGTCTGTCTAATCCCTGTGCGTTTGTGTCTAAACCCTGTGCGTCTGTGTCTAATCCCTGTGCGTCTGTGTCTAAACCCTGTGTCTAAACCCTGCGTCTGTGTTTAATCCCTGTGTGTGTGTGTCTAAACCCTGTGCGTCTGTGTCTAATCCCTGTGTGTCTGTGTCTAAACCCTATGCGTCTGTGTCTAAACCCTGTGTCTATGTCTAAACCCTGTGTCTGTGTTTAATCCCTGTGTCTGTGTTTAATCCCTGTGTGTCTGTGTCTAATCCCTGTGCGTCTGTGTCTAATCCCTGTGCGTTTGTGTCTAAACCCTGTGCGTCTGTGTCTAATCCCTGTGCGTCTGTGTCTAAACCCTGTGTCTAAACCCTGCGTCTGTGTTTAATCCCTGTGTGTCTGTGTCTAAACCCTGTGCGTCTGTTTCTAATCTCTGTGTGTCTGTGTCTAAACCCTCTGTCTGTGTCTAAACCCTGCGTCTGTGTCTAATCCCTGTGTGTCTGTGTCTAAACCCTGTGCGTCTGTGTCTAAACCCTGCGTCTGTGTCTAATCCCGGTGTGTCTGTGTCTAAACCCTATGCGTCTGTGTCTAATCCCTGTGTGTCTGTGTCTAATCCCTGTGTGTCTGTGTCTAATCCCTGTGTGTCTGTGTCTAAACCCTGTGTCTGTGTCTAAACCCTGTGTCTGTGTCTAAACCCTGTGCGTCTGTGTCTAAACCCTGTGCGTCTGTGTCTAAACCCTGTGCGTCTGTGTCTAAACCTTGTCTGTGTCTAAACCCTGTGTCTGTGTCTAAACCCTGTGTCTGTGTCTAAACCCTGTGTCTGTGTCTAAACCCTGTGCGTCTGTTTCTAATCCCTGTGTGTCTGTGTCTAAACCCTGTGTCTAAACCCTGTGTCTGTGTCTAAACCCTGTGTGTCTGTGTCTAAATCCTGTGTCTGTGTCTAATCCCTGTGTGTCTGTGTCTAAACCCTGTGTCTGTGTCTAAACCCTGTGTCTGTGTCTAAGCCCTGTGTCTGTGTCTAAACCCTGTGTCTGTGTATAAACCCTGTGTGTCTGTGTCTAAACCCTGTGTGTCTGTGTCTAAACCCTGTGTGTCTGTGTCTAAGCCCTGTGTGTCTGTGTCTAAACCCTGTGTGTCTGTGTCTAAACCCTGTGCGTCTGTGTCTAAACCCTGTGCGTCTGTGTCTAAACCCTGTGCGTCTGTGTCTAAACCCTGTGCGTCTGTGTCTAAACCCTGTGCGTCTGTTTCTAATCCCTGTGTGTCTGTGTCTAAACCCTGTGTCTGTGTCTAAACCCTGTGTCTGTGTCTAAACCCTGTGTCTGTGTCTAAACCCTGTGTGTCTGTTTCTAATCCCTGTGTGTCTGTGTCTAAACCCTGTGTCTGTGTCTAAACCCTGTGTCTGTGTCTAAATCCTGTGTCTAATCCCTGTGTGTCTGTGTCTAAACCCTGTGTCTGTGTCTAAACCCTGTGTCTACACCCTGTGTGTCTGTGTCTAAACCCTGTGTGTCTGTGTCTAAGCCCTATGTCTGTGTCTAAACCCTGTGTCTGTGTCTAAACCCTGTGTCTGTGTCTAAACCCTGTGTGTCTGTGTCTAAGCCCTGTGTCTAAACCCTGTGCGTCTGTGTCTAAACCCTGTGCGTCTGTGTCTAAACCCTGTGCGTCTGTGTCTAAACCCTGTGCGTCTGTGTCTAATCCCTGTGCGTCTGTGTCTAAACCCTTTGCGTCTTTTTCTAATCCTTGTGCGTTTGTGTCTAAACCCTGTGTCTGTGTCTAAACCCTGTGTCTGTGTCTAAATCCTGTGCGTCTGTGTCTAATCCCTGTGCGTCTGTGTCTAATCCCTGTGCGTCTGTGTCTAATCCCTGTGCGTCTGTGTCTAATCCCTGTGGGTCTGTGTCTAATCCCTGTGGGTCTGTGTCTATACCCTGTGCGTCTGTGTCTAAACCCTGTGCGTCTGTGTCTAATCCCTGTGCTAATCCCTGTGCGTCTGTGTCTAATCCCTGTGCGTCTGTGTCTATACCCTGTGCGTCTGTGTCTAAACCCTGTGCGTCTGTGTCTAAACCCTGTGCGTATGTGTCTAAACCCGGTGCGTCTGGGTCTAATCCCGGGGCGGCTGGGTCTAATCCCTGTGGGTCTGTGTCAAATCCCTGTGGGTGTGTGTATATACCCTGTGTCTGTGTCACAAACCCTGTGCGTCTGTGTCTAATCCCTGTGCTAATCCCTGTGCGTCTGTGTCTAATCCCTGTGCGTCTGTGTCTATACCCTGTGCATCTGTGTCTAAACCCTGTGCGTCTGTGTCTAAACCCTGTGGGTCTGTGTCTAAACCCTGTGCGTCTGTGTCTAATCCCGGTGCGTCTGTGTCTAATCCCTGTGGGTCTGTGTCTAATCCCTGTGGGTCTGTGTCTATACCCTGTGCGTCTGTGTCTAAACCCTGTGCGTCTGTGTCTAATCCCTGTGCTAATCCCTGTGCGTCTGTGTCTAAACCCTGTGCGTCTGTGTCTAATCCCTGTGCTAATCCCTGTGCGTCTGTGTCTAAACCCTGTGCGTCTGTGTCTAAACCCTGTGGGTCTGTGTCTAAACCCTGTGCGTCTGTGTCTAAACCCTGTGTCTGTGTCTAAACCCTGTGTCTAAACCCTGTGTCTGTGTCTAAACCCTGTGTGTCTGTGTCTAAACCCTGTGCGTCTGTGTCTAATCCCTGTGCGTCTGTGTCTAATCCCTGTGCGTCTGTGTCTAATCCCTGTGCGTCTGTGTCTAATCCCTGTGCGTCTGTGTCTAATCCCTGTGCGTCTGTGTCTAAACCCTGTGTCTGTGTCTAAACCCTGTATCTGTTTCTAATCCCTGTGCTTCTGTGTCTAATCCCTGTGTGTCTGTGTCTAATCCCTGTGCGTCTGTGTCTAAACCCAGTGTCTGTGTCTAATCCCTGTGTGTCTAATCCCTGTGTGTCTAATCCCTGTGTGTCTAATCCCTGTGCGTCTGTGTCTAAACCCTGTGTCTGTGTCTAATCCCTGTGCGTCTGTGTCTAATCCCTGTGCTAATCCCTGTGCGTCTGTGTCTAATCCCTGTGCGTTTGTGTCTAAACCCTGTGCGTCTGTGTCTAAACCCTGTGCGTCTGTGTCTAAACCCTGTGCGTCTGTGTCTAAACCCTGTGGGTCTGTGTCTAAACCCTGTGCGTCTGTGTCTAAACCCTGTGTCTGTGTCTAAACCCTGTGTCTGTGTCTAAACCCTGTGTGTCTGTGTCTAAACCCTGTGCGTCTGTGTCTAAACCCTGTGCATCTGTCTAAACCCTGTGGCTGTGTCTAATCCCTGTGCGTCTGTTTCTAATCCCTGTGCGTCTGTGTCTAAACCCTGTATCTGTTTCTAATCCCTGTGTGTCTGTGTCTAATCCCTGTGTGTCTGTGTCTAATCCCTGTGCGTCTGTGTCTAATCCCTGTCCGTCTGTGTCTAATCCCTGTGCGTCTGTGTCTAAACCCAGTGTCTGTGTCTAATCCCTGTGTCTAATCCCTGTGTGTCTAATCCCTGTGCGTCTGTGTCTAAACCCTGTGTCTGTGTCTAATCCCTGTGCGTCTGTGTCTTACCCCTGTGTCTGTGTCTAATCCTTGTGCGTCTGTGTCTAATCCCTGTGCGTTTGTGTCTAAACCCTGTGCGTCTGTGTCTAAACCCTGTGTCTGTGTCTAAACCCTGTGTGTCTGTGTCTAAACCCTGTGCGTCTGTCTAAACCCTGTGTGTCTGTGTCTAATCCCTGTGCGTCTGTGTCTAATCCCTGCGCCTCTGTGTCTAATCCCTGTGCGTCTGTGTCTAATACCTGTGTGTCTGTGTCTAAACCCTGTGTGTCTGTGTCTAAACCCTGTGCGTCTGTCTAAACCCTGTGCGTCTGTGTCTAAACCCTGTGCATCTGTCTAAACCCTGTGTCTGTGTCTAATCCCTGTGCGTGTTTCTAATCCCTGTGCGTCTGTGTCTAAACCCTGTGCGTCTGTGTCTAAACCCTGTGCGTCTGTGTCTAATCCCTGTGCGTCTGTGTCTAAACCCTGTGCGTCTGTGTCTAAACCCTGCGCGTCTGTCTAAACCTTGCGCGTCTGTGTCTAAACTCTGTGCGTCTGTCTAATCCCTGTGCCTGTGTCTAATCCCTGTGCGTCTGTGTCTAATCCCTGTGCATCTGTCTAAACCCTGTGTCTAATCCCTGTGCGTGTTTCTAATCCCTGTGCGTCTGTGTCTAAACCCTGTGTCTGTTTCTAATCCCTGTGCGTCTGTGTCTAAACCCTGTGCGTCTGTGTCTAAACCCTGTGCGTCTGTGTCTAAACCCTGTGCGTCTGTGTTTAAACCCTGCGCGTCTGTGTTTAAACCCTGTGTCTGTTTCTAATCCCTGTGCGTCTGTGTCAAAACCCTGTGTCTGTTTCTAATCCCTGTGCGTCTGTGTCAAAACCCTGTGCGTCTGTGTCTAAACCCTGCGCGTCTGTGTCTAAACCCTGCGCGTCTGTGTCTAAACCCTGTGTCTGTTTCTAATCCCTGTGCGTCTGTGTCTAAACCCTGTGTCTGTTTCTAATCCCTGTGCGTCTGTGTCAAAACCCTGTGCGTCTGTGTCTAAACCCTGCGCGTCTGTGTCTAATCCCTGTGCATCTGTCTAAACCCTGTGCGTCTGTGTCTAAACCCTGTGCGTCTGTGTCTAATCCCTGCGCGTCTGTGTCTAATCCCTGCGCGTCTGTGTCTAAACCCTGCGCGTCTGTGTCTAAACCCTGCGCGTCTGTGTCTAAACTCTGTGCGTCTGTGTCTAATCCCTGTGTCTGTGTCTAATACCTGTGTGTCTGTGTCTAATACCTGTGCGTCTGTGTCTAAACGCTGTGCGTCTGTGTCTAATCCCTGTGCGTCTGTGTCTAAACCCTGCGCGTCTGTGTCTAATCCCTGTGCGTCGGTGTCTAAACCCTGTGTCTGTGTCTAATCCCTGTGCCTCTGTGTCTAATCCCTGTGCCTCTGTGTCTAATCCCTGTGCGTCTGTGTCTAATCCCTGTGGGTCTGTGTCTAATACCTGTGCGTCTGTGCAGTGTCTTCCTCGTGCAGCAGAAGCGGCAGGATCTGGAGCTGGAGATCTCACACCTGAAGATGGCGTTCCAGCACCTCGTGGACATGAACGAGATCCTGGACATGGTCAAGGCCGAAAGAGGTGCCCACAATGTGCAGACAAACCCAGTAACAGACAGGAGCTCTGGGATTTTCTAATGCTCCTGAGTTCTACACTTGTGTTGCTCTGTATAAACCAACGAGAGGCTGACGGAGGAGAATAAGAAACTGCAGCTTCAGTTCTTGGAGCAGAAGCGGCAGCTGGAGGAGATGAAGGAGCAATTAAAGGTTTTTAGTCAAGTAAATTCAAATTACAATTTTCCAGACATAAGTTCATTGCACAGACGATACTTTTCATTAAAATGCTGTTATCGTGACACGTCTGTGTCTAATCCCTGTCTGTGTCTAAACCCTGTGCGTCTGTGTCTAATCCCTGTGCGTCAGTGTCTAAACCCTGTGTCTGTGTCTAATCCCTGTGCGTCTGTGTCTAATCCCTGTGCGTCGGTGTCTAAACCCTGTGTCTGTTTCTAATCCCTGTGCGACTGTGTCTAATCCCTGTGCCTCTGTGTCTAATCCCTGTGCGTCTGTGTCTAATCCCTGTGCGTTGGTGTCTAAACCCTGTGTCTGTGTCTAATCCCTGTGCGTCTGTGTCTAATCCCTGTGCGTCTGTGTCTAATCCCTGTGCGTCGGTGTCTAAACCCTGTGTCTGTGTCTAAACCCTGTGCGTCTGTCTAAACCCTGTGTCTGTCTAATCCCTGTGCGTTGGTGTCTAAACCCTGTGTCTGTGTCTAATCCCTGTGCGTCTGTGTCTAATCCCTGTGCGTCTGTGTCTAATACCTGTGCGTCTGTGTCTAATACCTGTGCGTCTGTGTCTAATCCCTGTGCGTCTGTGCAGTGTCTTCCTCGTGCAGCAGAAGCGGCAGGATCTGGAGCTGGAGATCTCACACCTGAAGATGGCGTTCCAGCACCTCGTGGACATGAACGAGATCCTGGACATGGTCAAGGCCGAAAGAGGTGCCCACAATGTGCAGACAAACCCAGTAACAGACAGGAGCTCTGGGCTTTTCTAATGCTCCTGAGTTCTACACTTGTGTTGCTCTGTATAAATCAACGAGAGGCTGACGGAGGAGAATAAGAAACTGCAGCTTCAGTTCTTGGAGCAGAAGCAGCAGCTGGAGGAGATGAAGGAGCAATTAAAGGTTTTTAGTCAAGTAAATTCAAATTACAATTTTCCAGACATAAATTCATTGCACAGACGATACTTTTCATTAAAATGCTGTTATCGTGACACGTCTGTGTCTAATCCCTGTCTGTGTCTAATCCCTGTGCGTCTGTGTCTAATCCCTGTGCGTTGGTGTCTAATCCCTGTGCGTTGGTGTCTAAACCCTGTGTCTGTGTCTAAACCCTGTGCGTCTGTGTCTAATCCCTGTGCGTCTGTGTCTAATCCCTGTGCATCGGTGTCTAAACCCTGTGTCTGTGTCTAAACCCTGTGCGTCTGTGTCTAAACCCTGTGTCTGTGTCTAATCCCTGTGCGTCTGTGTCTAATCCCTGTGCGTCTGTGTCTAATCCCTGTGCATCGGTGTCTAAACCCTGTGTCTGTGTCTAAACCCTGTGCGTCTGTGTCTAATCCCTGTGCGTCTGTGTCTAAACCCTGTGTCTGTGTCTAATCCCTGTGCCTCTGTGTCTAATCCCTGTGCGTCTGTGTCTAATCCCTGTGCGTTGGTGTCTAAACCCTGTGTCTGTGTCTAAACCCTGTGCGTCTGTGTCTAATCCCTGTGCGTCGGTGTCTAAACCCTGTGTCTGTGTCTAATCCCTGTGCGTCTGTGTCTAATCCCTGTGCGTCTGTGTCTAATCCCTGTGCATCGGTGTCTAAACCCTGTGTCTGTGTCTAATCCCTGTGCCTCTGTGTCTAATCCCTGTGCCTCTGTGTCTAATCCCTGTGCGTCTGTGTCTAATCCCTGTGCGTCTGTGTCTAATCCCTGTGCGTCTGTGCAGTGTCTTCCTCGTGCAGCAGAAGCGGCAGATCCAGGATCTGGAGCTGGAGATCTCACACCTGAAGATGGCGTTCCAGCACCTCGTGGACATGAACGAGATCCTGGACATGGTCAAGGCCGAAAGAGGTGCCCACAATGTGCAGACAAACCCAGTAACAGACAGGAGCTCTGGGCTTTTCTAATGCTCCTGAGTTCTACACTTGTGTTGCTCTGTAGAAATCAACGAGAGGCTGACGGAGGAGAATAAGAAACTGCAGCTTCAGTTCTTGGAGCAGAAGCAGCAGCTGGAGGAGATGAAGGAGCAATTAAAGGTTTTTAGTCAAGTAAATTCAAATTACAATTTTCCAGACATAAGTTCATTGCACAGACGATACTTTTCATTAAAATGCTGTTATCGTGACACGTCTGTGTCTAATCCCTGTCTGTGTCTAAACCCTGTGTCTGTATCTAATCCCTGTGCGTCTGTGTCTAATCCCTGTGCGTCTGTGTCTAATCCCTGTGTGTCTGTGTCTAATCCCTGTGCCTCTGTGTCTAATCCCTGTGTGTCTGTGTCTAATCCCTGTGCCTCTGTGTCTAAACCCTGTGTGTCTGTGTCTAATCCCTGTGCGTCTGTGTCTAATACCTGTGCGTCTGTGTCTAATACCTGTGCGTCTGTGTCTAATACCTGTGCGTCTGTGTCTAATCCCTGTGCGTCTGTGTCTAATCCCTGTGCGTCTGTGTCTAAACCCTGTGCCTCTGTGTCTAAACCCTGTGCATCTGTGATGATTATTGTTATCTGCTTCTGCTTCTGCTTCTGCTACTGCTTCTGCTTCTGCTACTGCTACTGCTACTGCTACTGCTACTGCTTCTGCTTCTGCTACTGCTACTGCTACTGCTACTGCTACTGCTTCTGCTACTGCTACTGCTACTGCTACTGCTACTGCTACTGCTACTGCTACTGCTACTGCTACTGCTACTGCTTCTGCTACTTCTGCTTCTGCTTCTGCTACTGCTACTGCTGCTACTACTGCTACTGCTACTGCTACTGCTGCTGCTGCTACTGCTACTGCTACTGCTGCCAGCTGCTTGCTTCAGCTTCTGCTACTGCTTCTGCTGCTTCTGCTACTGCTACTGCTTCTGCTACTGCTACTGCTACTGCTACTGCTTCTGCTTCTGCTACTGCTACTGCTACTGCTACTGCTACTGCTTCTGCTTCTGCTACTGCTACTGCTACTGCTACTGCTACTGCTTCTGCTTCTGCTTCTGCTTCTGCTTCTGCTACTGCTTCTGCTTCTGCTACTGCTTCTGCTACTGCTACTGCTACTGCTACTGCTACTGCTACTGCTTCTGCTTCTGCTTCTGCTTCTGCTACTGCTTCTGCTTCTGCTTCTGCTTCTGCTTCTGCTACTGCTTCTGCTTCTGCTTCTGCTACTGCTACTGCTTCTGCTACTGCTTCTGCTTCTGCTACTGCTTCTGCTACTGCTACTGCTTCTGCTACTGCTTCTGCTTCCGCTTCCGCTTCCGCTTCTGCTGCTCATCTGCTCTTTATTTTCTGTGGACGCCTCGGTTGTTGTTACTGAAATTGTCCTTTGCTCTGCTGACCACTGTGATACTAGGAGAGAGATCATTATTTGACATGTTTCCCTTGTTCTTTTGCTCACTCTCGCTCCTGTCGTCTCCAGCCCGTCCCTGACGTCCCTCCCGCCCCTGACGAGGATGAGGAGTCTAATTTCTCCGAAGGACAGATCCTGGCCTCCAGCCCTCAGTCCGACGACTCCGACCAGATCTCAGACCTCATGGAGGGTACGGTCGACACACACAAAAACACACATGACACACACATTAACAAACACAGACAATAAAGCATGAAAACCAAACCCTGAGGCAGAATTATCTTAGAAGGTGTTCTAAATGTACAATGAAAAGAAGTAAACACTTAGACGTAGTTTGTATCTGTAATGAGTCCTGGTCATAATTCTGCAGCTCAGATCTAACAGGAAAATAACCAACCCCTGCCACAAAGAAAAAGCACCTGCGATCAATACTGAGCCCAGAATGATTGTTCTATTTGTCATGTGTTAAACGGTGAGTCAGTATCGTAATTATTGTGACCGTCCTTTCCCCGGTGGAAGAATAAAGAATAAAGTCAGTGCATGGTTAAAGTATCACCTGATCCATTTCTACTTGACTGTTTTGTAAGTTTTACTGATATTTTGCAGCTGATGTCAGTCCCAGTCCTGACCCTGTGTCCCCCTGTCCCTGCAGATTTATCCAAAACCACTGATTTGTCCCAGTTTTATATCAGAAATGTGCCAGTGTCCCTATTTTGGACCAGTCTGATCCCCGCCAGCAGTAAACGGAGGCATAAACTGTCATCTGTTTTGGTAAAATACAAAAAAGCTGCTTAAAAACAACCAAAACACAACAGCAGAACAGTTTTCCTCAATTCCGCACTCGTTTCACAATTTTATTATTACCAACCATCAAAAAAGGAGAATGTCCCAGTCTTTTATTCTAAAATTCTGGTCACCGTATGTTCGAAACTCTGGTAAATAGCTAAATTAGACAGAATCAGATCTTTATTTTATCACAATCTGACCAGAAAGTGCGTCCGATAAACAAATCTGTCTCAGATAAGATTACAGTCTGGAGCTGCCAGGTTTTCAGCTTTACGTTCACATTTTTAGTTGAAAATCAAACTGGACCAAGAAAATGTGCTGTTTAAATCCATTTTGTGCTTTTTCTTAAAACATTTAGATAGTTTTTTTGTGCAAACTGTGTCACCTGTTGAACATTCCTCCGATAGAGATGCATGTAGAACACCCCCAGCATAAAGTCTCGATAAACATCTGTGTAAAGAGCACAAACTGAACATCAACGGTGTAAATCCAGCAGCCCGGTGTGTTTTGTGTGTTTTCAGCCTGTTTCCTGAGCAGACACATAAATACTTAATGCTGCAGTCGCTGATTTTGAGCCTCGTCTTCATAAATATGGACTGGACCCTCCAACTCTCTCAGGTTTCTTCGCGTGCTCAGTGTTCAGTCCCGGAGCCCATTCTGAGCTCATGAAAACTGGACAAATCGAGTCTCTCACGGGGCGTAGCCGTGATCTGTGCTTCTGCAGCGATAATCAGCCAGAGGAGTTATTTATTCAACCCTCTGCAGCTCAAATATGAACAACAAAAATAAAAATGTGCTCACACGATAAACACTGAGCTCCAGAATACAGTTTCTCCTAAGTTTCCATCCTCTGGCAGAATTGATGAGTTCTTGGTCCAGAAGCAGCACATGGGACGTACTTGGATATTCAACATGAGAATGATCCAAACACAAAGTGGACCTGTGGCTCCAGCAGAATAAAGTGAAGGTTCTGGAGTGTTCGTCTCTTCTGACCTCAGTATCTCTGAGCCTCTGGGCAGATTCAAGCTGCAGTTCAGACAAGAGCCCAAGAATTTACAGGAACTGGAGCCTTTGGCCCAGAAGAATGAGCAGCTTTACCATCAGAGAAAAGAACACATCCACAACTATCACAAAAGACTCTGAGCTGTTACTGGGTCATTTGTGTAGTTTCTGTTTCATTCTGATTTAAAAAGAGGAAACTCAGGTGTTTGATAAGAAACGGCTTCACCAAAGCACCAACCATGAGTGAAAGAAAAGTTTTTGTGTTTTGATCCATATTCTCTGAAAGATGAACAAGAAATCAATCAAACTCAGCCAGGGTCTGTGAACTTATGAGCACAACTGTATCTTGTCTCAGCTTTCCCATGTGGAACCATAAATGGATATAGTGTTTATTGCAGTCCAAACATTGTACTACAGCAATGATCAGTTTGTTTCTTTCTGGTTTAAACATGAGATAATGGAGTTACACTGTTATAACCCACATGTTTCCTCTCCTCTTGTTTTGGTTCTTCACAGATGTTTAGGACGTCCCAAAACTGGAGCAGAGCCAGTCGACCGACAGCGACGACTGCATCGTCCAAGCACAGGCCCCGGGGAGGATCGTGTAGAGTGGGAAAAGACGAGCAGTTTAAGACCAACATGAGGAGCCTGCACTGCAAATGTCTCTGATCGAGCCAAGATTTTAAAACTTGTATCACGTTCTTCATCTTGTTTTCAGATTTATTCTTGAATTACTTGTTCAGAGATGCTTCATTCTCATCTAGAGGTTGTTTATTTTAAGAGAATTTGTCCAGTGAAAAGATCTGTCCCTGCAGATCATTTCACTACTTTTAAGTTATTTTCTGATTGATTTAAGTGTCTGTATCTGAAGTTATGTTCAATGGGAAGAGACGGGTGATTCTTATTATTGGTTTGTTACACTATAAATAATTAAAGTTTGCACAGTGGGAAATGTTCTCACATTTGTACCTTTGCTCAAGACGATTCAGTTCATCAAAACTGCGAAACCTGAGAATGATCAGAAAAATACCTGGTGCAAAACAGAGACGAGAGGAGCTGCTGACCTCATTCCTCATGGATCGTTTGCAGTGACGTCACACGGGGGGGGATCAACATGTGTCTCTATGGCAGAATCTTCAGCAGTTTCCATGGTGACACGACGCACACATTAGCAGACGCTGGAAAAAACAGTGTGAAACTCAAGAAAAAAACTACAAAATGGATTTAAATAACACATTTCCAGGAGCCTGTGGTCAATACGAGCGTTTCTGTTTCGGAGTTTTCAACAAAAAAGACGACAGTGACTGACTGAAAAACGGTTTGCAAAGCCTCACTACAGACAAAACAGTGATTAATAAAATAAAATAAACTGCTGATGTTCCTTTAGTCATGTTTAGTTTCGCTGTTTATTTCTTAGCGACAAAACAAAACAAAAGAGGCAGGTTATTTTCCACCTGCAGAACTGAACACGCCAACGAAATATAATCTACAGCCCACAGTCTGTACTCTTCATCACTCCTCATTACTCCTCATCACTCCTCATCACTGTGTGCTTTTCACCCGGCGGCCTGCAGGGGGCGAGCAGACACCTGTGATCAGTGTGCAGAGATGAGACGTGCTTGAACAGTTTAAACACCTCGGGGCAGTTTTTGACTCTAATCTAAACTTTAAACACCAAAAATCTTGCAAATAATTAAATTAAATCTGTCAAACTTTAAACGTATAAGAGCTGATCCGAGAACAGAATCAGCAAAGGCTTAAATGCATCTTCCCGCTGTACCACAGGCCGTCCTGAAGCCCCTAAAGAAAAAACACCGAAGCCTCTGGACAAAAAGCCTTTACAGTTTCACTATTGTAAAAGTGAGTTTAACATTTTGGATCTGAACGTTATGAGATATTTATGGATGTTTGCCTCATTTTTGAAATCTTGAATGGACCGAATTCTCTGCTGGATGAGACGCCGGTGTCACTGCCCAAACCGCCCCACGGACACAGCATCAACTTCAACTACAGCAAAGGTACAGCCGAGAACAAGAGCCACGGGTTTAATCCTGAACAAAATCATTTAATCCTGAACAAAATCATTTAATCCTGAACAAAATCATTTAATCCTGAACAAAATAATTTAATCCTGAACAAAATCATTTAATCCTGAACAAAGTCATTTAATCCTGAACAAAATCATTTAAATCAGAATAAAAATCAAATCAGAATAAAAATCATTTAATTCTGAATAAAAAAGAATTTAAATCAGAATAAAAATCATTTAATTCTGAATCAAACTGAATTCCTCTTTAAAAAGAGCTGCTTTTTTCAGCTCTTACAGTTTATGCAAATGAGCCATGAGGTTTTAAGTTTAGTTTGTGTAAAACATAAATGTTTAAATCTGCATTAAACACATTCTGATCTCACACTGATGAGGCTCTGGAGTCAGGAGGTTTATGTGTTTAAAGTTTAATTTATTTATGCAGATTAGGAACAGGAATAATTATGATGATAATTTGAATATGAAAATGTTAATGATTAATCAACAATTGATCATTAATTTTCCGGTTTCCCCCATCAACTCAAAACATGCAGCACCCCTATGAACTAACATCAAGGACCATGTTGTCCACCCTCCTGTGGGCTCCACCTGCAGAGGGGTTCAGGGGGTCAGGTGCTGTGAGGATTGGGGAGCTGCCCCCGTGACCCAGCTGGATTAAGCGGGAGAAGATGGATGGATGATCATTAATTTTGTTTTTATTTGTCTTGATGCTGAGATTTGCAGTGTTTGCGTTGTTTTCACAGACGAGATTTATTGTCCTGGTTTTATTTACTGTATTTGACGTTTCTGATGATCTGCCACCTGCTTGTTTCCATGGAGATGTGAAGGTTTTGTCTGGAATGTTCCACAGTGCAGCGTTCAGCTCCACCACAGGCGTTTTTTACGAGCTCGCCTCTCCACAGAACAGACCTGGGACTGGACGCCGTTCGCTTGTCGCCATGGAGACAATCCTGTGGCGGACCATGAACAGAAAAGTTCCCTAGTGGATCTTTAAGGGGTTTGTGCGTTTCGAGTGTGGAGAAGAGCAGTATTATTTCACTTTATTTTTACAGAGATTCAGCAGCACAATTTGTGATATTTTTGGACCATTTTTAATTTAAATAAAACCCAGATTTTTACGTAGAAAAACAAACTTGAAATTGTGCCTCAGCGTTTGTGTTTACAGTGTGATTTTGAATGTTTGTTTTGTGTTGTGTGTTTCATTTTGGGCATTTTATTTTTTGCTCAAACACCCCGTTCCACCTTGTGATGTCACGTGGTAATGCAGGAAGTGCTCCAAACAAAAGGTAAAAGGAGCTGTTCACTTAAACTACCACCACATGACATCACAGCGTGGAGCAGAGCGTTTGGAGCTGGAGACGAGTAATAAAGAATTACCCAAAAAAAACACGACTCCAGGAGAGTTTGTGTCACATTTTCATTTTGGGCGTTTTCTTCTTTCCAGACGTTTGGGTTTGGAGCGTTTCTGCCAATCAGATTCCAGAGGGCGTGATTGACAGGTGGGCTGACCAATCAGAGAGACTCGTTTGTGTCAAAACAAACACATAAAAAAGGGAAAATAATAATAATAAAAATCTGAGGACTCAAACGGCGCCGATCTGCAGCATCGACCCTCAGAGTCTCGGGGAAAAGAAGTTCTGTTTTTTCTTCTGAACGTTTCCAGAATGTTCCAGTGTCGGACTCTTTCAGCGGCTTTTTAAAATATCGGTTCATAAACACAAAGATCGGGATTGACCGATAATCGATATTTAACGTTTAAAATCCAAAGCGACGCCCAGAACTGTATCTTAATGTAAAATAACAATTACAAACTTTTCACTTTTGTAAATGGAACAAGAAAATGTATTTGAAGGGAATTTAAAATAATGAGTTAAATATAACGGCCTCCGATTTCCAGCCAAGTAACAGTAAGAATAATAATTATACATTTTATTTATAAGGCGCCTTTCTGGACACTCAAAGTCGCCTTCAACAACAGAAATGAATTAAGTACGATTAAAACAATTAAAACAAATGGTTAAAGTGGGACAGGATTTAACTGATTGATTTACTATTGTATTTTATTAGTATTTAGTATTTGTACTGTTGCACCCAACGTGACCCAGTGTCCTAATTGAGATTCACAGCCAGCTAAACTCTCTCTTGCATCATTTCCTCCAAGGAACAGGCAGGTGTTGTATTTGACCAGGATTTAATGCAAAAAAGTGTGAAACTGCAACGATACAAAATACAAAGAAGTATTCAGTAAACAGCCAAACTCAACAATGTCCTTTAAAATGTACTATAGGTGGCTCCAGTGTGACGTCACGCACTGGGATGCCGCCATTTTGCCGGTCAAGCCATTATCCCTATCGCACATGGGAGGAAGACGGATACTGACTAGATTATAGCCAAAAAATCCCGTTTTTTTGCGTGTGAATTTAAGTATACCTAAGGAAAAACAGTGAATTTACAATGCCTGAAACATGTTGTGCTGTAGGATGCAATAACAGGCGAGATGGATCGAAAAAACTATCATTTTATAGGATCCCTGTTGAAAAAGGTCGCAGAGAAAAGTGGTTGACAGCAATAAACAGAAAAGACTTTGTTCCAACAACGTACACAAGGCTGTGCAATGAACACTTTGCGTCAGGTAAATCTGATTTATTGTTGTTATCATACACATTGATTATATATAATAATTAATCTAACTATAAGAACAATATGGAAATAAGTATTAAGTATTTTTAATACCATAACTTTTTAGTGCTATCCATTTTAAAATTTTATTGTACAGTTATGCATACTTATCTATTCAGTATTATTTTACTTTTTTTTGTTTTAGTTCTCTTTTATTTACAATAATATTTTTTTGTTATTATTTTATTTTATTTATGTGCAAGGTCATTATAATTATAAATAAATGACATCAAATCATATTTATATACATGTATCTATATATATATATATCTATATATATATATATATATATATTAATAGTATCAGTCACCAATTTATAGATTTTCATATGGCAAATATTTAAATTTTATTATTGCTACAAGTGGTTTATATTTTAGGTAATATAATAAACATTTATGTATGAAAAAACCTTATTACTTGTTTTTGCTTTCATGTTTAATGTTATTTTCATGTTATTTTTAGGCCAAAAGAGTGACCATCCCTTATCACCAGATTTTGTACCAACCATATTCAGCCATACACCATCACCAAAGAAGAGAAAAGTTGTTCAAAGTTTAGCTTCTTTTGAGAGACGCCAGCAGTCAAAGAGGAGCCAGACGCAGAACAAGAAAAGAATGATGCTGCAGCATCTCTTCTATCACTAGCAGCTGAGTATGAAGAACAGGCAGACATTTCTGATGGTGACGATGTAAACAAAGGAACACAAACGGATTTGCTGGGCAAGGATATCACAGCCTTTTTGCACGGCCATGCTTCCCCGTGCAAAAAGGCACGTAAAAGAGATCTGACTCAGCGGTTTAATCCCAATTGGCAGGAGACTGGAGTTTAAATGTCAGAAATACTGTCACTGGTTTGTGATTGTATAAAAATTATGACACAACACTTGATAAAATTGTTCATGCTTGTTGTTCATTAACAAACCTTTGCAAGTCTATAGTTCCTAATGATTAACATATCAGGGATATATTCATACAAAATGTTAAAAAATATAATGAAGGCATAGTATTAAGATATAACAAAACACGACCACCAAGAAAATTATATATAAACAAATTATTTAGTCAATGTTATCTAAACACTGATATTGATGATAAACTTTAAAAATATGTGGTAAACACAAACATTTAAGCAAGAAACATTATTTTTTACATGTCATAAATTTTCTACATTCCAGACAATACCATTGTTTTTTGGGTAGTATTTTTAAGCCTACACACATCCTGTGGAATTTCTTAATTTTACAATCACTAGAACCACATACTAGTACATCACCGGATGAACAATAACAAATTGTTATGCTGTTTTCAACCTTGGATTGTGCCACTGGTGCTGTAGAATAATGTTTGGCTAAAAGTTCAGGCATTATACAATGGTTAAAAAAAATCTGCACTCTTTCTCTTTCTTTTTCGAAGAATTCACTATCAAATAAAACTCTCTCAATAATGGCGGTGTCTTCACTCCAAACTACAAAGTCACAGTAGCTTGTGTTTGTGATGGCCATTTGTGCCTGAATCTGATAAAAGTATTTGTGATTTCTTTTGAGACAAATAGCATCTTGGTGTTTTGACAAGCAAAAGTTAGGCTGTGATTCCAACACTTCAGCTAAGGGCTTTCCTTCCAAACAATGCGGCCATTTAATTTCTACACAACCCCTTCCACAGCAGGAACATGTGACAATTCCATCAGGGGTAGCACCTAGGTATGGATACTTGGTGTGGATGTGTAATCCACTCTCCGACAATGAGAAATTGGTGTGAGATGCATGTATGTCACTGTAGAATTTCTTCGCCTTTTCCTCATGTAAACATCCATACCTGAAACAAATTGGTACTTTTATTAATGTCAGCCTAGTTAATGACATACATGTATCTTTGTATTATATTTGTCATAATGCTTGTTATAATGCTGTAAATTATCTCTATATTGCATGGTTATATTTTGGATATTTTTTGTATATTGTATAATGAAAAACCAACCTAGTTGCTGCTGTAGAGACCTTGTAGGCTTCAGGGTAGCATATCTTCTTTATAAGGGATACAGCAGGCTTGAGTGGGTCAGTCTTTGCTGCATCTCTGAAATTTGATGCTGTTATCCGCCCAGCTCTCTGTCTAAACCAAGTGGTGCTCGATGCTTGGCCCCTTGTTTCTTCCTCAATAGCAATGACCTGTAAAAAAATTAACTATAATGTTATTTTAATAGTTAATGATTGCACATACATTGTATGAAATAGAAGAACATCACATAAAATGGAAATACATAATAATAAAAATATATTATATACATGCATGTGTTATGTGTTTAATTTTATGTGAATACAAATCATTTCTGGATTACACTACATTGCTCATTGTAATAATTACCTGATCTGGTGTTACAGTTATCTTCTTGAGTTCATCCTGGCAGGCTTGTGTAAGTCCATCCAAATCCAGTTTTGTATGCTTTGTGTTGAAAAGACTGGTGAGTGTATTGGGGATATTTCTTTTTATAGAAGAGGGAATGTAGTTCTCGCAGTACTTGGGTAATATTGAAAGAATGGCACAGTCAGCCTTGCTGTTAGAGAGTTCTAAATAAAAATTATTTATATCCGTTTCCGTGGGTTGTACATTACTATTACTTAAAGATGATGGTCTTTCTTTTGTTGTCACAGATAAATTTAATCTGGCTTTTTAATGTTTTTGTTGGGGTTAGTGAAATCAATATCTGCACCCTCCATAAATTCAACTTTTCTGTTCGAACCCTTTATCCATTGGCAGGGTACAGAGGTGCATGTTTGTGAGCCTAATGTTTTGTTTGCTGTCTCAATAGCAAACAACAAAGCTGTGATGTGCGAGCAGCTTTCTCCGAGACCAGCCATACAAGTACAGTGACAACACAATATCTGGCCATCCTTTTGTACAGAAAACCATGGTTGAAGTGGAGGTTCGCTCACTTTTGGGAATGGCGTACCTGAAAGACAAATAAAAATCATAAGTAATCAATTTAAATGTCAAAGTCAATAATACTGTATGTGTATATATTGGTTTCTACATACGGCGTATATAAAGTAAATATCTTCTACAACGGACATCCATTTTGAAGTTATATTTTTGTTCATTGTAGAGAATTGTTTGCTTATTATGACAGGAATTTGTAAGAAAGATAAAAGCATATGCACCACAAACTCGTCCATTGAAGAGGACAATACACTACTTATTGAATTTAATTATTACTATATTGTCAGTATGATTTAAAAAATATACATCAGAATACGTAGCTTTAAACCTCTAGTGTTTGAGAAAATATTAAAAAGAAAAAGCATTTAGACTGATTATAATCTTACCTTAGCTGTTACTAGAATGCGATCTTTATCTGGCACTTTCCACAATTTGCAATCACTGACCCAGCAACAAAATACTTGTATCCCTCGAGACTTTTATATGCTTTCAAACTTTCTCCAGTATATGGTGATGCTGAGTTAATCAAGTAGTTATAAATATCATAATATGATAAGTCTGGTAGCACATTTGCATCAGAGTCACCAGACAAGCAAGTTTCGAGTGATGTAAACAAACGTGCTGGCAAAAGGTAGGGATCGTGTGTCCCAGCGATGTCTAATTTCTGCAAATAACGTTCTTTTGAAGCTGCATCCAGATGTTTTACTGTATCAGATAATACTTCAGTACAATCACTATCTATTACAACGAAAGGCGACATAATCCAAATAAAATAACAGTTTCATTTTTTAAAAAATCACGTATATAAGCAATGTCGGCGCACAGAGAAAGCTAGCATGTTTGACCGGCAAAATGGCGGTATAAACAAAAATGTACCACGTGACCTGGAGCCACCTATATTATTTCTACATCAATTACCTGCAATCCTGTGGAATTCCTCCTTGATGTTGCGGGTGGGTTTGTGTCCGGGGAACACCACCATCACCGGCAACAGGCGTTTCAGTGCCAGGGTCACTTTCCTCACCGCTCTGCACTGTGGCCTTGCCATAGTTGCTCCGCGTCGCCAATATTGTACAGAAAACTCCCGTTTGCATAAAAACGTAGCGCGATGCACAGGATTTGAAGTGAGCGCACGTCCGCGGTGGGTGAAGTTTGTAATATGAGGCCGGAGGAGACTTTAAGATAAATGATCCCGTTTGATGAAAAGCGGCAGCGCTCAAACAGATATTCATCTGGAAATGACAGAATATCCAGCCTGGGCCCAAAGATTCTCAAAGCGTTTCGAATAATTTGTGCTTCCATGTCTATTGGGTTTGGGAGGAATGGACAAGCCATGTTGTGTCAAAGCGATTTTCATGCGAGAGGAGCGGAAAAACTCAGGGTTATTTCAAGTAAACCTGCCCCCGAGCAGGTTATGTTCACAGAGTCTGTTACCGCGGTGACTGACTCAGTGTTTCAGTTACCTCGCTTTCTGGAACAGAAAACCCAGACTTTCCCTCAACTCGGGGTTAACTTACTCAGAGTTTTCACATAACCCGCTTTCTGGAACAGGCCCCTGGTTTATGTCAGGGTTTGGTGTTTGTTATGTGTCCCCCCTCCCTTCTGTGTCTGCCTGCTCGCCCCTCCTGTGTGATTGCTTGCTCCACCCCTAATGTGTTACACCTGTGTCTCATTTGTTTCCACACCCTTTAGTATATATAGTCTGAGTCTCCCCCTTTGTCTTTGTCAAATTGTCTTTGTTCCTGTGCAGCATTTATTGTGACCTGGAAATAAACCACATTGTTTGAGCCACGCATTTGGGTGTCTTGTGCTTAGTGTGATAGCACAATCTGACCAACATGAACCCAGCGGGCTCCAATCCACCTGTTCCTCCAGATCCTGTTCGCACTGCAATCCAAGCCCAAGGACAGAGACTTCACCAACAAGAGGAACAACTAGGACTAATTCGCCGTGATCTAAAGGAGATGGCAGATCGCCAGGAGTCAATGATTTCTGCCTTCACCAGTCAACTTCACATGTTAGCTGAGAGGCTCAAGTCCAGCCCAGCCGACCTCGACTCAGCCTCTGTAGATGCTACTTCACCCGACCCCCATGTGAGTAGCACCCCTCTTCAGACTTTGCCTTTAGCCCAGATTCAGTTGTCTCGTCCGGAGAAGTTTTCTGGGGACTCTGGGGACTGTCGAGCATTCATAACCCAATGTGAACTCCACTTTGAGATGCAGCCAGCAGTTTTTCAAACTGATAGAGCCAAGATAGCCTACATTATCTCCCATCTAACTGGCAGAGCAGAGGCTTGGGCTACTGCTGAGTGGGGTCGACGTTCCCCAGTATGCAACTCGCTTCAGGAGTTTATTAGGACACTGTTCTCCGTCTGGGGTGGTCAACTCCCTTCCTGGACCACCGCTGGACATTGTTCTCCGTCCAGGGTGGTCAACTCCCTTCCTGGGCCGCCGCTGGACACTGTTCTCCGTCTGGGGTGGTCAACTCCCTTCCTGGGCCGCCGCTGGACACTGTTCTCCGTCTGGGGTGGCAGAATCCCTTCCTCGACCACCGCTGGACACTGTTCTCCATCTGGGGTGGTAGATTCCCTTCCTGGTCCACCGCTGGACATTGTTCTCCGTCCGGGGTGGCTGTGTCCTTTCCTGGGCTGCTGCTGGTCGCTCCTCTCCATCCTGGGTGCCAGTTTCCCTGTGTCTTTGTCAAATTGTCTTTGTCAGATTGTCTTTGCCCCTGTGCAGCATTTATTGTGACCTGGAAATAAACCACATTGTTTGAGCCACGCATTTGGGTGTCTTGTGCTTAGTGTGATAGTTTAGACCTGAAATAGACCTGATATAATCCTGGTTTAGTCCTAGTTTAGACCTGGTATAGACCTGATATAGTCCTGGTTTAGACCTGATATAGTCCTGGTTTAGTCCTAGTTTAGACCTGAAATAGACCTGATATAGTCCTGGTTTAGACCTGATATAGTCTTGGTTTAGTCCTAGTTTAGACCTGAAATAGTCCTGGTTTAGTCCTAGTTTAGACCTGGTTTAGATCTGAAATAGACCTGATATAGTCCTGGTTTAGTCCTAGTTTAGACCTGAAATAGGCTTGACATAGTCCTGGTTTAGAACTGATATAGTCCTGGTTTAGTCCTAGTTTAGACCTGAAATAGACCTGATATAGTCCTGGTTTAGACCTGGTTTAGACCTGAAATAGACCTGATATAGTCCTGGTTTAGACCTGGTTTAGACCTGAAATAGACCTGATATAGTCCTGGTTTAGACCTGAAATAGACCTGATATAGTCCTGGTTTAGAACTGATATAGTCCTGGTTTAGTCCTAGCTTAGACCTGGTTTAGACCTGAAATAGACCTGATTTAGTCCTGGTTTAGACCTGATATAGTCCTGGTTTAGTCCTAGTTTAGACCTGAAATAGACCTGATATAGTCCTGGTTTAGTCCTAGTTTAGACCTGGTTCAGACCTGAAATAGACCTGATATAGTCCTGGTTTAGTCCTAGTTTAGACCTGGGTAAAAGGGACGTCTGGTCACTCATATTCAAATGTTTTATAATTTTCACTTTCATTTTTAGCACTATGAATTCCCCTCCCTTTGCTCTCCAAGCTAAGTTACTCCCCCTTCAGAGCACTGTCATAAGAAAATCTGTCACCATTCCTCTAATGAAACTCCTGCACATCACATCAGGTTTGTGAAGTTGTCGTGTATTGTTTCGCATCCTGCTGTATATTCATGGAGAGTGACGTAGGCCTGTGTGCTGAAGATTGGACAGAATCTTATTGCTCACCATAAGGAGGGTTGGGTTTGGTCTGGGAGAGGCGTGGATCTTTGTTTGCTGTGATTATTTGGGTTTGCTGTGCACTTATAGTTCTTTAAAAGGACACAGACTGGACTAACTGGATCACTCAGGAGGAAAAAGAGGGAACTGAACCGTTGGTGGAAGTGGAAGTGAAGTGGACACAGTTGGATCAAGGAGACAGATGAGACACAGCAGAGGAACAAAGAGCCTGTGGGTGAAGCCGGCTGACACCAGAAAGCCTGATCTAAAGTTGTGCACATGAGGCTTTCTTTAGCGTCTGTCCTGTCAGCTCACTGAGGGCTCCTTCTCGTCCAGCACCTGCAGTGGAGGAGGGCGGTGGAGACTGTGGTGCAGATGTGTGGAACTTAGCCAGGACAATAATGGTAAGAGAGACTCAAAGCATGAAAAATTAAACCTGTTCTACAAGTGAAGGTTAGGTTCAAGATTCTGAATTCTGGTTTTAACTCAGGCCTTTCATTTTTGCTGTTCACAAACTATTTCATGAGCAGCTACAAGATTAAACGGGTTCAAGTCAATGAACGATCAACAAATATGTGAGTGGAGCTTTATTTAGACAACTTTAGTTTACTGAAGATCTAGTTTATCATGTTCACTGGACAAGCATGAAGAGTGTTAATACCAATTTAAATGTGTAAATTACATTTAGAACCATTATTGACTTAAGTTGAACTCCGGTACGTTTGAAGTTAAAGTCCGTTCCTAGAGGAGGTGGAATTCTGTCAGAAGCCAAAAAACGGCACAGATCAGTGTTTCCTCGGCGGAGATCTCACTGTGGCACGGAGTCTGTCAAGGCAACAAACTAGTGTAGTGATGGGGGCAAGTTCTGAACTTCCACGTAAAACACCAATTTGCTTCACACTGAAGAAGCTGAACACCACTTTAACCCATCTGACAACAGCCACGAGTCTAACAAACCAAACGCTCTGCCTGGTTCACTCATTAGTGTCTGGAAACGTTAGAAAACAACTTACGGAGCCTTACACTTCCCTCTGTTGATTTCCCACTGCACATGAAAGCTCAAAGATTCGATTGTCGATGTCGTTTCTAATCCCATTTATTTATGAGTGAATTATATTTTTGAAAAACGCTGTGGTTAAGTATTTAAATCGTCACCACAATATTGCAGAGGATGTAACAACATGAATAGGCACTGGGCAGAGCTTTCTCGCTTTGGCAGTCGATCCTTCTGTTCTGACCCCAAACTAAAGTCTTGCTCTAAAATCACAGGTGAGTTTGTTATTGCAGGAAAAGACTCCAGCGGCGCAAGTGGTTTGAGCCGCCAGAAGCAACAAGTCAGGATCCACTACTGACTGTGAACAAGAGAAACTGAAGTTGGTGAAATAAAATGGCTCGGGAATGTATTATTTAGTGTTTTTCAAACTTTTACTCTGAGGAAGTGACCAGAGCTGTGTCCAAACTGTCTCTGTCTGATGGAAACAGAAGAATCACAGTTATGAGAGAACACCAGTGTTATCCAGATCATCCAGACAGATTCAGAGTCTATAGACTGGTCCTGAGCAGAGAGAGTCTGACGGGCTGAGGTGGAGTGGAGCTGGGATTGGGTTTGTAGATGTTTCATACAGAGATATTCAGAGGAAAGGACGCTATGGAAACTCTGTATTTGGCTACAATGATAAATCCTGGGCCTTACACCATGACAAAAACAGTTCATTTTGGTTTAACAAATTCCAGTCCCAGGCCTGGTTGGGTCCAGAATCGGGGTTTACCTGGACCACGGTTCAGGGGTTTTGGCGTTTTACAGCGTCTCTGGAAGAACCATGAGTCTCCTCCGCAGAGTCCAGACCAGGTTCACTCAGCCTCTCTACACTGGGGTCTGGATTGCAAATATTGGAACCACAGCATTTTTCCTCATATGACAAATATAAAATAACGGTTTTGTTCTGCACAGTTTGGGACATATCTGTACCTTTTATTTTTGACAAATTAGTCCCATGTTTAAAAGCCTCATGAGGACTCTCCAAAAAATCTATACCTTGATTTAGATCTAGGTATAGATCTAAATCAAGGTATAGATTGATTTAGATCAATCTATACCTTAATACGCCCCGCTGGCGGCGGGGCAAAATACGCCCGTACTTTGAATTATTGTATGTAGAATTAAGTTAGAATTTGTCAAACCTAGTTAAAGATGAATTGTTGGTGCAGTTTGGAAGTTTGACATTCCTAGGTGAGACGGTTGTGGAGTTAGAGCGCGGACAAGAAATTGTCCACAGGCAGACGGACAGACAGACGGACAGATAATCAATAGGGAAATCTGGCTCTTGCAGTAGGAGTATGAGTATGACATCATCACATTCTAGAATCGGAATTCCACCAATCAGATCGCAGCAACAGAACTTAAAGACACTACAAAGCTTTAATGTGTCAAAGCTCAAAGAAGCAGAGAATGTGGGTTGTTCTCGCTTTCAGCAGCAGAACATTTGAGAAGAGAGTTCAGATCTACGGCAGGTAGATCAGGTGTGTCAAAGTGAAAGTGTTTGTGATCCAGGAGAGATGGCGCAGAAAACACTCGACCAAGAAGCCTTTTCCTGCTCCGTGTGTTTAGATCTACTGAAGGATCCAGTGACGACTCCCTGTGGACACAACTACTGCATGAAGTGTCTTCAGCACCACTGGGACCAACAGAACCACAGCTACAGCTGTCCTCAGTGCAGAGAGAGCTTCAGCCCCAGGCCTGTGCTGCGTAAAAACACTTTGTTAAGTGATTTGGTGGAACAACTGAAGAAGACTGGACTCTCAGTGCCCCCTGCAGACCACTGTCATGACATAGTGGCCTCTGCCTCAGAGAGGGCTCAGAGACAGGCAGAGCTGCCGGCCAGGAGGGCCCTGCTGCTCCAGAGCCTCCAGCACAAAGAGACAGACCTGAAGAGGCTCCAACAGGAGGCCCAGGACATCAGACGCTCTGCCCAGACAGCAGTGCAGCGCAGTGGGGACAGCTTCACACAGATGGCCCTTCTCCTGGAGAAAAGACGCTCTGAAGTGGAGCAGCAGATCCACTCCCAGGAGCAGACCCAACTGAGCCGAGTCCAAGAGCTCCAGGACCAAGTGCAGCAGGACGTGAGGGGGCTGAAGAGGAGCCTCACTGAGCTGGACACACTGGCCCTCACCCAGGTTCATAACCAGTTTCGACAGGTCTACGCTTCACTGTCCCCACACACACAGAGCACAGAGCCAGACACCATTCACACAGGGGACCGGAGCTACTTTGAGGAAGTGACCAGAGCTGTGTCCAAGCTCAGAGACACACTCCAGCTCACTCTGAGTCCAGTCCAGGTTTTACTGGCACCAGCTGAACCCAGCTCCAAAGACGACTTCTTACAATATTCTACAGAAATCACTCTGGACCCAAACACAGCTCACACAGGACTGTCACTGTCTGATGGAAACAGAAGAGTAACAGTTATGAGTGAAGACCAGAGTTATCCAGATCATCCTGATAGATTCAGTATGTGGTTTCAGGTCCTGAGCAAAGAGAGTCTGACGGGCCGATGTTACTGGGAGGTGGAGAGGAGCGGGGAGTGGGCTCGTATAGCAGTTTCATACAGAGATATTCAGAGGAAAGGAAACTCTGATGAATGTGTATTTGGATACAATGATAAATCCTGGGCCTTACATTGTGAACCTAACTGTTATTCATTTTGGTTTAACTCAGTCCAGTCCCAGGTCTCAGGTCCTGTCGGTTCTAG
This sequence comes from Odontamblyopus lacepedii, assembly GCA_034769755.1. NCBI lineage: Eukaryota > Metazoa > Chordata > Actinopteri > Gobiiformes > Gobiidae > Odontamblyopus > Odontamblyopus lacepedii. The sequence goes on along the minus strand of CM068345.1, from coordinate 46,771,159 downwards.
AATCGGGGTTTACCTGGACCACAGTGCAGGGGTTTTGGCATTTTACAGCATCTCTGGAAGAACCATGAGCCTCCTCCACAGAGTCCAGACCAGGTTCACTCAGCCTCTCTACGCTGGGGTCTGGATTCATACTGGAGCCACTGCACATTTCCCTAAACTCAAATAGCAGCTTTGTTCTTCACAATTTGGGCTCAACTTTGACTCTTATTTTGAACTATCTACATAAGACTTTAAAGTACTGTTAAAAAATCAATATCTAAATACAAATCAATTATAAGATTAATATCAAAACCAGATACTCATTTGATTCTGAAACAACTGTGACATATACAGGAGGAAAATTACCTCTGGTCTATATAAGAACAAAGAAAATGCTGTGATTTTGTGTTGACAATGATATTCTATCCTAAGACTTTATGATCGAAATGAAAAATTGTTCCTCTGCTTCAAAATGGAGTTTGACATTTTGGCCTCGTGTATGAATGCAGTCGTAGCTACATCACTGTTCATACTAGAATCGTTTGTACTATTACTGGATTAGAACTTTCTTTCACTTCAAATGTTCTTCTGTAAACTTCATCTGTGTTTGACTCTTCACTCGATCATGATGTAAAAAGTGATTTTCTTATTTCATGTAAAACTACAGCAGTGTGTTTCTGTCTGTGATGGAGCTGATGTCACTTTGAGAGGAGCAGAATCAGAACTGTAAATGTTGCTCAGGGAGAAAACTGTTTAAACAGTTCTGAGCATTTTTACACTGGAAATTTGAAACAATAAATCTGTAAATTCGATATTTTTTCCTGTGGATTTTTCTCTTTCAAAATCTAAAATTCATCGCAGTTGTGAAATAGTTTAGCACCAGTATTTACTGTAGGTGGAGGCAGGGGGCACCATCTGAAATCTTGGCCAGCTAATGAGTCCTGGTTTAGTCCTGGTTTAGTCCTGGTTTAGTCCTGGTTTACAAAGTGCTAGAATGAACTGGCTTGAGCTGCGAGACATGGAATGTTGGGTGAATCCTCATAGACCTGGGCAATTGCAATTTTACAACAGTGGGGTTGATAATACTGTCAATAATGAACGGACCAATATAACGGGGAGAGAGCTTCTTGGAATCAGTTCGTAAAGGAATGTCCTTAGAGGAAAGCCAAACCTTCTGACCTGGAATGTAGGCAGGTGATGGTACACGATGTCGATCGGCAATCTGTCGATTCCGGAGGGCAGTGCGTCTCAAAGCAGCCTGCGTATCTTTCCAGATCTTGCGGCATCGGCGAAGGTGAGCCTGAACAGACGGCACTGCAATATCCATCTCTTGAGCTGGGAACAAGGGGGGTAAGTATCCAAGTGAGCATTCAAATGGGGACAGATCAGTAGCTGCACTTGTCAAAGAGTTGTGTGAATATTCCACCCAAGGTAAATGAGAGCTCCAAGAAGATGGATTCAGGGCTGCAACACACGGCAGGGCTGCCTCCAGGTCCTGGTTCGCTCGTTTAGTTTGACCATTAGTTTGAGGATGAAAACCAGAGGATAGGCTCACCTTAGCTCCAAGGGCAGTGCAGAAAGATTTCCATACTTGGGAAATAAACTGAGGACCCCGGTCTGAGACAATGTCCATTGGAATCCCATGAAGACGAACTACATGCTTGATAAGTAAGTTGGCAGTCTCTAGAGCAGATGGAAGCTTAGGAAGGCCAACAAAGTGAACAGATTTGGAAAACCGGTCAACTATGGTCAATATGACTGTGTTATCTGACGAATTAGGAAGACCAGTGACGAAATCTAGGGCTATGTGCGACCAAGGACGAGATGGAATGGGAAGCGGCCGTAGTAGTCCTGCTGGTGGCCGATGGGAGGCCAGAAATGTCGTCTTAGGAGAGCTGTAGTCCGTCCCACACCAGGATGGCAGGCAAACGCGAAGAGTGGCCCCACTGCAGAACCTGGGAACGAACAGAATCTGGCACAAATAAACGATTTGGTGGACCAGTACCTGGATCTGGTTGCTGGCGTTGAGCATTGTTGATGATGGATTCTATCTCCCAAGTGATAGTAGCCGCAACACGTTCTGATGAAAGTATGGTATCGGCGGGCTCAGGAGCTTCTGTGGAGGAAAACTGTCTAGAAGAGCATCAGGCTTGATGTTCTTGGAGCCGGGTCGGTAGGTAAGTGTAAAATTAAATCTATCAAAAAAAAGAGCCCAGGGAGCTTGACGAGAGTTGAGACGTTTAGCGGACTGAATATAGGCCAGGTTGTTATGGTCTGTCCAGACCAGGAATGGGTGGACTGCCCCCTCCAGCCAGTGCCTCCACTCCTCAAGTGCCAATTTAACAGCCAGAAGTTCGCAATCACCTACAGAATAGTTGCGTTCAGATGGAGAGAGCCGTCGGGAAAAGAACGCGCATGGATGGAGCTTGAGATCAGAAGAGCGCTGGGAGAGAACCGCTCCTACCCCGATGTCTGAGGCGTCCACTTCAACCACAAACTGACGTGAAGGATCTGGATGGATGAGAATTGGCGCTGAAGAAAACCGCTCCTTTAAATCCAAGAAAGCACGATCAGCCTCTTCTGTCCATTTGAAAGGTACCTTAGGGGAGGTTAATGTAGTCAGAGGTGCAACGACTTTACTGAAATCTCGGATAAAGCGGCGGTAAAAGTTGGCAAAACCCAGGAAACGCTGGAGCTGTTTCACGTTGGCTGGTGCTGGCCACTCTATAACAGCACGGATCTTTTCAGGATCTGACCGGACCTGCCCCTCTCCACAATGAAACCGAGGAAGCTCACTGAAGGTTTGTTAAACTCACATTTCTCTGCTTTAACAAATAATTTGTTCTCCAATAATCTTTGGAGCACCTGACGAACATGGATGGTGTGCTCCTCCTAGGACTGGGAAAAAATTAAGATATCATCCAGGTAGACAAAAACAAACCTATTAAGGAAATCACGGAGAATGTCATTGACCAAAGCCTGAAAAACAGCGGGGGCATTAGACAGTCCAAAAGGCATAACGAGGTATTCAAAATGGCCGATTGGTGTGTTGAAAGCAGTCTTCCATTCATCTCCCTCACGAATCCTGACCAGGTGGTAAGCATTTCTGAGGTCGAGTTTGGTAAAAATAGTGGCGCCATGCAAGGGTTCAAAAGCAGAACTGATGAGCGGAAGAGGATATTTATTTTTAATAGTAATATTGTTCAAACCTCTGTAGTCTATGCAGGGGCGGAGTGAATGGTCCTTCTTAGAAACAAAGAAAAATCCAGCACCAACTGGAGAAGATGATGGTCTAATGATTCCTGCAGCCAAGGAATCACTAATATACTTCTCCATGGCCTCCCGCTCAGGACAAGAGAGATTGTAGAGACGACTGGATGGCAGAGTGGCCCCAGGCAATAAATCGATGACACAATCATATGGTCGGTGAGGTGGAAGTGAAAGTGCCTTCTCTTTACTGAAGGCCTCTGCTAGATCATGGTATTCAGCGGGGACCAGGGACAAATCAGGTGGCAGAGGGGTATTCACATTAGTCTCTGTAGGTGGAAGAGCAGAAAGGAGACAAGAAATATGGCAATTAGTACTCCAGCCCAAAATCTTAAGAGACAACCAGTCCAAGTGAGGATTGTGCTGCTTTAGCCAAGGATATCCTAAGATCACAGGTGAATGAGGGGAACTTATCAAGTTAAAACTAATGATTTCATGATGATTTCCAGACAGGACTAATTGGACAGGTTCGGTGAGATGAGTTACTTTTGCTAGTAGTCTCCCATCCAAGGCATTGGCCACTAAATGTTGTTTCAGAGGTTCAGACTGTAAACCAATTTGATGAGCGAAGTTAGTGTCCATAAAATTGTCATCAGCACCAGAGTCTATGAGAACAGAAATGGAAACAGTTAGATTAATTTTGGAGTTGTTTAAACAGAGTGGCAGGAAGTATCATACTCTGTGAGGTTTGTGGACTGAGTTGAGTTTGGCTCACCAGAACCCCCACATTCACTGGTGAGCCCCCCCTTTTGGGCGAACAGGGCAGTTTGCCAGAAAATGACCAGTTTGTCCACAATAAAAGCACAGACCAGATTGAATTCTGCGGAAACGCTCAGTTTGTGTAAGATGGGCCCGTCCTAGCTGCGTGGGCTCAACGTCGGAAATAGGCGAAACTTTTGAGGTTAAGGGTTGAGGAATGTCTGAACTCACCCGAGAATGAGAGGTGGGAGACAGGCGGAGGGGAGACGACTGTATATGGGCTCTGTCTCGATGGCGTTCTCTAAGGCGGTTATCAAGTTTTATAGCTGCTGATATCAGGGAATCAAGATCGTCATATTCATCCCTCACTGCAAGCTCATCCTTAAGTTGTTCAGTGAGGCCATTCAAAAACACACTTTGGAGGGCTACATCATTCCACCCAGCCTCTGCAGCCAGGGTTCTGAAATCAACAGAAAATTCAGCTGCACTGTGGGAGCCTTGGCGAAGTAATAGGAGACGTTTGGCAGCCTCTTTGCCTTGAACAGGATGATCAAACACTTTCCTTAACTCTCCCACAAAAAGATTATAGTTCTGACAGATGGCTGGTTGTGTCTCCCAAGTGGCTGATGCCCAAGCTAATGCCCTTCCTCGTAACAACCCCATTATAAATGCAATCTTGGAACAATCAGTAGCATAGATGTAAGGCTTTTGGATAAACACTAGTGAACACTGGAGAAGGAAAGCCCCACATTTCCCCATATTCCCAGAATAATGTTCAGGGTCTGGCACATGTGACTCACGGAACTGATGATCTGGTGGTCCTCCAGTGGCGACCTCTGGTGGTTGAGCAGAGGCCTGTTGCTGCGGTGCAACGACCTGTTGCCGAGGTAAGAGCTGGGCAAATGCTATATTGAGGCCTTCCAGCATGGATCCAAGTTGTGACATTTGTGCACCAAAAGCTTGTTGATTCTCGGCTATTTGTTTGAGCTGAGAGTCGTGCTTACCGAGTAATTGGCCTTGGCTAGAAACAGCCTGAAGCAGGGAATCGTGGTCTGCTGGGTCCATATTTGGCCAGTTCGTACTGTCACGGGGGGGCTAGTTGGACCCAAAAGCAGAAACACCAAGAACAATTGAAATGATTTATTTACAGAGAATGGGCTGGTATTTATTGGACTGGGGAGCCAGAAGGAGCAGGTAGGTCACGGGCTGGGGGGCCAGGAGGAGCAGGTAGGTCACGGGCTGGGGGGCCAGGAGGAGCAGGTAGGTCACGGGCTGGGGGGCCAGGAGGAGCAGGTTGGTATCAGGCTGGGAGGTCTGGAGGTGTGGAGTGGAGAAATGGTTCCAAGATGAGGAGCAGAAACAGGAGCAGGAAAAGATCCGGGGTAAACTGGAAACAGGAAAAAATTCAATGAAGTTCAAAAAACCAACGGAGCAAGCAGAGAAGATATTCAAAAAACTTGTGAGCCTGGAGACGAGTTACCCTGAGTGTAAACTGACGAACTGGCAGGGAGTGTTGGAGTGAACCGGTTCTTGTAGCAGAGTTGATTGTAGATGGACCACAGGTGAGTGAACACAGGAGGGAGGGGGAGAATCCAGGAGGATCATGACAGGTTCAGTCTTGTTTAGTTCTGTTATAGTCTTGAACCATGACCCTAACCCTCACCCACTAAACCAGGACTAAACTAGGACTGGACCAGGACTAAACCAGGACTGAACCAGGACTAAACTAGGACTAAACCAGGACTAAACCAGAACTAAACCAGGACTAAACCAGGTCTAAAACTAAATCAGGTCTAAAACTAAACCAGGACGAAAGTCAGAACTCAAACCAGGTCTACACCAACCAGGTCTAAACCAGGACTAAACCAGGTCTAAACCAGATCTCAACCAGGACTAAACCAGGTCTATAACAGGACTAAAACCAGGTCTAAAACAGGACTCCAACAGGATTTTTTTCAACTCGCCTTCTCCCTTCGCCCTCAGCACTCCTACACCTCCAGTCCGTGAAAATATGGTCCTGAAAAGAGCGCAGTCCAAACTTCATAATTACATGTCGGAATGTCGGGGTGTTAAGAAAAAAAAAAGCTAATGTGCCTCCACTCCGACCAAGGGGGAAAAATGTGGGAGTGCAGGGTAACAAATGGACACTCCGCCACTCCCACAATTAGACGTCAATGTCGGAGTAGCGATGTGTCGGAATAGCGGCCTGTAACCGTTTGTTTTGGTCGGTCTGGACGTTTCACCTTTGGCTTCTGCACAAACCTCGATGCTGCGAAGTGATTCCAAGGGTTTCTCATCAGTTCTTGAGCTGTGAACTCACAAATATCTTCCTGTGCAAGGTTAGTGACCGTTGTAATTTCGAGGACTTTAAGCCGTGAGATTTATATTGCAGGTTTGTGAAGCCACTACCAAACAAATAACGATAAAGTTCAACGTTTGTGGATTTCTAATTTGGATATTTCTTTCAAGAACTTCCATAGAGTTCCATAGACCTTTGTTCACCATCAGGGATCATGACAACATCAAATTTGACTGTTTGAATGCAGCCTTTTGTATTAGCCTAGTGCTGTACGTCCTCAGCTTCTTAGGACATTGGGACAGCGTTGTCCATTCCCGTCTAATCAAGCCCAGAATTTCTGTAGTAGGGAGCATTATACCTGAGATGATGTAGGCCAAAATAACAAGGACTGAGCTGACACATTACAGAAGTGTAATTTATAGTTAAAGAGGGGATAATACTCGTCTGCTAATAGACGCATATTCTAGGGTGACCGGATTTACAAAATTAAAAACTGGGACACACTCAGGTTGGGATGGTAGGTATACATAACATTGTGGAAAAAAGCCTGTAGCATTGTCCATTCTTTACTCACGTGTGGGTCAGTGTATAATCTGAGACCAAAAAAAAAAAAAAGAGAACTGCAGTCTTCTGTATTTAGGCTAAACAAATGCAATTTATGCTCGTCAGATTTAAAACTGAAATAGTCCCATTTTAGCCCTAGTTTAGACCTGGTTTAGACCTAGTTTAGACCTGGTTTAGACCTGAAATAGACCTGATATAGTCCTGGTTTAGACTTGTTATAGTCCTGGTTTAGACCTAGTTTAGACCTGGTTTAGACCTGAAATAGACCTGATATAGTCCTGGTTTAGACCTGATATAGTCCTGGTTTAGACCTAGTTTAGACCTGATTTAAACCTGAAATAGACCTGATATAGTCCTGGTTTAGACTTGTTATAGTCCTGGTTTAGTCCTAGTTCAGACCTGGTTTAGATCTGAAATGGACCTGATATAGTCCTGGTTTAGACATGTTATAGTCCTGGTTTAGTTCTAGTTTAGACCTGGTTTAGACCTGAAATAAACCTGATATAGTCCTGGTTTAGACTTGTTATAGTCCTGGTTTAGTCCTAGTTCAGACCTGGTTTAGACCTGAAATAGACCTGATATAGTCCTGGTTTAGACCTGATATAGTCCTGGTTTAGTCCTAGTTTAGACCTGGGTAAAAGGGACGTCTGGTCACTCATATTCAAATGTTTTATAATTTTCACTTTCATTTTTAGCACTATGAATTCCCCTCCCTTTGCTCTCCAAGCTAAGTTACTCCCCCTTCAGAGCACTGTCATAAGAAAATCTGTCACCATTCCTCTAATGAAACTCCTGCACATCACATCAGGTTTGTGAAGTTGTCGTGTATTGTTTCGCATCCTGCTGTATATTCATGGAGAGTGACGTAGGCCTGTGTGCTGAAGATTGGACAGAATCTTATTGCTCACCATAAGGAGGGTTCGGTTTGGTCTGGGAGAGGCGTGGATCTCTGTTTGCTGTGATTATTTGGGTTTGCTGTGCACTTATAGTTCTTTAAAAGGACACAGACTGGACTAACTGGATCACTCAGGAGGAAAAAGAGGGAACTGAACCGTTGGTGGAAGTGGAAGTGAAGTGGACACAGTTGGATCAAGGAGACAGATGAGACACAGCAGAGGAACAAAGAGCCTGTGGGTGAAGCCGGCTGACACCAGAAAGCCTGATCTAAAGTTGTGCACATGAGGCTTTCTTTAGCGTCTGTCCTGTCAGCTCACTGAGGGCTCCTTCTCGTCCAGCACCTGCGAGTGGAGGAGGGCGGTGGAGACTGTGGTGCAGATGTGTGGAACTTAGCCAGGACAATAATGGTAAGAGAGACTCAAAGCATGAAAAATTAAACCTGTTCTACAAGTGAAGGTTAGGTTCAAGATTCTGAATTCTGGTTTTAACTCAGGCCTTTCATTTTGCTGTTCACAAACTATTTCATGAGCAGCTACAAGATTAAACGGGTTCAAGTCAATGAGCGATCAACAAATATGTGAGTGGAGCTTTATTTAGACAACTTTAGTTTACTGAAGATCTAGTTTATCATGTTCACTGGACAAGCATGAAGAGTGTTAATACCAATTTAAATGTGTAAATTACATTTAGAACCATTATTGACTTAAGTTGAACTCCGGTACGTTTGAAGTTAAAGTCCGTTGCTAGAGGAGGTGGAATTCTGTCAGAAGCCAAAAAACGGCACAGATCAGTGTTTCCTCGGTGGAGATCTCACTGTGGCACTGAGTCTGTCAAGGCAACAAACTAGTGCAGTGATGGGGGCAAGTTCTGAACTTCCACGTAAAAAGTTCTGAACTTCCACGTAAAACACCAATTTGCTTCACACTGAAGAAGCTGAACAACACTTTAACCCATCTGACAACAGCCACGAGTCTAACAAACCAAACGCTCTGCCTGGTTCACTCATTAGTGTCTGGAAACGTTAGAAAACAACTTACGGAGCCTTACACTTCCCTCTGTTGATTTCCCACTGCACATGAAAGCTCACAGATTCGATTGTCGATGTCGTTTCTAATCCCATTTATTTATGAGTGAATTATATTTTTGAAAACGCTGTGGTTAAGTATTTAAATCGTCACCACAATATTGCAGAGGATGTAACAACATGAATAGGCACTGGGCAGAGCTTTCTCGCTTTGGCAGTCGATCCTTCTGTTCTGACCCCAAACTAAAGTCTTGCTCTAAAATCACAGGTGAGTTTGTTATTGCAGGAAAAGACTCCAGCGGCGGCAAGTGGTTTGAGCCGCCAGAAGCAACAAGTCAGGATCCACTACTGACTGTGAACAAGAGAAACTGGTGAAATAAAATGGCTCGGGAATGTATTATTTAGTGTTTTTCAAACTTTTACTCTGAGGAAGTGACCAGAGCTGTGTCCAAACTGTCTCTGTCTGATGGAAACAGAAGAATCACAGTTATGAGAGAACACCAGAGTTATCCAGATCATCCAGACAGATTCAGAGTCTATAGACTGGTCCTGAGCAGAGAGAGTCTGACGGGCTGAGGTGGAGTGGAGCTGGGATTGGGTTTGTAGATGTTTCATACAGAGATATTCAGAGGAAAGGACGCTATGGAAACTCTGTATTTGGCTACAATGATAAATCCTGGGCCTTACACCATGACAAAAACAGTTCATTTTGGTTTAACAAATTCCAGTCCCAGGTCTGGTTGGATCCAGAATCGGGGTTTACCTGGACCACGGTTCCGGGGTTTTGGCGTTTTACAGCGTCTCTGGAAGAACCATGAGTCTCCTCCGCAGAGTCCAGACCAGGTTCACTCAGCCTCTCTACACTGGGGTCTGGATTGCAAATATTGGAACCACAGCATTTTTCCTCATATGACAAATATAAAATAACGGTTTTGTTCTGCACAGTTTGGGACATATCTGTGCCTTTTATTTTTGACAAATTAGTCCCATGTTTAAAAGCCTCATGAGGACTCTCCAAAAAATCTATACCTTGATTTAGATCTAGGTATAGATCTAAATCAAGGTATAGATTGATTTAGATCAATCTATACCTTAATACGCCCCGCTGGCGGCGGGGCAAAATACGCCCGTACTTTGAATTATTGTATGTAGAATTAAGTTAGAATTTGTCAAACCTAGTTAAAGATGAATTGTTGGTGAAGTTTGGAAGTTTGACATTCCTAGGTGAGACGGTTGTGGAGTTAGAGCGCGGACAAGAAATTGTCCACAGACAGACGGACAGACAGACGGACGGATAATCAATAGGGAAATCTGGCTCTTGCAGTAGGAGTATGAGTATGACATCATCACATTCTAGAATCGGAATTCCACCAATCAGATCGCAGCAACAGAACTTAAAGACACTACAAAGCTTTGATGTGTCAAAGCTCAAAGAAGCAGAGAATGTGGGTTGTTCTCGCTTTCAGCAGCAGAACATTTGAGAAGAGAGTTCAGATCTACGGCAGGTAGATCAGGTGTGTCAAAGTGAAAGTGTTTGTGATCCAGGAGAGATGGCGCAGAAAACACTCGACCAAGAAGCCTTTTCCTGCTCCGTGTGTTTAGATCTACTGAACGATCCAGTGACGACTCCCTGTGGACACAACTACTGCATGAAGTGTCTTCAGCACCACTGGGACCAACAGAACCACAGCTACAGCTGTCCTCAGTGCAGAGAGCTTCAGCCCCAGGCCTGTGCTGCGTAAAAACACTTTGTTAAGTGATTTGGTGGAACAACTGAAGAAGACTGGACTCTCAGCGCCCCCTGCAGACCACTGTCATGACATAGTGGCCTCTGCCTCAGAGAGGAGCTCAGAGACAGGCAGAGCTGCCAGCCAGGAGGGCCCTGCTGCTCCAGAGCCTCCAGCACAAAGAGACAGACCTGAAGAGGCTCCAACAGGAGGCCCAGGACATCAGACGCTCTGCCCAGACAGCAGTGCAGCGCAGCGGGACAGCTTCACACAGATGGCCCTTCTCCTGAAGAAAAGACGGCTCTGAAGTGGAGCAGCAGATCCGCTCCCAGGAGCAGACCCAACTGAGCCGAGTCCAAGAGCTCCAGGACCAAGTGCAGCAGGACGTGAGGGGGCTGAAGAGGAGCCTCACTGAGCTGGACACACTGGCCCTCACCCAGGATCATAACCAGTTTCTACAGGTCTACGCTTCACTGTCCCCACACACACAGAGCACAGAGCCAGACACCATTCACACAGGGGACCGGAGCTACTTTGAGGAAGTGACCAGAGCTGTGTCCAAGCTCAGAGACACACTCCAGCTCACTCTGAGTCCAGTCCAGGTTTTACTGGCACCAGCTGAACCCAGCTCCAGAGACGACTTCTTACAATATTCTACAGAAATCACTCTGGACCCAAACACAGTTCACACATGGCTGTCACTGTCTGATGGAAACAGAAGAGTAACAGGTATGAGTGAAGACCAGAGTTATCCACATCATCCTGAAAGGTTCAGTGTGTGGCAGGTCCTGAGCAGAGAGAGTCTGACGGGCCGATGTTACTGGGAGGTGGAGTGGAGCGGGGAGTGGGCTCGTATAGCAGTTTCATACAGAGATATTCAGAGGAAAGGAAACTCTGATGAATGTGGATTTGGATACAATGATAAATCCTGGGCCTTACACTGTGAACCTAACTGTTATTCATTTTGGTTTAACTCAGTCCAGTCCCAGGTCTCAGGTCCTGTCGGTTCTAGAATCGGGGTTGACCTGGACCACAGTGCAGGGGTTTTGGCGTTTTACAGCATCTCTGGAAGAACCATGAGCCTCCTCCACAGAGTCCAGACCAGGTTCACTCAGCCTCTCTACACTGGGGTCTGGATGTATCCTGGATCCACTGCACATTTCCCTAAACTCAAATAGCAGCTTTGTTCTTCACAATTTGGGCTCAACTTTGACTCTTATTTTGAACTATCTACATAAGACTTTAAAGTACTGTTAAAAAAATCAATATCTAAATACAAATCAATTATAAGATTAATATCAAAACCAGATACTCATTTGATTCTGAAACAACTGTGACATATACAGGAGGAAAATTACCTCTGGTCTATATAAGAACAAAGAAAATGCTGTGATTTTGTGTTGACAATGATATTCTATCCTAAGACTTTATGATCGAAATGAAAAATTGTTCCTCTGCTTCAAAATGGAGTTTGACATTTTGGCCTCGTGTATGAATGCAGTCGTAGCTACATCACTGTTCATACTAGAATCGTTTGTACTATTACTGGATTAGAACTTTCTTTCACTTCAAATGTTCTTCTGTAAACTTCATCTGTGTTTGACTCTTCACTCGATCATGATGTAAAAAGTGATTTTCTTATTTCATGTAAAACTACAGCAGTGTGTTTCTGTCTGTGATGGAGCTGATGTCACTTTGAGAGGAGCAGAATCAGAACTGTAAATGTTGCTCAGGGAGAAAACTGTTTAAACAGTTCTGAGCATTTTTACACTGGAAATTTGAAACAATAAATCTGTAAATTCGTTATTTTTTCCTGTGGATTTTTCTCTTTCAAAATCTAAAATTCATCGCAGTTGTGAAATAGTTTAGCACCAGTATTTACTGTAGGTGGAGGCAGGGGGCGCCATCTGAAATCTTGGCCAGCTAATGAGTTCTGGTTAAGTCCTGGTTTAGTCCTGGTTTAGTCCTGGTTTAGTCTTGATTTACATTGGGTTTAGTCCTTGTTAAGTCCTGGTTTAGTTTTGGTTAATTACCGGTTTAATCCTGGTTTAGTCCTAGTTGAGTCCTGGTTCAGTCCCAGTTTAGTCCTGGTTCGGTCTTGGTTTAGTCCCGCTTCAGTCCTGGTTCAGTCATTGTTCAGTCCTGGTTTAGTCCTGGTTTAGTCCTAGTTGAGTCCTGGTTCAGTCCCGGTTTAGTCCTGGTTCAGTCCTGGTTCGGTCTTGGTTTAGTCCTGCTTCAGTCCTGGTTCAGTCCTGGTTTAGTCCTGGTTCAGACCCGGTTCAGTCATTGTTCAGTCCTGGTTTAGTCCTGGTTTAGTCCTGGTTTAGTCCTGGTTTACATTGGGTTTAGTCCTTGTTAAGTCCTGGTTTAGTTCTGGTTAATTACCGGTTTAGTCCTGGTTCAGTCCGGGTTCAGTCCCGGTTCAGTCATGGTTCAGTCCTGGTTTAGTCCTATTTGAGTCCTGGTTTAGTCCTGGTTTAGTCCTGGTTTAGTCCAGGTTCAGTCCTGGTTTAGTCCCGGTTCAGTCCCGGTTTAGTCCTGGTTCAGTCCTGGTTCAGTCCTGGTTCAGTCCCGGTTTAGTCCTGGTTCAGTCCTGGTTCAGTCCTGGTTTAGTCCTGGTTTAGTCCTGGTTCAGTCCTGGTTCAGTCCCGGTTCAGTCCCTATTTAGTCCTGGTTTAGTCCCGCTTCAGTCCCGGTTCAGTCCTGGTTTAGTCCTGGTTCGGTCCTGGTTCGGTCCTGGTTTAGTCCCGCTTCAGTCCCGGTTCAGTCATGCCTCAGTCCTGGTTTAGTCCTGGTTTAGTCCTGGTTCAGTCCTGGTTCAGTCCCGGTTCAGTCCCGATTTAGTCCTGGTTTAGTCCCGCTTCAGTCCCGGTTCAGTCCCGGTTTAGTCCTGGTTCAGTCCTGGTTCAGTCCTGGTTCAGTCCCGGTTTAGTCCTGGTTCAGTCCTGGTTCGGTCCTGGTTTAGTCCCGCTTCAGTCCCGGGGTCCAGTCATGGTTCAGTCCTGGTTTAGTCCCGGTTCAGTCCTGGTTCAGTCCTGGTTTAGTCCCGCTTCAGTCCCGGTTCAGTCATGGTTCAGTCCTCGTTTAGGCCTGGTCCAGTCCTGGTTCAGTCCTGGTTTAGTCCTCGTTTAGTCCTGGTCCAGTCATGGTTCAGTCATGGTTTAGTCCTGGTTTAGTCCTGGTTCAGTCCTGGTCCAGTCCTGGTTCAGTCCTGGTTCAGTCCTGGTTCAGTCATGGTTCAGTCATGGTTTAGTCCTGGTTTAGTCCTATTTGAGTCCTGGTTTAGTCCTGGTTTAGTTCTGTTTCAGTCATGGTTTAGTCCTGGTTTAGTCCTGGTTCAGTCCTGGTTTAGTCTTGGTTCAGTCCTGGTTCAGTCCTGGTTCAGTCATGGTTCAGTCCTGGTTTAGTCCTATTTGAGTCCTGGTTTAGTCCTGGTTCAGTCCTGGTCCAGTCATGGTTCAGTCCTGGTTCAGTCCTGGTTCAGTCATGGTTTAGTCCTATTTGAGTCCTGGTTTAGTCCTGGTTTAGTTCTGTTTCAGTCATGGTTTAGTCCTGGTTTAGTCCTGGTTCAGTCCTGGTTTAGTCTTGGTTCAGTCCTGGTTCAGTCCTGGTTCAGTCATGGTTCAGTCCTGGTTTAGTCCTATTTGAGTCCTGGTTTAGTCCTGGTTCAGTCCTGGTCCAGTCATGGTTCAGTCCTGTTTCAGTCCTGGTTCAGTCATGGTTTAGTCCTGGTTTAGTCCTGGTTCAGTCATGGTTTAGTCCTGGTTCAGTCCTGGTCCAGTCATGGTTTAGTCCTGGTCTAGTCCTGGTTCAGTCCTGGTTTAGTCTTGGTTTAGTCTTGGTTCAGTCCTGGTTCAGTCCTGGTTCAGTCCTGGTTCAGTCCTGGTTTAGTCCTATTTGAGTCCTGGTTTAGTCCTGGTTTAGTCCTGGTTCAGTCCTGGTCCAGTCCTGGTCCAGTCCTGGTTCAGTCCTGGTTCAGTCCTGGTTTAGTTCTGTTTCAGTCATGGTTTAGTCCTGGTTTAGTCCTGGTTCAGTCCTGGTTTAGTCTTGGTTCAGTCCTGGTTCAGTCCTGGTTCAGTCATGGTTCAGTCCTGGTTTAGTCCTATTTGAGTCCTGGTTTAGTCCTGGTTCAGTCCTGGTCCAGTCATGGTTCAGTCCTGGTTCAGTCCTGGTTCAGTCATGGTTTAGTCCTATTTGAGTCCTGGTTTAGTCCTGGTTCAGTCCTGGTTCAGTCCTGGTTCAGTCCTGGTTCAGTCCTGGTTCAGTCATGGTTTAGTCCTGGTTCAGTCCTGGTTCAGTCCTGGTCCAGTCCTGGTTCAGTCCTGGTTCAGTCCTGGTTCAGTCCTGGTTCAGTCATGGTTTAGTCCTGGTTTAGTCCTGGTTCAGTCCTGGTTTAGTCCTGGTTCAGTCCTGGTTTAATCTTGGTTCAGTCCTGGTTCAGTCCTGGTTTAGTCCTATTTGAGTCCTGGTTTAGTCCTGGTTCAGTCCTGGTTCAGTCCTGGTTTAGTCTTGGTTCTGTCATGACCTGTGCTCCCCTCCCCTCCTTCCCTTTTGTGTCTGTGTGTGTGTGTGTGGGCGGAGTCTCCTGGTCCTGATTCAGCTCACCTGCTGCAATCAAGCTCGGGACTACTTAGCTCCTGTTTCTCCAGTGAGACTCTGCCAGATTGTTATCTACCTACACACGGTGAAACTCTTGGCTCTTCAAGTTTGGATCCTGTCTTGACATTTTTGGACTTACCTGTTTTTGCTCCTCCAGTGATCCTTGTCATCTCCTGTCTTGCTCCTACCTGTTTCGGCCCTGCTCCAGTCCTGCTCTAGTCCTGCTCTGGTCCTGCTTCAGTCTTGCTCCAGTCTGGTTCCAGTCCAACACCAGCCCAGCTCCAGTTTGTTCAATAAACCCCTTTTTCTTGTTCATTCCTTGTGGTCTGTTGTCCAGTTTTTGGGTCCTTCCATTATCGAGCCGTAACACTTGCCCCCATCACTACACTAGTTTGTTGCCTTGACAGACTCAGTGCCACAGTGAGATCTCCACCGAGGAAACAAGCTACTGCGTCTTCCCCAGTGCAGCCCTCTTTCCAGTCTCCTCCTCCCGCTGCTCGTGAGCCACACATACCAACTCCAGAGCGCTACTCCGGTCATCTTGGATCCTGTGGTCAATTCCTTCTCCAATGCTCCCTGGTGTTCGACCAGCAGCCCCACACCTACTGCACAGATAAGTCTCGCATCGCATTTGTACTTGGTCTACTCACTGGTAGAGCTGCACAATGGGCCACAGCTATCTGGGAATCTGACTCCTCCTTGTTTCAATCACACAAAGATTTCACTGCTGAGATGAGGAAGATATTCGATCACCCTCTTAAGGGCAAAGAGGCAGCTAGACGCCTACTCTCACTCACTCAAGGCTCCTCATCGGTTGCTCAGTATGCCATAGACTTTCGCATTCTTGCTGTTGAGAGTGGTTGGGACGACACCGCTTTACAAAGTGTTTTTTTGAGGGGGTTAAATGACAAATTAAAGGATGAACTAGCTGCACGAGATGAAACTAACAGTCTTGAGGAACTCCTTGGCCACCCGCCTTGACAATAGACTTAGAGAAAGACAACGGGAGAAAGCACGACAGTACCCACCTCGTTCTTTTGCCTTACCTAGGATAAATTCCCCTACCTCCGTTGCTCAAACTAACCATGTACCTGTGCATTCCAGTTCCCCTGAGCCCTCTACTGGAGAGGAGCCTATGCAGTTGGGCCGGGCTGGGCTAACACCTGCGGAGCGTCAGCGGCGCCAGCAGTCTGGGCTGTGCTTTTACTGCGGGGAGACTGGTCACTTTGTCTATTCCTGCCAGCAGGAACCAAAAGAGAAGGCTCATCAGTAAAGGGAGAGGTTCTGGTGAGCCAAACTTCTTCTCTCCCGGTTTCCACCCCTCTGAGACTGCAGCTCCAATCCACTTTGTTCTGGTCACGTGAGTCCATGCCCCTCTTTGCACTAGTTGATTCAGGAGCAGATAACAATTTTTTTGACTCAGACTTGGTTTCGCAAGCCAATATCCCTTTGAATCCCTTGGAACCCCCTAGAGACGTTAATGCTTTGAATGGAGAGAGATTGGCTAGGATTGCACACCAAACTGTTAATTTAACGTTGGTTTTGTCTGGTAACCACAGGGAGGTTATTCGTTTTTTAGTTGTCTCGTCTCCTCATGCCCCTTTAGTTTTAGGACTTCCCTGGTTAAAATTGCACAATCCTCATATTGACTGGGCTAAGAACAACATTGCTAGCTGGAGTACGTTCTGTCATTTTAATTGTCTCCAATCTGCTATAAACCCCAATGGACAAGCCTCTTCCCCTCCTAGTCCTCCAGATCTGTCTGCTGTACCCCCTGAATATCATGATCTGGGTGAAGTGTTCAATAAACTTAAAGCACTCTCTCTACCCCCACATCGTCCCTACGATTGCGCTATTGACCTGCTTCCTGGTTCCCCCTTGCCCTCTAGTCGCTTGTATAAACTTTCCGGTCCTGAGAGGGAAGCCATGGAGACTTGTATAAGGGATTCGTTAGCTGCAGGACTAATACGTCCATCATCACCTGTTGCCGCAGGGTTTTTCTTCGTGGAAAAGAAAGACAAGACCTTGAGGCCCTGTATAGACTATAGAGGGTTAAATGATATAACTATTAAAAATAAGTACCCCTTGCCACTCATTGATTCAGCTTTTGAACCCCTTCACCAAGCCACTATCTTCACAAAATTGGACTTAAGGAACGCCTATCACCTTGTGCGCATTCGACAAGGTGATGAGTGGAAGACGGCATTCAATACCCCACTTGGACATTTTGAGTACCTGGTGATGCCATTCGGCCTTACTAATGCACCTGCAGTTTTCCAAGCCCTTGTAAATGATGTCCTTCGTGATATGTTGAACAAGTTTGTGTTTGTGTATTTGGACGACATTTTGATTTTTTCCAGGAATTCTAAGGAACATGTTCAACACGTCAGGCTCGTTCTGCAACGCCTTCTTGAGAACAAGCTCTTTGTGAAAGCAGAGAAATGTGACTTTCATGCAGCATCTGTTAACTTCCTGGGTTTCATTATTCAGCAGGGGCAGATCAAGGCAGACCCTGATAAAGTGAGAGCAGTTGCTGAGTGGCCTAAGCCGGAATCCAGGAAACAACTTCAGCGTTTTCTTGGTTTTGCTAACTTTTACAGGAGATTTATCAAGGATTACAGCAGAAAGGCAGCCCCACTGACTCGACTCACCTCTACCAAAACCCCTTTAAAATGGTCGAGTGAGGCTGAAGATGCCTTCAAGAATCTTAAGACTCTGTTCTCCTCTGCTCCAGTCCTAACTCACCCTGATCCTTCTAGGCAATTTGTTGTAGAGGTTGACGCCTCGGACACTGGAGTGGGAGCAGTCCTGTCTCAGCGTTCTCAAAGTGATCAAAAGCTCCACCCTTGTGCCTTCTTCTCTCGCCGTCTGTGTCCTGCTGAGGTAAACTATGACATTGGCAATCGTGAACTTTTGGCTGTCATTTTGGCATTGCAGGAGTGGAGACACTGGTTGGAGGGTGCTGAACATCCCTTCATTGTTTGGACTGACCATAAAAACCTGTCATATCTCCAATCGGCAAAGAGACTCCTGGTCGTGATTCAGCTCACCTGCTGGCAATCAAGCTCGGGACTACTTAGCTCCTGTTTCTCCAGTGAGACTCTGCCAGATTGTTATCTACCTACACACGGTGAAACTCTTGGCTCTTCAAGTTTGGATCCTGTCTTGACATTTTTGGACTTACCTGTTTTTGCTCCTCCAGTGATCCTTGTCATCTCCTGTCTTGCTCCTACCTGTTTCGGCCCTGCTCCAGTCCTGCTCTGGTCCTGCTTCAGTCTTGCTCCAGTCTGGTTTCAGTCCAACACCAGCCCAGCTCCAGTTTGTTCAATAAACCCTTTTTTCTTGTTCATTCCTTGTGGTCTGTTGTCCAGTTTTTGGGTCCTTCCATTATCGAGCCGTAACAGGTTCAGTCCTGGTTCAGTCTTGTTTAGTCCTGTTATAGTCTTGAAGCATGACCCTAACCCTCACCCACTAAACTAGGACTAGACCAGGACTAGACCAGGACTAAAACTAAATCAGGTCTAAAACAAAACCAGGACGAAAGTCAGAACTCAAACCAGGTCTACACCAACCAGGACTAAACAAGGTCTAAACCAGATCTCAACCAGGACTAAACCAGGTCTAAAACAGGACTCCAACAGGATTTTTTTCAACTCCCCTTCGCCCTCAGCACTCCTACACCTCCAGTCCGTGAAAATATGGTCCTGAAAAGAGCGCAGTCCAAACTTCATAATTACATGTCGGAATGTCGGGGTGTTAAGAAAAAAAAAAGCTAATGTGCCTCCACTCCGACCAAGGGGGAAAAATGTGGGAGTGCAGGGTAACAAATGGACACTCCGCCACTCCCACAATTAGACGTCAATGTCGGAGTAGCGATGTGTCGGAATAGCGGCCTGTAACCGTTTGTTTTGGTCGGTCTGGACGTTTCACCTTTGGCTTCTGCACAAACCTTGATGCTGCGAAGTGATTCCAAGGGTTTCTCATCAGTTCTTGAGCTGTGAACTCACAAATATCTTCCTGTGCAAGGTTAGTGACCGTTGTGATTTCGAGGGACTTTAAGCCGTGAGATTTATATTGCAGGTTTGTGAAGCCACTACCAAACAAATAACGATAAAGTTCAACGTTTGTGGATTTCTAATTTGGATATTTCTTTCAAGAACTTCCATAGAGTTCCATAGACCTTTGTTCACCATCAGGGATCATGACAACATCAAATTCGACTGTTTGAATGCAGCCTTTTGTATTAGCCTAGTGCTGTACGTCCTCAGCTTCTTAGGACATTGGGACAGCGTTGTCCATTCCCGTCTAATCAAGCCCAGAATTTCTGTAGTAGGGAGCATTATACCTGAGATGATGTAGGCCAAAATAACAAGAACTGAGCTGATACATTACAGAAGTGTAATTTATAGTTAAAGAGGGGATAATACTCGTCTGCTAATAGACGCATATTCTAGGGTGACCAGATTTACAAAATTAAAAACTGGGACACACTCAGGTTGGGATGGTAGGTATACATAACATTGTGGAAAAAAGCGTGTAGTATTGTCCATTCTTTACTCACGTGTGGGTCAGTGTATAATCTGAGACCAAAAAAAAAAAAACCTGAAAGACCTGAAATAGACCTGATATAATCCTGGTTTAGACATGTTATAGTCCTGGTTTAGACCTAGTTTAGACCTGGTTTAGACCTGAAATAGACCTGATATAGTCCTGGTTTAGACCTGATAGAATCCTGGTTTAGACCTAGTTTAGACCTGGTTTAGACCTGAAATAGACCTGATATAGTCCTGGTTTAGACCTGATATAGTCCTGGTTTAGTCCTAGTTTAGACCTGGGTAAAAGGGACGTCTGGTCACTCATATTCAAATGTTTTATAAGTTTCACTTTCATTTTTAGCACTATGAATTCCCCTCCCTTTGCTCTCCAAGCTAAGTTACTCCCCCTTCAGAGCACTGTCATAAGAAAATCTGTCACCATTCCTCTAATGAAACTCCTGCACATCACATCAGGTTTGTGAAGTTGTCGTGTATTGTTTCGCATCCTGCTGTATATTCATGGAGAGTGACGTAGGCCTGTGTGCTGAAGATTGGACAGAATCTTATTGCTCACCATAAGGAGGGTTCGGTTTGGTCTGGGAGAGGCGTGGA
Source organism: Odontamblyopus lacepedii (assembly GCA_034769755.1). Classification (NCBI taxonomy): domain Eukaryota; kingdom Metazoa; phylum Chordata; class Actinopteri; order Gobiiformes; family Gobiidae; genus Odontamblyopus; species Odontamblyopus lacepedii. The sequence goes on along the minus strand of CM068345.1, from coordinate 46,750,957 downwards.
TCTCTGTTTGCTGTGATTATTTGGGTTTGCTGTGCACTTATAGTTCTTTAAAAGGACACAGACTGGACTAACTGGATCACTCAGGAGGAAAAAGAGGGAACTGAACCGTTGGTGGAAGTGGAAGTGAAGTGGACACAGTTGGATCAAGGAGACAGATGAGACACAGCAGAGGAACAAAGAGCCTGTGGGTGAAGCCGGCTGACACCAGAAAGCCTGATCTAAAGTTGTGCACATGAGGCTTTCTTTAGCGTCTGTCCTGTCAGCTCACTGAGGGCTCCTTCTCGTCCAGCACCTGCGAGTGGAGGAGGGCGGTGGAGACTGTGGTGCAGATGTGTGGAACTTAGCCAGGACAATAATGGTAAGAGAGACTCAAAGCATGAAAAATTAAACCTGTTCTACAAGTGAAGGTTAGGTTCAAGATTCTGAATTCTGGGTTTAACTCAGGCCTTTCATTTTTGCTGTTCACAAACTATTTCATGAGCAGCTACAAGATTAAACGGGTTCAAGTCAATGAACGATCAACAAATATGTGAGTGGAGCTTTATTTAGACAACTTTAGTTTACTGAAGATCTAGTTTATCATGTTCACTGGACAAGCATGAAGAGTGTTAATACCAATTTAAATGTGTAAATTACATTTAGAACCATTATTGACTTAAGTTGAACTCCGGTACGTTTGAAGTTAAAGTCCGTCGCTAGAGGAGGTGGAATTCTGTCAGAAGCCAAAAAACGGCACAGATCAGTGTTTCCTCGGTGGAGATCTCACTGTGGCACTGAGTCTGTCAAGGCAACAAACTAGTGTAGTGATGGGGGCAAGTTCTGAACTTCCACGTAAAAAGTTCTGAACTTCCACGTAAAACACCAATTTGCTTCACGCTGAAGAAGCTGAACACCACTTTAACCCATCTGACAACAGCCACGAGTCTAACAAACCAAACGCAATAATTCAAAGGACGGGCGTATTTTGCCCCGCTGGCGGAGCTCTTGTTAAAAATAAATGAAGAGTTTGGTTCCAAAACGCTATAAATCCATTTTGATTAATTTGAGTAAAAATGTGTTTTCTGTAACAAAAAAGTGGTATGATGAAAATCCCTATTTTCTGTCCCAAACTGTCATATCACATCTCAAGATTATAATAATAAAAAAAATTCAAATCCAGATTTTAATTTTTAAAGATTTATTTTAACAACAGATTTTTTTTTCACAAAAAGCTATAAATCCATGACATCTCCATCCGGGGGGTCAGTGTGGACGTGGTGGAGGAGTACAAGTACCTGGGGGTGAACTTGGACAATAAACTGGACTGGAGCAGGAACGTGGACGCGGTTTACAAGAAGGGCCAGAGCCGCCTCTATTTCCTGAGGAGGCTGAGGTCCTTCGACATCTGCAGGACAATGCTCAGGATGTTCTACGAGTCTATGGAGGCCAGTGCCATCATGTACGCTGTAGTCTGCTGGGGCAGCAGTCTGCGCGTGAGGGACACTAATAGACTCGAGAAGATCATTAGGAAGGCTGGACATGTTGTGGGGGAGGAGCTGGACTCTCTGGCGGTGGTGTTGGACAGGAGAATGCTGGACAAAATCTGGACTATTCTGGACTCTCCCTCCCACCCCCTCCACAAGGTGCTGGCCAATCAGAGGAGCTCTTTCAGCCATAGACTGCGGCTGCCGCTGCTCCACTGAGAGACACAGGAAATCTGTCCTGCCTGTCGCCATCAAACTGTTGAACGCTGCACTTTAACTCACAAACTACTCAATCCTTTTCATCCCATTCCCGGCTCACACATGTATATAGTCACAAATATGTCACTGATGTAAATAATTTCCCAGAGAGAGCTATTTTATCTTTTATCTTATCTTTTATCTTATTGTATTTAGCTTATTTTGTAACTTGTTCGATGTACATGCTCTTGGTCGGTTGCATCTGTAACAAAGAAAATTTCCCCTCGGGGATGAATAAAAGTAATTCTGATTCTGATTCTGATTAATATAAAAGTTTTTTTTTTTTGGATTGACACAGCAAAATACAATATCAAGCAACATAGTAAGTTGATCTACATATGACAGCATCTGAAGTTTAACAACCGATCTATTATTTGGCCATTGGGCGTTAAAACAACCATAAATAAAAGTATTGCTGCATTAAAAAAAAGTGCAAAATTTCATAACAAACAACATGTAAAACAATATCAAATATATTAGACCACAGGATTTTCTCTCACATTAAACTTCCCAGATTGCATTAATCTTTGTCATTCATATTGTTACATTCATATTGTGTGTAATGTAGTGTAGGTAATTATTCTTTTTAAAGATTCATTTAAACACTACACTTGTCTTGCATTACAGTACTGTAAATAACTGCATTAATAAAAAAGCATTTGAAGAATAAAAAAGGTATTTCTGTTGTTCATTTTCAAATCTAAAACATGTTTCTGTGGAAATAGAACTGTACTATAAGAAACAAACAGTGCAATAGTATTCACCACTAACCAAATTACATGAAAACTGATTCTATATAAGTAAAGCATTCAAAAAGGTATTTTCCTCAGTGCAGTCAGTGAACGTTTACTCTCAAAAGGCAACTACTCTTCATGACTGTCACTGTCATGCTCATCAACATTCATTTGTGAGAGTGCATCATCATAAAAGGCACGCACATCGTCACTTACACCAATTTCAGACAGCAAGTTAAGCACATCTCTTTTTTTTGCTTCCTTCACTGTGTTTTCATTTGGAAGTGGACTTGGCCTGAAGCTTGCCCAGGTCTTCCCTCTCTTCAACACAGAATGATAGCAGTATTCACTGCTATACACAGCCTTGAATCCAACTTTGTCGTTCTTCAGCTCCAGCATTCTTCCTTCACTTAACTTAAATGACTTCTGTGCCTTTACAAAATCCTGTGTTTCTTTCTTGAAATCATAAGCCTGCCAGTGTTGCCCATAGATGTGAACTTTTCCATGATTTCGCAAGATCTCATAGTACTCCTCCGGCATGAGAATGGTATCCTTCTTGCGAACCTGTTGCTCGATCCTCCCAAACACACGATCGACTGGAAGAAAACTGTGCCCCCTGATAGGAAACTCACACATACTCTGCACCAATCCTTGGAAATTCCTCTTTCATCAAGGCAAACAGCGTGGAGAGAAGGTTCATGTTTTTGTTCTGTCCAAAACAAGAATCACTGAACAATCGCAGCCTTTGAGCGTGGAGAAGAGCACCATTCAACTCTTGACGTAGACAGTGGTCCAAGGCAGAAGCAGTCATATTACTCCCTTTCCGATTCTCGTGTTCCATCCATGTATAAAGATGGACATCATCCATGGCTTGCCTACTGCCCTTCCCATGGTGGACAACAACTCCAAATACATACATGTAGAGCTGTCGGGAATAGTATGCCTGACAGACGGGGGTTCTGGGGAGCACTAAATTTTGCATCATATCGAAGCACACAGTCACGGCATCATGTTCTTCCTTACTCAGCAGATCATAAAAGACTCGCGCTCTCCTTCTATGTAAAATGTACATTGCAGACTCATTACGTTTTTCATCTTCAGATAAGCTGGGATCCTTTACTCTGAGTTGAAATTTAGCACATGATGAACAGGCATCGGTAGCTGGATGGCCAAATCCTAGATTGAAGTTGTGGCGGAAAACAGTGTAATAAAGAGAGTAGCTGACTATGTCGTGATTCTGCTGATCGAAGAGCTTGTGCATTTTCTTCACACTGAGGTCACTGGGTCGGTACTCACGACCCGGTGCACCCCTTCTCCCATAATGGCTGGCCCAACACGTAAAGGTTTGGATGTGATCCTTGACCAGTTGTTTCTTGTGTTCATTTTCGTCCACTTTTCGTGCACCTCCTCTTTGCTCTGGTCTGGCTGCAGCATTGACTGCGTAAAACTTTGTCACTCGAGCCACCCGATCTTTGCCAATACCTGCAAGATAAGATACTTTTTTTTTTATTTGTATGGTATGCCTGTACAACATACTTAAAAACATGGACTTGACGTAATGCACGTACTGCACTGCATTACCATCTTTTGTTATTATGTCTGACTATTGTTAACACTCTTAAAGCAACAGTATGTGTGGTTGTGGCAAAAACTGGTTCTACAATTACGTTCAAAGTACTGCAATGCAGAGTATCCCCTTCACCTCCTCCCAGAAAAGTGGTTGCCAGCTAGGTTGCCGAAATCAGATAGGTGGAGGGTGGCACAACAGTCCAAAACACATACTTCACACATATTGACAACATCAACATAAGTCAGTGTGTTGACAAAGTATTTTAAATGATCATGATTCCTTAATGTCTGGTGAAATATCAGGGCCATTTTATAATTTGTTTTATTTCTTACATGCTGTTCCTTTAATATTTCTTATCTATGTTGCACTGTAAATGCCATCTAACCTAACATAGGCTACTCTTATTTTGTATGAAGCCTGAGACAGATAAGCTCATTATATCCATGTGGTTGAACAGTCAAAATTACAATGCTGAAGCTAATTAAATTACTCTAAAGGTTGTGATGCCTGAGCTCTTTCACTTGCACCTTGATGGTGAAATAGCAACCTAGGCTTAATGTCAGATATGAGAGTAAACCAGCACAAAACATGACAGCTGTTGTCATATAGGCTAAAACAAATTACATCAGGCATTTAAATGTGCTTGATTTTGTTATAGCCAACGATTATAACCTCAGTTTAGTTAGGGACCAACACCGTTATCCCTTGCGAAAGAAGGGGCCGTTTACTGCTGCACCAAACGATAACGTTAGCAAGCAGTAACTAGCACTAAAGGCTACTTGTTATATAGACTAGTAGTAAAACAACAACAACTCACCTAATACGCTGCCAAAGGCCTTGCAGACCGGAATCTTCGTCGGATGATCTTCAGTCAGTAAGTGGTATTCATTAGTGACGTCCCTCTCCTTTCGTCTGTCAGTGTTTTCAACTTTCGGACGTCTCCGCTGGACTTTTTTGACGGTGATAAGATGTAAAATGGCTTGATCCTGTTCGATTTTCGTTGAATGTCCGTAAAAGGATTCAAAGTTTCTCTGAAGATCGTCTGGGGTTAACGTGTCAGCGTGACAGAAGTTGTTGGAACTTTTTTTGTGAGAGCAAGTGACAGCAGGCATCTTCCCTCCTCCCGAGTGTCTCATCTTCTTAACATTTTCACGAAGGTGATTGTTTTTTGACGGCTTACGTTTCTTACCAACAGCAGAAACCACCACAGGCTCATTAATTCCATCAAAAGTATTCATGTTGTTTTCTTTTCGTTTATCTTCACAAACTACAGCAAACTTCCTAAAGTACCGGCTCAACACAGAGCGCCGCCATTGTTGTGTACAGAATGTGGAATGTGCGTTGTGATTGGTTGAGTGGACTTGTTGCGTTCTGCGGAGTTAAAGGGCTAGCGTTTATGGCTTTTCGGAAAGAAAGGGAGAAAGCAAAGCCTGAATAGAGAAGCTTTGTGTTGCTTTGAAGTGTGCTACAAAGCCACAAAGCACGGAAGGTAGTGGGGCGTGACAGGAGTGCACCTGACAGTCAGAGTAACACAACTGTTGACGTGAACACATACAGCAGAGACACTTTGACTGCATTTAAAGCAAACCTTTCACAGCGCGCACAGCTCACCAACAGTCACAGAGAGAGAGAGAGAGAGAGAGAGAGAGAGAGAGAGAGAGAGAGAGAGAGAGAGAGAGAGAGAGAGAGAGAGAGAGAGAGAGAGAGAGAGAGAGAGAGAGAGAGAGAGAGAGAGAGAGAGAGAGAGAGAGAGAGAGAGAGAGAGAGAGAGAGAGAGAGAGAGAGAGAGAGAGAGAGAGAGAGAGAGAGAGAGAGAGAGAGAGAGAGAGAGAGAGAGAGAGAGAGAGAGAGAGAGAGAGAGAGAGAGAGAGAGAGAGAGAGAGAGAGAGAGAGAGAGAGAGAGAGAGAGAGAGAGAGAGAGAGAGAGAGAGAGAGAGAGAGAGAGAGAGAGAGAGAGAGAGAGAGAGAGAGAGAGAGAGAGAGAGAGAGAGAGAGAGAGAGAGAGAGAGAGAGAGAGAGAGAGAGAGAGAGAGAGAGAGAGAGAGAGAGAGAGAGAGAGAGAGAGAGAGAGAGAGAGAGAGAGAGAGAGAGAGAGAGAGAGAGAGAGAGAGAGAGAGAGAGAGAGAGAGAGAGAGAGAGAGAGAGAGAGAGAGAGAGAGAGAGAGAGAGAGAGAGAGAGAGAGAGAGAGAGAGAGAGAGAGAGAGATAGAGAGAGAGAGAGAGAGAGAGAGAGAGAGAGAGAGAGAGAGAGAGAGATGTTTGACTTTGACCGGGAGGTGCAGGGCGTGCTGGTGGGGAAAGTGATGGAGCAGTCTCTGTTTGAGGTGATGGAGGAGGGGGAGCTGGCCAGCCTACTGAGTGTGTTTGAGGAGAAACGAAATGCACATCTGTGTGAAGTCCAGAGACTGCAGGAACAAGAGAGGAGGCACATGGAGGAGAAGAAACGAAGAATGGAGCAGCAGAGGGAAGTCCTGAAGAAAGAAAGGGAAATAGCTCAGAAGGTCGCAGCTCGGGCATACACACAGCAGCACCTCGCTAACCTGGTCCCATCCATCTTCACGTCTCTGCGATGTCACGGCTTCTTCGTGGACACAGTGCAAACAGATGTTGAAACCAATTTCATGCCATGGCTAATGAAAGAGATTCACTCCACTTTGGACAAGAGATGCGCCGCCAGATCTGTGCTGGACGATATAATAAACGAGGTGGGACTGAAGCGGCTAAATAAAACGCAAATCTAAACCCCTGAAGCTGCCTCTTATTCAGCCCAGCTGGAGGGCAGATATATCCGGACAAGTCATGAGAAATCAGCCAGATCCCCTTCCTGTGGCACGAGAGAAAATACAGAGAAGGAAACCACTGTGCAAATTAAAACATCCCATTCAGCCCACCAAATTAACCATCACCCCAGTGGTGTTATCCAGGCAATCCCCCTTCAAGTTCCTGTGCCACCCACACCACGTTCTAGAGTGCGCTGTCTGTACAAGACAACGTTGTAGAGGGCAGCATCTGTGCTAAAGAACATTGTAGAGGGCGCTGTTTGTGTTAAAATGCTAGAACAACACGACCAGCACTTTCACTGGTAGGTGCGTTGAACGCGGCCGAGAGGAAAAATTAGAGGGTCATATACAGGAGCATGGAATGACAATTGTAATTGTTGTTAAGTGCTCTTGTGTATTGGGCCTTTTGAAATACAGGGAGAAGTTGTATGCATTTAGCTCCAGAGACTCAGCGCTAGACTTTGCCTCAGCTCCAGATCACTATATATCAGAGGTGGCAGAGAGGGTCAAACGCAGCCCAGAGCTCATCCAACTGAATAGACAAATAAAAGTGTAAATACCCCAGAGTATCTATTAATGTGTCAAAGACTAAAGACATGCTAGTAGACTTTCAAAAGTCGCCCCTAGTCACACTCATTCTGTCATTCAGGGAAAAGAATTGAATATAAATACATAGGGACAATGACTGACAGTGCCCTACACTTTGAACGCCGGCAGTTGGGTCCAGAGGCGATGACATCACCTTCTCTGGTGGTTGCCATGGAGATGAGAGAAAGCAACTCTTGAAAGGAAGTTCAAAGCTTTGATATCTTTGCTGTTTAAAAAGTTTGTGGGGGGAGGGCCCAGGACCTCAGTAAAGCTGTACAACTGTCATTGAGATACGAGTGTAAATCATTGTAGAGAAAGATAAATTGGTTTTCAGTTCAAGCATGGAACCAGAAAAATCCAGAAAATCCTTTTCAAGTTTGAGAAGACAGTGGTCTAGACGTTCTGGATTATCATCGTCTGGATCAAGTGAGGCAAGTTCACCTGAGCTCACCCCGCCAACCTCACCAACCCTACCATCCCCACCAACCTCACGAACCTCATCGACCAGAGCACTGCCATGGGGACATGGGTACTTTTACATGCCAGTGGCCAAACCAAAGTTCTTTCGCACCCCTTGCTCCTGGATCGAATGGTTTTGCAAAGACAGATGGGAAAAGTTTAAGAAATGGAAAAGGGCGAACTTTAAGACGTTCTCTACCATTACCATAGCCTTCATTCTTGTCCTTGTAATTGTTTTTGCGTGCCTATAAATGTTTGTCTTTGAGCATAGAACAGTACGACAGCAGTGTCGTTTAGGTTTCACATCTGGTCACTGTTACGTTTCCTTTGCTAGGGAAAAGGGAACGCACAAATCTAGGCATAGGCATTTTAACACATGAAAACCTGTATATACCTGGATGAGCGGAAGAAGATGGATGGATAGACATTTATATATATATATATATATATATATATATATAGGCCAGACGGGCTGTTGCCAGGGCAACCAGAGCACGTCTCTGGACCTGGGCATTGTACAGCTCCAGCGACACAAACGGCCCTTTGGTCGACTCTGACAGGCCGTTTAAAATAATTTTGAATTACAAAATAAACATATTTTATCATTTTACCTCATAAATGGACTAAAGCTGCATTGCTTTTATTTTAGAGGTGTTTTTTAAATGATCTTTTTTGTAAATTGTGAGCTCAAGTTGGAAGAACAGCAAGCAGGCAGGAGTGCAATGGTAGTAGAGTAGAGAGTGTTGGATTACTCACAGAAAGGACTTTTATGCAGATGGGATTTATTTCAGATGGGAAGAAGGCAAAGGTAAGACTTGATTTATTTGATTTGGCTTGATTGACAGCTACTTTTTTCTGTGTTTCTTGGCTGCTAGCTTGGTGAAGGTTTGAGCTACAGAGGCTGATACCGCGGAAGCAGCTTTCAGGCGATATATAACTTATGGGGGAAGGGTGAAGGGTCGTGTTTGCTTTGAGGCAGAAGTTGTAAGAGTGTCAGACAGTTGTCTTTTTATATGTGTGGATATAGAGGGCTTCAGTTTGAGATGTGAAGTGCTGTGGTGAAAATAAAGTGGATAAATTGTTAGCCGTGTTTCTCCTGATTCCAAGGGTGTATAACATGACAGTGTAGCACTCAGTATGTTGTAAATACAGACGTATGAATTTACAAAAGAGGCGCTAGTCCCCAAATTTGGTGGCTGTGGGGTTTAAGAGGTTAAATGTTTTTCTTGTTTATTATGAAATGACGTATTTCCGGTCCCGCAGGGGGCGCAGTCCCGCAGCGTCTCACCGGAAGAGCAGTGCGTTTGTTGTTAGCAACAGCTGTAGTTTTGGAGTTTTATACACTCAGGATCTTTACTTTTGCAGTTTTTTAAAAGTGTTTGTTCATAAATAAATGTGTAAAACGTGAGCGCGGCGGGAGCAGTTTGTATTAAACCCGTGTGTGTGATTTCTGTGGGTTTAAACTTTAGCTTTAGGGTGATTCTCTTTTTGCGGCAACATTTTGGGTTTGTAAAGTTGGAGGTAAAAAATGCTAATGGAATATATTTTTCATGTTGTTTTTTAATACTGACATGTTTAACTATAAGAAATGCATAATGGTCAAGCTCAAGGATGAATATAGTAATAATTACAGGTAGTTTTATTAAATGTTGTTGCTGAAAATGTTCCACCCTGTTAGGGACATTTACATTTAAATTGCACATAGTTAAACATGTTAATATTGTTGAATAACAACATTTTCCTAGAGAGAATTTGTCCATTTTGATGCCATAATATGCTTTAGTTTGAAACTGTTAAAGGTTATTTAATAATAAAGAGGTATATGGCTGTATCCTATATGAAATGACATTTTAACCATCCTTTTTTACTGACAGCACTGAACAAATAATCATCTCTACTAGGGCTGGGCGATATGGACCAAAAAATATATCTCGATATATTTTGCTATATCTCGATATACGATATATATCTCGATATCTTTACAGGAAAAAGAACCCCCTCCCAAACTACTGCAAAAACAACAAACACATTTTATCTGATTAATATTCATTTAGTACTGCACTTAAACACTCTGCACCCCTTTTTGGACCCTCACCCACAGTTTAAGAACCTCTTCTTTAAGAGAACTTCCACTGGCACTTTACACAAAACTGCTTCAAAGTGAAAAAAGTGGCCAGGATTTTTAAACCTGTATTTTGAAATTCCAAACTGGAGTTACATTCTCTTGTTTTAAAGTGATGTTTAGTCTCTGCACATTTACCAAATCAAACGCACATTGTGACAAAAATGACCGCACTCAGTATTCAGACCTTGAGTCCGTGACAAGACCAAGACAAAGCTCTGGCTTTAGAGAGGGAAGTCCAGCGGTGTGGGGGTGTCTAATGAGTGGTGGGGCAGGTGTGGGTCCTGCTGTGGTGGGGCAGGTGTGGGTCCTGCTGCGGGGCGCTCCTCGTTTAAGGGGCGTGGGTGTGTTTTGAAGCGGAGTTTGTTCATATGAGTGATATCAGCCACACGCGGAGCTCGTATGCTGGAGTCGTGGGCGGTCGGAGGTGTAGTGCCCGGGCACAGTTCGGTTGCGCTTGCGCTGGGCAGGTGCATTTAGAAAGTTTAACTCGTCACGTTGCGTCTGTGCGCAGTTCTCCTTATTGTGGCTGCAGAAGCATCGCACAGATGCGCCTGTTTGTTTACCACGTTCGCACGACGAAATATTTGCTCGCAAATGCGAGTGAAATGGGCGCACTGTAGAGCCCTGGTCCTAGTCTTGGTTTAGCCCGCGACCGAGCCCCGGGCTCTGCGGCCACGTTTAGTCCTGGTTTAGTCCTAGTCCTGGTTTAGTCCGCGACCGAGCCCCGGGCTCTGCGGCCGCGTTTAGTCCTGGTTTAGTCCTAGTCCTGGTTTAGTCCGCGACCGAGCCCCGGGCTCTGCGGCCGCGTTTAGTCCTGGTTTAGTCCTAGTCCTGGTTTAGTCCGCGACCGAGCCCCGGGCTCTGCGGCCGCGTTTAGTCCTGGTTTAGTCCTAGTCCTGGTTTAGTCCGCGACCGAGCCCCGGGCTCTGCGGCCGCGTTTAGTCCTGGTTTAGTCCTAGTCCTGGTTTAGTCTGAGGCCAGCTCCGGGCTCCGCGGGGGAACTCGGGGGCAAACGCGAGGAGGCGGAGGCGAGCGCGGCACAGAGAAGGCAAAACAAGCGAAGCGGCGAAACCAGAAGTAAACGTAAGCATTATAGCGATATATCGATATGTCAGAATTCATATCGAGTTTCAAAAATATCTCGATATATTTTAAATATCGAGATATCGCCCACCCCTAATCTCTACAAATATACCCATATATGTCCATTAAATGTTCCTGACCTTCCAACATAGCACAAACATTTTAACAAAATTTACTGACTATGTCAAAATATTTTTAAAAACATTGAACTTAACAGGGTGGAACGGAACATAACAGGGTGGAAGTCAGTGTTTCAGTATTTAAAATCTGAGCAGTATTCCAGTGTGAAACTCTATTCTTCTTCTTCTTCTTCTTCTTCTTCTTCTTCTTATTATTATTATTATTATTATTATTATGTGATCTTAGTTTTATAACTGTGCCATTGTATTATTTGACCATAGTAGGTATCCAGATATAAATCTTCTAGCTCATAGTGAAATAGTGGAATGAAAGAAGGTAGGGAAAGCAACGTTTATAGAAGCTGTGAATAAAAAGAGAGAACACCTGTTTCTGCACACAAAACTTATTTGTATTTGGCTATCAAACAGTAGTCCTTATATCGTTCAATAAAAGTGTGCCAGACCGATATTTAAAAGTAGTCAGTTACAAAAAACACACAAAAGCATCACATATCCTAACATTAAATTTGATCATAGTGGAATGAAATGAATGGTATATAATGAAAAGTTGAACAAAACAAGACAAACTTGAACAAAATGCCTACATTTTAAATGTAATTATTGTGATTATTATTATTATTATTATTATAGGTGTGCACATTTACTCCTCAATTAATTTCCATGTGGATGGATCTAGCTCCAGGTATCTTGCATGAGCCATTGGTTCATCTATCAGGCCAAGCACCTGGCTGTCATCATACCAACTCTTATCTCTTCTTGGGCTCGGCCAGTAGTATTTGTTCACACCCTTTTTATGGAGCCAGTCAACTTCAACATTACCATCCTCCACTTGAGTGATGATACCAGGGTAGAAGTTGTATCTTAATATAATATCACACTAATATAATAACACAATAATAACAGCAACAATAATAACATATTATATAATATGTGTAATATGCAATAATATACTAATGTACTACACATTAAAGCAGATATAATAATAAATAATAATAATAATAATAATTAATAATAATAATAATAATAATAATAATAATAATAATAATAATAATAATAATAATAATAATAATAAAAAATAATAATTAATAATAATAATAATAATAATAATGACTAAATAGTCTGTGTCCTCCGGGCGGGAACTTTGAACAGTTAGCCTCAGTTAGCCGCGATGCTAACTGTCACTAACACATGAAGCGTAAAGTTTATAAAAAGGGGATGTTGTCCTCAAACCCGGGCCGGGCCGAGCCTCTGTCCGCCTCCCTCTGCTCGGACCCCGTGGACGTGCTGATCCGCTCCACCAGAGCCAATCTCCGAGTACAGAGACACGAACCAGCGCCGCTCCAGAACACCGACTCGTCTGCGGCTCCGAGGCCGGGCACAGCGTCTCCTCCGCCGGGTAAGCGCACACACGCTCCGCTGCTGCTGGAGCTCCGAGTCTGGAGCCGAAAGGGAAACAGAACCGAGGCAGATCAGAAATAACTATTAATATTAAGTTCATCACATACATTTTTTTTAAATTTTGGGATTCTGCTCACCCTAAGTATTACCTACTGTACTAACCATGGATTTCTCATTTTTATCCTTTGTGTTGATCCGTGTGATTCTGGCCTCACAGACACTGTTATGGGGCGAAGTTAGAGGCAACGCCGAGCGTTTGTTGTCGCACTGTGTACTGAGCGGGGAGCGCGCACACCCACCGCCGCCGAACTTTTCCGCTGTGCGTGAGGCTCCGCAGGTGACGCGGAGGTGTAATCAGCTGAGTGGGGGAGCGGGGTAGGAAGTCTTTGTTTTATGCACGCTGAGCGCTGACGGACGCTTCATGGAAAACGAGCAAGGAAAAGGTGTAAAAAAACTCTAAAAGGACTGCCGGTAAGCGTTGCTTAAGCCCGGACTCTTTTCTTTGTTTGCTGTTTATCTGCATAAAGTTTGCTCCGCTGATCTGTGATCTAAATACGAGCGAGCGCGTGGGGATGTTATTCATGGAAACGCACTGTTAAAATATTTCAGTTAAAAGGGGTGTGTTAAACAGATTATTTGTTAATTATTTGGTTAAATAATTATATATTATATGAAAATATCAGTAAAACTGTGACACTGTGTGCTCCAAAACCTGTTAAAATATGCAGTTTAAAATATTTAATTTAATTAAAAAATCTAAAATTGTTACTGCTAAAATACTTTTTCTTTTTTCACTAAACATTTCTGAAAGATTACATTATGTGATATTTAGCAGTATGTGCTATTAATCTGTCTAATTTTGATAATTGTTTTTTTTTTTCCTATTGTGTCAAAGGTTTTTCACCTGTGCCAAGAATGGATTAAAAGAATCTTAAGTGCATTGAGTGAAGTCCTGCGTCTGGTTTTTAAAAAAGAGAGTGAGGCCCTTCCCTTTCAAGTGTGGGAAAGCTTGCACCGGCAAAACACTTGACAGACACTGTTCTGTGCACTGCAAATGTCTCTGATCTGGCCAAGATTTTCAAACTTCTCTCAGGTTCTTCATGTTGTTTTCAGATTTTTCTCTCTTTACACGTTCTGAGACGCTTCATTCTCGTCTAGAGTTTGTTTATTTGAAGAGAACTTGTCCAGTAAAATTATCTCGCTACATGAACGGATCATTTCACTACTTTAAGTCATTTTCTGATAGATTTAAGTGTTTAGATCTGACATTTTGGCAGAGTTTTTGTGCAGTTTGCACATGTCGAGAGTGAAATCTGAACTTTAAACTCATCCAAAAATCCTTCATTTCAGAACATGTTTGTAGGTTTAAACTGAAGACCGATTTTTCTGTAGAAACAGGATGATTAGTACTTGTCTGAGGACATTCTGTTATCCAAGTGATGGTGATAATCTGTCTCCATGAGCCTCTGCTCCACCTGTGGGACTGAACATGTGTCTGTTAAACTGGAGACTTAAAGCTGGACACAGGACCCTAAACATGTCCAGGCGGGAGCTCCACCTGATGACATCATGAGGTGTAACAGCTGTGCAGAGTCACACTGCGGGACATTTGACGACAGGAGCTTGTGTCTCTGCTGACACCTGATTGGTCCTCTGGGTTTTTTTTGACAGACGATAAGCTGCAGACGATTCGATTGGCTGCGGGAGACCGAGGGGCGGCGCTAGAGGCGCTCAGACAAAGGTGAGACTGAGGACAGGCGAGACGGACAGGTGAGATGGACAGGTGAGGTGGGTGGACAGGTGAGGCGGGTGGACAGGTGAGGCGGGTGGACAGGTGAGGCGGGTGACAGGTGAGGTGGGTGGCCTTTCCCTGAATAATGAATCCCTGTGCGTCTGTGTCTAAACCCTGTGTCTGTGTCTAAACCCTGTGCGTCTGTGTCTAAACCCTGTGGGTCTGTGTCTAAACCCTGTGCGTCTGTGTCTAAACCCTGTGTCTGTGTCTAAACCCTGTGTGTCTGTGTCTAAACCCTGTGCGTCTGTGTCTAAACCCTGTGCGTCTGTGTCTAAACCCTGTGCATCTGTCTAAACCCTGTGCGTCTGTGTCTAAACCCTGTGTGTCTGTGTCTAAACCCCTGTGCCTGTGTCTAAACCCTGTGGGTCTGTGTCTAAACCCTGTGGGTCTGTGTCTAAACCCTGTGTCTGTGTCTAAACCCTGTGTCTGTGTCTAAACCCCTGTGCGCCTGTGTCTAAACCCCAAAGCTGCCTGTGTCTAAACCCTGTGTCTGTGTCTAAACCCCAGCGCCTGTGTCTAAACCCCATGTGCCTGTGTCTAAACCCTGTGGGTCTGTGTCTAAACCCTGTGTCTGTGTCTAAACCCTGTGTGTCTGTGTCTAAACCCTGTGCATCTGTCAATAACAATAATAACATATTATATAATATGTGTAATATGCAATAATATACTAATGTACTACACATTAAAGCAGATATAATAATAATAATAATAATAATAATAATAATAATAATAATAATAATAATAATAATAATAATAATAATAATAAAAAATAATAATTAATAATAATAATAATAATAATAATGACTAAATAGTCTGTGTCCTCCGGGCGGGAACTTTGAACAGTTAGCCTCAGTTAGCCGCGATGCTAACTGTCACTAACACATGAAGCGTAAAGTTTATAAAAAGGGGATGTTGTCCTCAAACCCGGGCCGGGCCGAGCCTCTGTCCGCCTCCCTCTGCTCGGACCCCGTGGACGTGCTGATCCGCTCCACCAGAGCCAATCTCCGAGTACAGAGACACGAACCAGCGCCGCTCCAGAACACCGACTCGTC
Source organism: Odontamblyopus lacepedii (assembly GCA_034769755.1). Classification (NCBI taxonomy): domain Eukaryota; kingdom Metazoa; phylum Chordata; class Actinopteri; order Gobiiformes; family Gobiidae; genus Odontamblyopus; species Odontamblyopus lacepedii. The sequence goes on along the minus strand of CM068345.1, from coordinate 46,735,515 downwards.
TGCGGCTCCGAGGCCGGGCACAGCGCCTCTCCGCCGGGTAAGCGCACACACGCTCCGCTGCTGCTGGAGCTCCGAGTCTGGAGCCGAAAGGGAAACAGAACCGAGGCAGATCAGAAATAACTATTAATATTAAGTTCATCACATACATTTTTTTTTAATTTTGGGATTCTGCTCACCCTAAGTATTACCTACTGTACTAACCATGGATTTCTCATTTTTATCCTTTGTGTTGATCCGTGTGATTCTGGCCTCAGAGACACTGTTCTGTGCACTGCAAATGTCTCTGATCTGGCCAAGATTTTCAAACTTCTCTCAGGTTCTTCATGTTGTTTTCAGATTTTTCTCTCTTTACACGTTCTGAGACGCTTCATTCTCGTCTAGAGTTTGTTTATTTGAAGAGAACTTGTCCAGTAAAATTATCTCGCTACATGAACGGATCATTTCACTACTTTAAGTCATTTTCTGATAGATTTAAGTGTTTAGATCTGACATTTTGGCAGAGTTTTTGTGCAGTTTGCACATGTCGAGAGTGAAATCTGAACTTTAAACTCATCCAAAAATCCTTCATTTCAGAACATGTTTGTAGGTTTAAACTGAAGACCGATTTTTCTGTAGAAACAGGATGATTAGTACTTGTCTGAGGACATTCTGTTATCCAAGTGATGGTGATAATCTGTCTCCATGAGCCTCTGCTCCACCTGTGGGACTGAACATGTGTCTGTTAAACTGGAGACTTAAAGCTGGACACAGGACCCTAAACATGTCCAGGCGGGAGCTCCACCTGATGACATCATGAGGTGTAACAGCTGTGCAGAGTCACACTGCGGGACATTTGACGACAGGAGCTTGTGTCTCTGCTGACACCTGATTGGTCCTCTGGGTTTTTTTTGACAGACGATAAGCTGCAGACGATTCGATTGGCTGCATGGAGACCGAGGGCGGCGCTAGAGGCGCTCAGACAAAGGTGAGACTGAGGACAGGCGAGACGGACAGGTGAGATGGACAGGTGAGGTGGGTGGACAGGTGAGGCGGGTGGACAGGTGAGGCGGGTGGACAGGTGAGGCGGGTGACAGGTGAGGTGGGTGGCCTTTCCCTGAATAATGAATCCCTGTGCGTCTGTGTCTAAACCCTGTGTCTGTGTCTAAACCCTGTGCGTCTGTGTCTAAACCCTGTGGGTCTGTGTCTAAACCCCAGCGCCTGTGTCTAAACCCTGTGTCTGTGTCTAAACCCTGTGTGTCTGTGTCTAAACCCTGTGCGTCTGTGTCTAAACCCTGTGCGTCTGTGTCTAAACCCTGTGCATCTGTCTAAACCCTGTGCGTCTGTGTCTAAACCCTGTGCGTCTGTGTCTAAACCCTGTGCGTCTGTGTCTAAACCCTGTGGGTCTGTGTCTAAACCCTGTGGGTCTGTGTCTAAACCCTGTGTCTGTGTCTAAACCCTGTGTCTGTGTCTAAACCCTGTGCGTCTGTGTCTAAACCCTGTGCGTCTGTGTCTAAACCCTGTGTCTGTGTCTAAACCCTGTGCGTCTGTGTCTAAACCCTGTGTCTGTGTCTAAACCCTGTGCGTCTGTGTCTAAACCCTGTGCGTCTGTGTCTAAACCCTGTGGGTCTGTGTCTAAACCCTGTGTCTGTGTCTAAACCCTGTGTGTCTGTGTCTAAACCCTGTGTGTCTGTGTCTAAACCCTGTGCATCTGTCAATAACAATAATAACATATTATATAATATGTGTAATATGCAATAATATACTAATGTACTACACATTAAAGCAGATATAATAATAATAATAATAATAATAATAATAATAATAATAATAATAATAATAATAATAATAATAATAATAATAAAAAATAATAATTAATAATAATAATAATAATAATAATGACTAAATAGTCTGTGTCCTCCGGGCGGGAACTTTGAACAGTTAGCCTCAGTTAGCCGCGATGCTAACTGTCACTAACACATGAAGCGTAAAGTTTATAAAAAGGGGATGTTGTCCTCAAACCCGGGCCGGGCCGAGCCTCTGTCCGCCTCCCTCTGCTCGGACCCCGTGGACGTGCTGATCCGCTCCACCAGAGCCAATCTCCGAGTACAGAGACACGAACCAGCGCCGCTCCAGAACACCGACTCCTCTGCGGCTCCGAGGCCGGGCACAGCGTCTCCTCCGCCGGGTAAGCGCACACACGCTCCGCTGCTGCTGGAGCTCCGAGTCTGGAGCCGAAAGGGAAACAGAACCGAGGCAGATCAGAAATAACTATTAATATTAGGTTCATCACATACATTTTTTTTTAATTTTGGGATTCTGCTCACCCTAAGTATTACCTACTGTACTAACCATGGATTTCTCATTTTTATCCTTTGTGTTGATCCGTGTGATTCTGGCCTCAGAGACACTGTTCTGTGCACTGCAAATGTCTCTGATCTGGCCAAGATTTTCAAACTTCTCTCAGGTTCTTCATGTTGTTTTCAGATTTTTCTCTCTTTACACGTTCTGAGACGCTTCATTCTCGTCTAGAGTTTGTTTATTTGAAGAGAACTTGTCCAGTAAAATTATCTCGCTACATGAACGGATCATTTCACTACTTTAAGTCATTTTCTGATAGATTTAAGTGTTTAGATCTGACATTTTGGCAGAGTTTTTGTGCAGTTTGCACATGTCGAGAGTGAAATCTGAACTTTAAACTCATCCAAAAATCCTTCATTTCAGAACATGTTTGTAGGTTTAAACTGAAGACCGATTTTTCTGTAGAAACAGGATGATTAGTACTTGTCTGAGGACATTCTGTTATCCAAGTGATGGTGATAATCTGTCTCCATGAGCCTCTGCTCCACCTGTGGGACTGAACATGTGTCTGTTAAACTGGAGACTTAAAGCTGGACACAGGACCCTAAACATGTCCAGGCGGGAGCTCCACCTGATGACATCATGAGGTGTAACAGCTGTGCAGAGTCACACTGCGGGACATTTGACGACAGGAGCTTGTGTCTCTGCTGACACCTGATTGGTCCTCTGGGTTTTTTTGACAGACGATAAGCTGCAGACTTATCTGATTGGCCAAGTGGAGACCGAGGGGCGGCGCTAGAGGCGCTCAGACAAAGGTGAGACTGAGGACAGGCGAGACGGACAGGTGAGATGGACAGGTGAGGCGGGTGGACAGGTGAGGCGGGTGACAGGTGAGGTGGGTGGCCTTTCCCTGAATAATGAATCCCTGTGTGTCTGTGTCTAAACCCTGTGTCTGTGTCTAAACCCTGTGCGTCTGTGTCTAAACCCTGCGTGTCTGTGTCTAAACCCTGTGTGTCTGTGTCTAAATCCTGTGCGTCTGTTTCTAATCCCTGTGCGTTTGTGTCTAAACCCTGTGCGTCTGTGTCTAATCCCTGTGCGTTTGTGTCTAAACCCTGTGCGTCTGTGTCTAATCCCTGTGCGTCTGTGTCTAATCCCTGTGCGTCTGTGTCTAATCCCTGTGCGTCTGTGTCTAAACCCTGTGTCTGTGTCTAAACCCTGTGTCTAAACCCTGTGCATCTCCAGGACGGAGGTTGATCGTCTGGTGTCCTGGTGCAGCCAGAACAACCTGGTGCTTAATGCCCAGAAGACAGTGGAGATGATTGTGGACTTTAGGAAGCACACAGCCCCACTCCCCTCCATCATCCTGACCGACACCCCCATCACCACTCTGGACTCATTCCGCTTCCTGGGGATCACCATCACCCAGGACCTCAAATGGGAGCCCACCATCACCTCCATCATAAAGAAGGCCCAGCAGAGGATGTACTTCCTGAGGCAGCTGAAGAAATTCAACCTGCCAGCACGGACAATGGTGCAGTTCTACACTGCCATCATCGAGTCCATCCTCACCTCCTCCATCACCGTGTGGTGCTGGAGCCACCACCAGGGACAAACAGAGACTGCAACGTGTTGTGCGCTCTGCTGAGAAGGTGATTGGTTGCAGCCTTCCATCTCTTCAGGACCTGTACACTTCCAGGACTCGGACACGTGCAGGTCGAATTGCAGCTGATCCTTCTCACCCTGGACATGGACTTTTTGACCTACTCCCCTCAGGCAGGAGGCTACGGTCCATTCGGCCCAGAACCTCTCGCCACAAAAACAGTTTCTTCCCCTCTGCTGTTGGACTCATAAATAATAACACTCGGACTGGTCCCACCCCCCACTCTGCTTCTGTCACATGACCCTGTGTTCTCGCACCTGCCTGCACCTGCCTGTTTTGCACTGATCACTGATACTCTCATACTCTATATTATTATACTCCTGTAAATTTGTAAATTTTGTTATATTATACTATAGCTTTATTTTATTCTATTTGTTGCATGTCAGTGTTTGTCTACATCTGCTCCAAGTACCGCAGCAATTTCCTAATGTTGTGAACCTGTTCACTCATATGGCAATAAAACACATTCTGATTCTGATTCTGATTCTGATCTGTGTCTAAACCCTGTGCGTCTGTGTCTAAACCCTGTGTGTCTGTGTCTAAACCCTGTGCGTCTGTGTCTAAACCCTGTGTGTCTGTGTCTAAACCCTGTGTCTGTGTCTAAACCCTGTGTCTGTGTCTAAACCCTGTGTGTCTGTGTCTAAACCCTGTGTGTCTGTGTCTAAACCCTGTGCGTCAGTTTCTAATCCCTTTGCGTCTGTGTCTAAACCCTTTGCGTCTTTTTCTAATCCCTGTGCGTTTGTGTCTAAACCCTGTGTCTGTGTCTAAACCCTGTGTCTGTGTCTAAACCCTGTGCGTCTGTGTCTAAACCCTTTGCGTCTGTTTCTAATCCCTGTGCGTCTGTGTCTAATCCCTGTGTGTCTGTGTCTAAACCCTGTGCGTCTGTGTCTAAACCCTGTGTGTCTGTGTCTAAACCCTGTGTCTAAACCCTGTGTCTGTGTCTAAACCCTGTGTGTCTGTTTCTAATCCTTTTGCGTCTGTTTCTAATCCCTGTGCGTCTGTGTCTAATCACTGTGCGTCTGTCTAATCCCTGTGCTAATCCCTGTGCGTCTGTGTCTAATCCCTGTGCGTCTGTTTCTAATCACTGTGCGTTTGTTTCTAATCACTGTGTGTTTGTGTTTAAACCCTGTGCGTCTGTGTCTAAACCCCAGCGCCTGTGTCTAAACCCCAGCGCCTGTGTCTAAACCCCAGCGCCTGTGTCTACACCCTGAGTGTCTGTGTCTAAACCCTGTGTCTGTGTCTAAACCCTGTGTATCTGTGTCTAAACCCCAGCGCCTGTGTTTAAACCCTGTGCGTCTGTGTCTAAACCCTGTGCGTCTGTGTCTAAACCCTGTGTCTGTGTCTAAACCCTGTGTGTCTGTGTCTAAACCCTGTGCGTCTGTGTCTAAACCCTGTGCATCTGTCTAAACCCTGTGTCTGTGTCTAAACCCTGTATCTGTTTCTAATCCCTGTGCGTCTGTCTAATCCCTGTGTGTCTGTGTCTAATCCCTGTGTGTCTGTGTCTAATCCCTGTGCGTCTGTGTCTAAACCCTGTGTGTCTGTGTCTAATCCCTGTGCGTCTGTGTCTAATCCCTGTGCGTCTGTGTCTAATCCCTGTGCATCTGTGTCTAATCCCTGTGCGTCTGTGTCTAAACCCTGTGCGTCTGTGTCTAATCCCTGTGCCTCTGTGTCTAATCCCTGTGCGTCTGTGTCTAATCCCTGTGCATCTGTGTCTAATCCCTGTGCGTCTGTGTCTAATCCCTGTGCATCTGTGTGTAATCCCTGTGCGTCTGTGTCTAATCCCTGTGCGTCTGTTTCTAATCCCTGTGCGTTTGTGTTTAAACCCTGTGCGTCTGTGTCTAAACCCTGTGCGTCTGTGTCTAAACCCTGTGCGTCTGTGTCTAAACCCTGTGCGTCTGTGTCTAAACCCTGTGCGTCTGTTTCTAATCCCTGTGCGTCTGTGTCTAATCCCTGTGCGTCTGTGTCTAATCCCTGTGCGTCTGTGTCTAAACCCTGTGCGTCATTGTCTAAACCCTGTGTCTGTGTCTAAACCCTGTGTGTCTGTGTCTAAACCCTGTGCGTCTGTGTCTAAACCCTGTGCATCTGTCTAAACCCTGTGTCTGTGTCTAATCCCTGTGCGTCTGTTTCTAATCCCTGTGCGTCTGTGTCTAATCCCTGTGCGTCTGTGTCTAAACCCAGTGTCAGTGTCTAATCCCTGTGTGTCTAATCCCTGTGCGCCTGTGTCTAAACCCTGTGTCTGTGTCTAATCCCTGTGCGTCTGTGTCTAAACCCTGTGCGTCTGTGTCTAAACCCTGTGCGTCTGTGTCTAAACCCTGTGGGTCTGTGTCTAAACCCTGTGCGTCTGTGTCTAAACCCTGTGTCTGTGTCTAAACCCTGTGTCTGTGTCTAAACCCTGTGTGTCTGTGTCTAAACCCTGTGTGTCTGTGTCTAAACCCTGTGCGTCTGTGTCTAAACCCTGTGCATCTGTCTAAACCCTGTGTGTCTGTGTCTAATCCCTGTGCGTCTGTTTCTAATCCTTGTGCGTCTGTGTCTAAACCCTGTGTCTGTGTCTAAACCCTGTGTCTGTGTCTAAACCCTGTGTTTCTGTGTCTAAACCCTGTGTCTGTGTCTAATCCCTGTGCGTCTGTGTCTAAACCCTGTGTCTGTGTCTAAACCCTGTGTCTGTTTCTAATCCCTGTGCGTCTGTGTCTAAACCCTGTGTGTCTGTGTCTAAACCCTGTGCGTCTGTGTCTAATCCCTGTGCGTCTGTGTCTAAACCCTGTGTCTGTGTCTAAACCCTGTGTGTCTGTGTCTAAACCCTGTGCATCTGTCTAAACCCTGTGTCTGTGTCTAATCCCTGTGCGTCTGTGTCTAATCCCTGTGCCTAAACCCTGTGTCTGTGTCTAATCCCTGTGCGTCTGTGTCTAAACCCTGTGTTTGTGTCTAAACCCTGTGCGTCTGTGTCTAAACCCTGCGTGTCTGTGTCTAAACCCTGTGGGTCTGTGTCTAATCCCTGTGCGTCTGTGTCTAATCCCTGTCTGTGTCTAAACCCTGTGCGTCTGTGTCTAATCCCTGTGCGTCTGTGTCTAAACCCTGTGTCTCTGTCTAAACCCTGTGCGTCTGTGTCTAATCCCTGTGCGTCTGTGTCTAATCCCTGTGCGTCTGTGTCTAATCCCTGTGCATCTGTGTCTAATCCCTGTGCGTCTGTGTCTAAACCCTGTGTGTCTGTGTCTAATCCCTGTGCCTCTGTGTCTAATCCCTGTGCGTCTGTGTCTAATCCCTGTGCATCTGTGTCTAATCCCTGTGCGTCTGTGTCTAATCCCTGTGCATCTGTGTGTAATCCCTGTGCGTCTGTGTTTAAACCCTGTGCGTCTGTGTCTAAACCCTGTGTCTGTGTCTAAACCCTGTGTCTGTGTCTAAACCCTGTGCATCTGTCTAAACCCTGTGTCTGTGTCTAATCCCTGTGCGTCTGTGTCTAATCCCTGTGCGTCTGTGTCTAATCCCTGTGCGTCTGTGTCTAAACCCTGTGTCTGTGTCTAAACCCTGTGTGTCTGTGTCTAAACCCTGTGCATCTGTCTAAACCCTGTGTCTGTGTCTAATCCCTGTGCATCTGTGTCTAAACCCTGTGCGTCTGTGTCTAATCCCTGTGCGTCTGTGTCTAAACCCTGTGCGTCTGTGTCTAATCCCTGTGCGTCTGTGTCTAAACCCTGTGTCTCTGTCTAAACCCTGTGCGTCTGTGTCTAATCCCTGTGCGTCTGTGTCTAATCCCTGTGCGTCTGTGTCTAATCCCTGTGCATCTGTGTCTAATCCCTGTGCGTCTGTGTCTAAACCCTGTGTGTCTGTGTCTAATCCCTGTGCCTCTGTGTCTAATCCCTGTGCGTCTGTGTCTAATCCCTGTGCATCTGTGTCTAATCCCTGTGCGTCTGTGTCTAATCCCTGTGCATCTGTGTGTAATCCCTGTGCGTCTGTGTTTAAACCCTGTGCGTCTGTGTCTAAACCCTGTGTCTGTGTCTAAACCCTGTGTCTGTGTCTAAACCCTGTGCATCTGTCTAAACCCTGTGTCTGTGTCTAATCCCTGTGCGTCTGTGTCTAATCCCTGTGCGTCTGTGTCTAATCCCTGTGCGTCTGTGTCTAAACCCTGTGTCTGTGTCTAAACCCTGTGTGTCTGTGTCTAAACCCTGTGCATCTGTCTAAACCCTGTGTCTGTGTCTAATCCCTGTGCGTCTGTGTCTAAACCCTGTGCGTCTGTGTCTAATCCCTGTGCGTCTGTGTCTAAACCCTGTGCGTCTGTGTCTAATCCCTGTGCGTCTGTGTCTAATCCCTGTGCGTCTGTGTCTAAACCCTGTGTCTGTGTCTAAACCCTGTGTGTCTGTGTCTAAACCCTGTGCATCTGTCTAAACCCTGTGTCTGTGTCTAATCCCTGTGCGTCTGTGTCTAAACCCTGTGCATCTGTCTAAACCCTGTGTCTGTGTCTAATCCCTGTGCGTCTGTGTCTAAACCCCAGCGCCTGTGTCTAAACCCTGTGCGCCTGTGTCTAATCCCTGTGCGCCTGTGTCTAAACCCTGCGTCTGTGTCTAATCCCTGTGCATCTGTGTGTAATCCCTGTGCGCCTGTGTTTAAACCCCAGCGCGTCTGTGTCTAAACCCTGTGTCTGTTTCTAAACCCTGTGTCTGTGTCTAAACCCTGTGCATCTGTCTAAACCCTGTGTCTGTGTCTAATCCCTGTGGCCTGTGTCTAATCCCTGTGCGTCTGTGTCTAATCCCTGTGCGCCTGTGTCTAAACCCTGTGTCTGTGTCTAAACCCTGTGTGTCTGTGTCTAAACCCTGTGCGTGTGTCTAAACCCTGTGTCTGTGTCTAATCCCTGTCTGTGTCTAAACCCTGTGCGTCTGTGTCTAATCCCTGTGCGTCAGTGTCTAAACCCTGTGTCTGTGTCTAATCCCTGTGCGTCTGTGTCTAATCCCCGTGCGTCTGTGTCTAAACCCTGTGTCTGTGTCTAAACCCTGTGTGTCTGTGTCTAAACCCTGTGCATCTGTCTAAACCCTGTGTCTGTGTCTAATCCCTGTGCGTCTGTGTCTAAACCCTGTGCATCTGTCTAAACCCTGTGTCTGTGTCTAATCCCTGTGCGTCTGTGTCTAAACCACCAATAGTCTGTGTCTAATCCCTGTGCGTCTGTGTCTAAACCCTGTGCGTCTGTGTCTAATCCCTGTGCGTCTGTGTCTAAACCCTGTGCGTCTGTGTCTAAACCCTGTGCGTCTGGAAAAGGTCAAACTGACGCTAAAAGAGAAAGAACGAGAAAACGAGAGTCTGGCCAAACAGCTGAGCACGCTGAAGGATCTGTATTCCAGGTCTGTGATGCCAAACCTGAGTATCACTAGAATCAATAATCACAGACAATCACCTTCGAGACCCCCAGGTTATTACTTTGGCTGAACGGTGGACGCTTCTATAGAAATGTACATAGGGTTCAAGATAAAAGTGTCTCTCAGTGTTGATTTCGTGGCTGTTTTCCGTGTGTTTCAGGCTGGAGCAGGAGAAGGTGACGCTGCTGCAGGAGCTGAGAGAGATACGAGAGCTGGAGGCACAGATCTACTACATCAAGTACTTTATACTCGTACTAATAATATATATATAACTTTATTTAACCAGGGAAATCCCACTGAGATTAAAAACCTCTTTTTCAAGGGAGCCCTGGCCAAGAGGCAGCAAAAAGACAATTACAACACAATGAAAATGACAGATGAGTTCAAACAGGTGCAGTTTATGGAGGCCTGTCTCAAGTGCTCTCAGTCTGGATTTAAAGCCATTCAATGAAATAAGTTCTGTTCATTTCCAGTCCTTTTGCAGCTTGTTCCATGTCGAGGGGCAGAGAAGACAAAAGCCCTTTTTCCCAACTCTGTGCGAACAAACGGAACAGAGCAACACCTGATCATTCGAACACAAACCATAAGAATCAACACTTCTCTGTGGGATTATGTAAATAATAATACTAGAGCTAATGCTACTAATAATAGCACTAGAAAAATCAATAAGAGAAAAAATTTAATTGCGATTTTTTTGGCAGATATTGTGATTTTGATTTCATCCACGTTTTTTTTTTTCCCCTAATCAAGTTTCAGTGCACAGGAATATTTGCAAACGTCACAGAAACTTGCATCATACCGTTCCAACACTAAACTCCAAAACTCTAATCCATCCATTTTCTTCCGCTTTTATCCGGCTGGGTCACGGGGGCACCTGAAACCCCCCATGAACCCCTCTGAGTGGAGCCCACAGGAGACCAGAACTCTAATGAAGAATGAAAACTAAAGTCAAGAGTTTATTTCAAAAGTCGTGGTGTTTCTGAACAGAAACCTGCTGCACAGAAGCTGCACTGAGCCGGAGCTACGGCCGTGATGAGAACTGAAGAACTAAAAGAGCTTCTGTGTCTGAACTTAAAGAAAGTTCAATTTTTCCATCGGCAAAATCTGTCACACATTAAAACAGGAGGCTCACTAATCCAGGACTAATCCAGGACTGGTTTAGTCCTGGATTAGTCCTGGATTAGTCCTGGTTTAGTCCTGGTTTAGTCCTGGATTAGTCCTGGATTAGTCCTGGATTAGTCCTGGATTAGTCCTGGTTTAGTCCTGGTTTAGTCCTGGTTTAGTCCTGGATTAGTCCTGGTTTAGTCCTGGTTTAGTCCTGGTTTAGTCCTGGTTTAGTCCTGGATTAGTCCTGGATTAGTCTTGGTTTAGTCCTGGATTAGTCCTGGTTTAGTCCTGGATTAGTCCTGGTTTAGTCCTGGATTAGTCCTGGATTAGTCCTGGTTTAGTTCTGGATTAGTCCTGGTTTAGTCCTGGTTTAGTCCTGGTTTAGTCCTGGTTTAGTCCTGGATTAGTCCTGGATTAGTCCTGGTTTAGTCCTGGTTTAGTCCTGGTTTAGTCCTGGATTAGTCTTGGTTTAGTCCTGGTTTAGTCCTGGTTTAGTCCTGGTTTAGTCCTGGTTTAGTCCTGGATTAGTCCTGGATTAGTCCTGGTTTAGTCCTGGTTTAGTCTTGGTTTAGTCCTGGATTAGTCCTGGTTTAGTCCTGGTTTAGTCCTGGTTTAGTCCTGGATTAGTCCTGGTTTAGTCCTGGTTTAGACCTGGATTAGTCCTGGATTAGTCCTGGTTTAGTCCTGGATTAGTCCTGGATTAGTCCTGGTTTAGTCCTGGTTTAGTCCTGGATTAGTCCTGGATTAGTCCTGGATTAGTCCTGGATTAGTCCTGGTTTAGTCCTGGATTAGTCCTGGTTTAGTCCTGGTTTAGTCCAGAACTAAACCAGGACTAAACCAGGACTAAACCAGAACTAAACCAGAACTAAACCAGGACTAAAACAGAACTAAACCAGAACTAAACCAGAACTAAACCAGGACTAAAACAGAGCTAAACCAAGACTAAAACAGAACTAAAAAAGGACTAAACCAGAACTAAACCAGAACTAAACACTTCCGCTTCCGGTTGGAGAATGCTGGCGCGTTTTTGGCTGCCGCTGCTCCTTGGCGTTATTTTTCGTGATAATCTCGCCAAATGACTCTGCATCTGTGGTCTACAAGTGGATTGTGCTATACTTTAAAAAAACCTCCACAATATATAAACTGTCACTGAGGTGTCGTGTATTTTCGTGCGACTTTAGCTTACCTGTTGCACGTCACCTAGCAACAGCTCCACGCAGAAGTCGCAGCCCTTGCAGCAATGTGGAGGAACTATGCGTGGCTGGTACTCCTCTGGTTCATCCTGTCAATTATCCACCATCCTGCTACAGCACTGTTCCAGTATTCTGCCTCTGAGTTTAAGCTCCATATACATCCACACAACGCACCAGCGCCTGCTCTGCTCCAACACCCGGACATTCTGTACGTGCCTCGCCGTAGACCAGTCCACCGGGGCTCACGTCGGAACTACCAATACGACAACTCCAGCTCCATCCCGTCGCTTTGGTCCACTGCCCGCCGTCCAAAGAGAAACACCTGTCGCCGTGCCGAGCGCGTCTTGGCCCGGGTGCAGAGAACGGCGAACACGGCTAGCGGCAGCAGCACTACTACAGTCAGCTTCGGTCTCCTTAACACCCGCTCTCTGACCCACAAGGCCCATCTCGTCCAGGAACGTCTGGCGGACCGTAAGTTAGACTTTTTGTGCTTGACGGAGACGTGGCATCTTAAAAATGACTTCAGTCACCTCAACGAGGCTACTCCCCCGGGATTTGTTTACCTCTCCCAGCCTCGTGTCACCGGTCGAGGGGCGGTCTCAAGGGTAATCTACCGCGAGAGTTGGAGAGTAGCTCCTGTGACTGTGCCTGACTATCAGTCATTTGAGGCCACTGTATGTCAGCTCTCTGGACCAACTCCTACTATCATTGCCACCATCTACAGACCTCCAAAACAAAACAAGGATTTTATAACAGACTTTGCAGCTTTTTTAACACATGTTTCCACACTCTCTTCCAATGTCATACTATTAGGGGATCTAAATATTCACTTGGACATTGTTAATAACTCACTCACCAGCGATTTTATATCCTGTCTGGACAGTTTTGGTTTGCAACAGTTTGTTAATTTTCCCACACCCTCAAAAGGACATACTCTGGACTCAATCTGCTGCTCAGGCGTTACACCCATGGACTGCAAAGCCAACTTCATCCCATTTTCCGATCATATGCTCCTTACATTTTTTGTCAATCTGCCTTTTTCCAAATACAACCCCACGCGCACCATAACATTCCGTAAAATTAAGGACATAAATTTGGACAATTTATCTTTTCACATCAATAATCTGCCCAGTACAGACAGTTTTGCAACTCCTGATCAACTTGTGTCACACTACAACACCCACCTCCACAACATCCTTAACACACTTGCTCCACCCAAATCCAGATCGGTCTCTTTCACTCACACTGCACCCTGGTACACCCCCACTCTCCGACAGTTAAAAGCAAAAGGCCGCCAACTTGAAAGACTTTATAACAAAACTGGACTAACTATTCACAAGGACATGTACACACACCACACCCTCCACTACACAGACTGCATCTCCAAAACTAGATCTGCATATTACTCCGGTTTAATCAGTACTAATGAAGGAAATTCCAGGACCCTCTTCTCTCTTGTTTCAACCATCACCAAACCTCCTGACTCCCTTCCATCTCATCTCTATTCATCCGACTTCTGCAATACCTTGGCTTCATTCTTCACCACAAAAATCCACACTATTTACCAACAACTCACCCCCTCTTCTGCTCTAACTCTACCTGTCATTACATCTCCTATCACCACCACCCCTTTCTCATCATTTACTCTACCTTCTATCAGTCAAATTTCCTCTTTTATCCAAAAATCCAAAACCTCTTCATGTCAACTTGACCCACTTCCCACTGTCCTTATCAAAGCCACGCTTCCTTCTCTTGCTCCTTTTATCACCAACATAATTCATGCCTCCCTCACCTCTGGTACTGTCCCCTCTCCTCTCAAAACTGCTGCTGTCACTCCAATTCTCAAAAAACCTGGTTCAGATCCCACAGACCTCAATAATTTCCGTCCGATTTCTAACCTTCCATTCATCTCCAAAATTCTTGAAAAAACAGTTTCTGCTCAACTTCACTCTCATCTGTCCTCCAATAACCTGTACGAGTGTTTTCAATCTGGCTTCCGTCCTCTCCACAGCACTGAAACGGCCCTTCTCAAAATCACTAATGACCTTCTTCTCTCTGCCGACTCTGGTTTAGTATCCATCCTCCTTCTGCTTGATCTTAGTTCTGCCTTTGACACCATTTCTCATTCCATCCTCCTGAACAGACTCTCTTCCATCGGCATCTCTGGCACAACCCTCACCTGGTTTCACTTCCGTCTTTCCGACCGCACTCAGTTTATTCAACTCAAATCTTTCACTTCTTATCCTGCCCCCATCTCCTCAGGTGTTCCCCAAGGTTCTGTTCTCGGTCCCCTCCTTTTCATCATCTACCTTCTCCCCCTTGGTCACATTTTCCGGAAACACCACATTCAATTCCACTGCTACGCAGATGACACCCAGCTCTACCTCTCCGGCAAACCAAACTCCACACTCCCACCCTCTTCCCTTGTCAACTGTATCAGTGAAATAAAATCATGGTTCACCTCAAACTTTCTCAAACTCAATAGCAATAAAACTGAACTTCTCCTTGTAGGCACCAAATCCACCATAAGCAAGATTAATCATTTCTCCATTCCCATTGATGGCTCCTCCATCTCTCCCTCCCCTCAGGTCAAGAGTCTGGGTGTCATCCTCGATAGCACCCTCTCCTCCGCCTCCCACATAAACAGCATCACTCGCTCCGCCTACTTTCACCTCCGCAATATCCATCGACTCCGGCCCCTCCCTCACTCCACAGTCCACTGCCGTACTCGTGCACAGCCTCGTCACTTCCCGTCTAGATTATTGCAATTCACTTCTGTTTGGTCTCCCACAAAAAACTCTCCATAAACTTCAACTGGTTCAGAACTCTGCTGCTCGCATCATCACACACACACCTTCCACCAACCACATCACACCCGTCTTACAGCAGCTCCACTGGCTCCCCATCACACACCGCATTCAATACAAAATCCTGCTCCACACATTCAAAGCCGTCCACAACCTCACACCTCCATATCTCTCTGACCTCCTCCATATTGCCACACCTGTTCGCTCTCTTCGCTCCTCCTCCTCTCTCCAGCTCTCTGTCCCCTCTGCCCGTCTTGTTACAATGGGGAGCAGGGCGTTCAGCCGCTGCTCCCCAGCTCTGGAACACTCTCCCTCCTGACCTCCGCAACACAGACGCTCTCACACACTTCAGATCCAAACTCAAAACTCATCTGTTCAAACTGGTCTGTTCATTATAACCACAACTGCACTGTCCTTTCATATGCCTCATTTTAATGTAGATTTTAACTGTTGCTTCTACTGTTATAATGTTTATATTTTTATATTGATGTATAAACTTGTTGTGAGGCGACCTTGAGTGCCCAGAAAGGCGCCCTATAAATAAAATGTATTATTATTATTATACCATAATATGTCCCGTCTTACACAGCGGGCGTATAAAAATTGAAACTCCTCCTCCAGGCCTTGACTGCCTGACAAAATGGGTGGAGTTATAAGATGGCAATTCATATAAACTAAGATCTTTGGATTCCTCAGTTAGCCAAGTCTCTGATAATGCAATTACAGAAAATTTGTGATTTAGAGATGATAAAAAGTGAACCAGCTTCTCATGATTTTTGGGTCGACTACGAACATTTAAATGTAATGCTGAAAATGTTTTATCCAGACTAAAAGACTCATTCATTAACTTATTGAATTTGAGTTCGTCATAATATTCACAGTCATTATGAAAATCTGCATTAGTAAAAAAGTTTATATCTGGATCAAAATCCTGTCCATGAGGGGATCTCTGTCTAATTCAAATGGATTAAATAACAGTGTGTCATTTATATTTTTGCAAAGTGAACAGCCATCGCATGCGACCCCTAATTTTTTGTTTGAACATAATGGACATATGTCAGACCTGCTCATTATATGTGTATACTACTAACATAAAACACATTTTAAAAAACATATAAAAACAGAACATATTCATGAAGAAAACTGATCAGACCTGTGGTGGCCTTGAAGGTGGATGAGTGATGAGTTTGTCGTATCTGAGAAAGGCAATGTCACCCCTTTTCCTTGCCTCTTTCATTGCTGGAATCAACTCTTTGCGTTTTTGTCGAATAGATTCAGAAAAGTCCTCATTAATATAAATATTTGTTCCTTTTAGGTGTTTTGCCTTATCCATCACCGCCAAACGATCCTTGTACCTCAAAAATTTCACCACTATTGGTCTGGGTTTTCCTCCTTGTCCTGGTGATTTTCCAGAGCGATGCACACGCTCCAATTCAATGTGCTTAATATCCAGTTTTAGTTTGTCTGAAATTATCTTCCTTATCTTATCTTCAGACTCAGACCATTTCTCATGATCAGACTCTGGTATTCCATCAAACAGCAGGTTATTTCGCCGAGACTGATTCTCAGTGTAATCCACTTTACCAGCCATGTTGTTGAATGAGGAGCCAAGGTCATTGATGTCTCTTATAGTTTCCTTACACTTAAGTGATAAGTTATCAGACAATGATCTTAAATCATTAATATCCTTTTGGGAATATTGAAGGCTCGCCTTTAGGTCACAGA
Organism: Odontamblyopus lacepedii; assembly: GCA_034769755.1. NCBI lineage: Eukaryota > Metazoa > Chordata > Actinopteri > Gobiiformes > Gobiidae > Odontamblyopus > Odontamblyopus lacepedii. The sequence continues at coordinate 46,719,407 of CM068345.1, read as the reverse complement.
CATCTTTAATAAGTCCATCCAATCTTTTATTGAAGGAATCCATGATGATTTGAACAAAACCTTTGTAGGTACTTTCCTGGTTTTGCAGTAGTTCCTTGAATAAAGACATTTGATGGTCAAGGAGATCTCTTACTTGAGAGGAAGTAATAAGATCCTCTTCTGATTTTGGAGGCATCTTTCTTTGTTTGATCACAAACTGTTACCATCAGATGAAGGTCCGAAATGGAGCCTATTTCCTTCACCCAAAAACAGAAGTTCCTCTTTAAATTTGGATATACATTTCCATACCACTGGACACTTTGGAGAATCCTTAATCCAGAATAGTGAAAACGTAAAAGCAAGCACTGAAGATTCCCCTGATTTTGGGTAGATACCCTTAGGCTCAGGCTCTCAGTGAACCATAGTAGCAGCCATCTTGACACACAGGGGGAGGGCTTTCTAAACTAGGACTAAACCAGGATATAGTCCTGGTTTAGTCCTAGTTTAGACCTGGTTTAGACCTGAAATAGACCTGATATAGTCCTGGTTTAGACCTGATATAGTCCTGGTTTAGACCTAGTTTAGACCTGGTTTAGACCTGAAATAGACCTGATATAGTCCTGGTTTAGACCTAGTTTAGACCTGGTTTAGACCTGAAATAGACCTGATATAGTCCTGGTTTAGACCTGATATAGTCCTGGTTTAGTCCTAGTTTAGACCTGGTTTAGACCTGAAATAGACCTGATACAGTCCTGGTTTAGACCTAGTTTAGACCTGGTTTAGACCTGAAATAGACCTGATATAGTCCTAGTTTAGACCTGATATAGTCCTGGTTTAGACCTGATATAGTCCTGGTTTAGTCCTAGTTTAGACCTGGTTTAGACCTGAAATAGACCTGATATAGTCCTGGTTTAGACCTGATATAGTCCTGGTTTAGTCCTAGTTTAGACCTGGTTTAGACCTGAAATAGACCTGATATAGTCCTGCTTTAGACCTGATATAGTCCTGGTTTAGTCCTAGTTTAGACCTGGTTTAGACCTGAAATAGACCTGATATAGTCCTGGTTTAGACCTGATATAGTCCTGGTTTAGTCCTAGTTTAGACCTGGTTTAGACCTGAAATAGACCTGATATAGTCCTAGTTTAGACCTGATATAGTCCTGGTTTAGACCTGATATAGTCCTGGTTTAGTCCTAGTTTAGACCTGGTTTAGACCTGAAATAGACCTGATATAGTCCTGGTTTAGACCTGATATAGTCCTGGTTTAGTCCTAGTTTAGACCTGGTTTAGACCTGAAATAGACCTGATATAGTCCTAGTTTAGACCTGATATAGTCCTGGTTTAGACCTGATATAGTCCTGGTTTAGTCCTAGTTTAGACCTGGTTTAGACCTGAAATAGACCTGATATAGTCCTGGTTTAGACCTGATATAGTCCTGGTTTAGTCCTAGTTTAGACCTGGTTTAGACCTGAACTAGACCTGATATAGTCCTGGTTTAGACCTGATATAGTCCTGGTTTAGACCTAGTTTAGACCTGGTTTAGACCTGAAATAGACCTGATATAGTCCTGGTTTAGACCTGATATAGTCCTGGTTTAGTCCTAGTTTAGACCTGGTTTAGACCTGAAATAGACCTGATATAGTCCTGGTTTAGACCTGATATAGTCCTGGTTTAGTCCTAGTTTAGACCTGGTTTAGACCTGAAATAGACCTGATATGGTCCTGGTTTAGACTTGTTATAGTCCTGGTTTAGTCCTAGTTTAGACCTGGTTTAGACCTGAAATAGACCTGATATAGTCCTGGTTTAGTCCTAGTTTAGACCTGGTTTAGACCTGAAATAGACCTGATATAGTCCTGGTTTAGTCCTAGTTTAGACCTGGTTTAGACCTGAAATAGACCTGATATAGTCCTGGTTTAGACTTGTTATAGTCCTGGTTTAGTCCTAGTTTAGACCTAGTTTAGACCTGAAATAGACCTGATATAGTCCTGGTTTAGACCTGATATAGTCCTGGTTTAGTCCTAGTTTAGACCTGGTTTAGACCTGAAATAGACCTGATATAGGCCTGGTTTAGACCTGATATAGTCCTGGTTTAGTCCTAGTTTAGACCTGGTTTAGACCTGAAATAGACCTGATATAGTCCTGGTTTAGACCTGATATAGTCCTGGTTTAGTCCTAGTTTAGACCTGGGTAAAAGGGACGTCTGGTCACTCATATTCAAATGTTTTATAAGTTTCACTTTCATTTTTAGCACTATGAATTCCCCTCCCTTTGCTCTCCAAGCTAAGTTACTCCCCCTTCAGAGCACTGTCATAAGAAAATCTGTCACCATTCCTCTAATGCAGGCATGTCAAACATACGGCCCGGGGGCCGGACCCAGCCCGTTGGATGATTTAATCCGGCCCGTCATAAATTTCTGAGTATGTCAAAAAAAGAAGCGAGTCTCTAGCTCATTTCTATCAAAAGTTATGATTTTTTAAAATAAATACAAACCAAATGCTCCGTCCGGCCGCTAGAGGGCAGTAAATGTGTAAAAGAGCTCACGTCCAGCATGCGGCACTGACACGAGTTAGTCACAGGAAATTTACATTCGCAACATGATGTGTCGAAGTAAAAATAAACCGGCAATCTTGCTTCACCATTCACTACTACTAAACAAGTTATCGCTCAACACACCCTTCCCAAAATGGCACTGTCAAAAAAAAGAAAAGTGGACACGGAGTGCCGAGTTTTCCAGGAAAAATGGACTGAGAATTATTTATTCACAGAAGTGAATGCAAACCCAGTGTGCTTGGTATGTAATCAGCAAGTTTCAGTGTTCAAAGAGTTTAATATTCGGCGCCACTATGAGACTCATCATAAAGACAAGTATGACCACTTGAAAGGACAAATAAGGAAAGACGAGATAAACAAATTGGTCGCTGGTCTGAAGAAACAGCAGTCTGCTTTTACGCGCAGCCGCGATATCGCTGATGGGGCTGTAAGAGCCAGCTACATTATTGCCAACGAGCTGGTGCAGGCATCCAAGCCATTTTCTGATGGGGAGTTTGTAAAAACATGCATGCTGAAGGCTGCAGAAGTCGTGTGCCCTGAAAAGCGACCTGCCTTTGCCAATATTAGTCTAACGAGGAACACTGTCGCAGATCGGGTGACAGAACTCTCAAGTGACTTGAGCAGCCAAATAAAAGAGAAAATCAAGTCATTTATCGCATTTTCAATTGCAATAGATGAGAGCACTGATGTCACAGATATTGCTCAACTGGCAATATTCATTAGAGGTGTTGATGAAACTTTGACCATCACCGAGGAGCTGCTTGAATTGGTGCCCATGAATGACACCACAACAGCAGATGACATTTTCAGCGCTCTCGTTGGAGCGCTGGACAAGGTGGGAGCGGACTGGTCCCGTGCCGTTAGCCTGGCTACCGACGGTGCGCCATCAATGGTCGGGAGAAAGGCAGGCGTTGCCACAAAATTCCGTGACAAAGTACAGACCGCAAATGGAGGACAAGAGTTTTGGGCATTTCACTGTATTTTGCATCAGGAGGCGTTATGTTGCAAAACACTCCAAATGGACCATGTTATGAGTGTGGTTGTGAAAACTGTCAATTTCATCAGAGCGCGCGGTCTAAATCACCGTCAGTTTGACACATTTCTCAGTGATAATGACATTCATGTTGGCCTACCATACCACACTGACGTGCGGTGGTTAAGCAGAGGTGCAGTACTCAAGCGCTTCTTTGAGCTACGAGGGGAAATTGGACAGTTCATGGAGAAGAAGGGACGCCCAGTAAAGGAACTTAAATGCAAGGAATGGGTGCAGGATCTTGCGTTTATGGTTGATATTACACAACACTTGAATACACTTAACACTACATTGCAGGGCCGTAACAGAGTTGTCACTCAATATCACGACAGCATCAGTGCGTTCAAGATGAAACTGTCACTGTGGGAGACGCAGCTATCCAATGGTGACACCGTGCATTTCTCTTGTCTCACAGCTGTGCGTCCGAAGGCACCGGACCGTCCCGATAATGATTTGGATAAATATAAAGACAACATAACAGATTTGCTGCGAGAGTTTGAGCAGAGGTTTCAGGTATTCAGTGAACTTGAGAACAAATTTGGCTTTTTTCGCTCGCCATTTACAGTGAAGCCTTCTGATATGCCAGTTGACATTCAACTCGAGCTTATTGACTTGCAGTGCGATTCCGCTATGAAGGATAAATTTGGGTCCGTGGGATTGGACACGTTTTATCAATATCTCGTGCCAGGTTACCCCAAATTAACAGCCATGGCTGCAAAGGTTCTATCCATGTTTGGGACTACTGATCTTTGTGAACAGGTGTTCTCCGTAATGAACAATAATAAAACAAAGCAGCGCTCAAGGTTAACAAATAAACACTTGAATGACATTGTTAAATGTGCTGCTACTCAGGATTTGACACCTAATATCGATGCACTTGTGAAGGCAAAAAGATGCCAAGTTTCAGGAGCCAGCAGCACCAAGTAGACTGCAGGAGTGCAGTGAGAGAGAGAAAAAAAGTGATGACACGAAATTTGTTTGCACTCATGAATACAGATCATTAAAAATAAGATTAATCTGGTTTCATATTAAAGACAGTTAATATTGTGCAGTATATTCTCAGCTTCAGTAGGCCCAGCCTAGTAGTTTGATCTGATGTAATCTAATCTTATTGGCCATGCACTGCTATAACTTTTATTTTGTATTTCTTTTTTTATTTATTTCAAAGCAGTATGACAAATAATTATTTTTTTCATAGCTCCCACTTGAGTTTGTTTAGTGTGGTGAGTTGGTTCAGGTGTAAAACTGCATTCACTCAACTGTTAAAATAAACCAGTTGTTAACACATTCACTGCCAAACATGAAATTTTTTTTTTTCCATTGTTTGTGAATAAATGTGTTGTTCTTAGAAAAGATCCCTTGTCATCCATGATTATAATATGTAGGGTAGGCTACAAATGTAGGCTGAATGATAAAGCATATTACTGAAAAACAAAGCTAAATATTTGGAGTTGACATTCTTTTACTGATCCGGCCCACCTGAGAACAGAAAGTCTGGATCCGGCCCCAGAGCCAAACTGAGTTTGACATGCCTGCTCTAATGAAACTCCTGCACATCACATCAGGTTTGTGAAGTTGTCGTGTATTGTTTCGCATCCTGCTGTATATTCATGGAGAGTGACGTAGGCCTGTGTGCTGAAGATTGGACAGAATCTTATTGCTCACCATAAGGAGGGTTCGGTTTGGTCTGGGAGAGGCGTGGATCTCTGTTTGCTGTGATTATTTGGGTTTGCTGTGCACTTATAGTTCTTTAAAAGGACACAGACTGGACTAACTGGATCACTCAGGAGGAAAAAGAGGGAACTGAACCGTTGGTGGAAGTGGAAGTGAAGTGGACACAGTTGGATCAAGGAGACAGATGAGACACAGCAGAGAAACAAAGAGCCTGTGGGTGAAGCCGGCTGACACCAGAAAGCCTGATCTAAAGTTGTGCACATGAGGCTTTCTTTAGCGTCTGTCCTGTCAGCTCACTGAGGGCTCCTTCTCGTCCAGCACCTGCGAGTGGAGGAGGGCGGTGGAGACTGTGGTGCAGATGTGTGGAACTTAGCCAGGACAATAATGGTAAGAGAGACTCAAAGCATGAAAAATTAAACCTGTTCTACAAGTGAAGGTTAGGTTCAAGATTCTGAATTCTGGTTTTAACTCAGGCCTTTCATTTTTGCTGTTCACAAACTATTTCATGAGCAGCTACAAGATTAAACGGGTTCAAGTCAATGAACGATCAACAAATATGTGAGTGGAGCTTTATTTAGACAACTTTAGTTTACTGAAGATCTAGTTTATCATGTTCACTGGACAAGCATGAAGAGTGTTAATACCAATTTAAATGTGTAAATTACATTTAGAACCATTATTGACTTAAGTTGAACTCCGCACGCGTTTTAAGTTAAAGTCCGTTGCTAGAGGAGGTGGAATTCTGTCAGAAGCCAAAAAACGGCACAGATCAGTGTTTCCTCGGTGGAGATCTCACTGTGGCACTGAGTCTGTCAAGGCAACAAACTAGTGTAGTGATGGGGGCAAATTCTGAACTTCCACGTAAAACACCAATTTGCTTCACACTGAAGAAGCTGAACACCACTTTAACCCATCTGACAACAGCCACGAGTCTAACAAACCAAACGCTCTGCCTGGTTCACTCATTAGTGTCTGGAAACGTTAGAAAACAACTTACGGAGCCTTACACTTCCCTCTGTTGATTTCCCACTGCACATGAAAGCTCAAAGATTCGATTGTCGATGTCGTTTCTAATCCCATTTATTTATGAGTGAATTATATTTTTGAAAACGCTGTGGTTAAGTATTTAAATCGTCACCACAATATTGCAGAGGATGTAACAACATGAATAGGCACTGGGCAGAGCTTTCTCGCTTTGGCAGTCGATCCTTCTGTTCTGACCCCAAACTAAAGTCTTGCTCTAAAATCACATGTGAGTTTGTTATTGCAGGAAAAGACTCCAGCGGCGGCAAGTGGTTTGAGCCGCCAGAAGCAACAAGTCAGGATCCACTACTGACTGTGAACAAGAGAAACTGAAGTTGGTGAAATAAAATGGCTCGGGAATGTATTATTTAGTGTTTTTCAAACTTTTACTCTGAGGAAGTGACCAGAGCTGTGTCCAAACTGTCTCTGTCTGATGGAAACAGAAGAATCACAGTTATGAGAGAACACCAGAGTTATCCAGATCATCCAGACAGATTCAGAGTCTATAGACTGGTCCTGAGCAGAGAGAGTCTGACGGGCTGAGGTGGAGTGGAGCTGGGATTGGGTTTGTAGATGTTTCATACAGAGATATTCAGAGGAAAGGACGCTATGGAAACTCTGTATTTGGCTACAATGATAAATCCTGGGCCTTACACCATGACAAAAACAGTTCATTTTGGTTTAACAAATTCCAGTCCCAGGTCTGGTTGGGTCCAGAATCGGGTTTACCTGGACCACGGTTCAGGGTTTTGGCGTTTACAGCGTCTCTGGAAGAACCATGAGTCTCCTCCGCAGAGTCCAGACCAGGTTCACTCAGCCTCTCTACACTGGGGTCTGGATTGCAAATATTGGAACCACAGCATTTTTCCTCATATGACAAATATAAAATAACGGTTTTGTTCTGCACAGTTTGGGACATATCTGTACCTTTTATTTTTGACAAATTAGTCCCATGTTTAAAAGCCTCATGAGGACTCTCCAAAATCTATACCTTGATTTAGATCTAGGTATAGATCTAAATCAAGGTATAGATTGATTTAGATCAATCTATACCTTAATACGCCCGCTGGCATAAGGGCAAAATACGCTCGTACTTTGAATTATTGTATATAGAATTAAGTTAGAATTTGTCAAACCTAGTTAAAGATGAATTGTTGGTGCAGTTTGGAAGTTTGACATTCCTAGGTGAGACGGTTGTGGAGTTAGAGCGCGGACAAGAAATTGTCCACAGACAGACGGACAGACGGACAGACAGACGGACGGATAATCAATAGGGAAATCTGGCTCTTGCAGTAGGAGTATGAGTATGACATCATCACATTCTAGAATCGGAATTCCACCAATCAGATCGCAGCAACAGAACTTAAAGACACTACAAAGCTTTGAAGTGTCAAAGCTCAAAGAAGCAGAGAATGTGGGTTGTTCTCGCTTTCAGCAGCAGAACATTTGAGAAGAGAGTTCAGATCTACGGCAGGTAGATCAGGTGTGTCAAAGTGAAAGTGTTTGTGATCCAGGAGAGATGGCGCAGAAAACACTCGACCAAGAAGCCTTTTCCTGCTCCGTGTGTTTAGATCTACTGAAGGATCCAGTGACGACTCCCTGTGGACACAACTACTGCATGAAGTGTCTTCAGCACCACTGGGACCAACAGAACCACAGCTACAGCTGTCCTCAGTGCAGAGAGAGCTTCAGCCCCAGGCCTGTGCTGCGTAAAAACACTTTGTTAAGTGATTTGGTGGAGCAACTGAAGAAGACTGGACTCTCAGCGCCCCCTGCAGACCACTGTCATGACATAGTGGCCTCTGCCTCAGAGAGGGCTCAGAGACAGGCAGAGCTGCCGGCCAGGAGGGCCCTGCTGCTCCAGAGCCTCCAGCACAAAGAGACAGACCTGAAGAGGCTCCAACAGGAGGCCCAGGACATCAGACGCTCTGCCCAGACAGCAGTGCAGCGCAGTGGGGACAGCTTCACACAGATGGCCCTTCTCCTGGGGAAAAGATGCTCTGAAGTGGAGCAGCAGATCCGCTCCCAGGAGCAGACCCAACTGAGCCGAGTCCAAGAGCTCCAGGACCAAGTGCAGCAGGACGTGAGGGGGCTGAAGAGGAGCCTCTCTGAGCTGGACACACTGGCCCTCACCCAGGATCATAACCAGTTTCTACAGGTCTACGCTTCACTGTCCCCACACACACAGAGCACAGAGCCAGACACCATTCACACAGGGGACCGGAGCTACTTTGAGGAAGTGACCAGAGCTGTGTCCAAGCTCAGAGACACACTCCAGCTCACTCTGAGTCCAGTCCAGGTTTTACTGGCACCAGCTGAACCCAGCTCCAGAGACGACTTCTTACAATATTCTACAGAAATCACTCTGGACCCAAACACAGTTCACACAGGACTGTCTCTGTCTGATGGAAACAAAAGAGTCACACTTTTGGGCAAAGACCAGAGTTATCCACATCATCCTGAAAGGTTCAGTTTGTGGCAGGTCCTGAGTAGAGAGAGTCTGACGGGCCGATGTTACTGGGAGGTGGAGTGGAGCGGGGAGTGGGCTCATATAGCAGTTTCATACAGAGATATTCAGAGGAAAGGAATCTCTAAAGAATGTAGATTTGGATACAATGATAAATCCTGGGCCTTACTATGTAAACCTAACTGTTATTCATTTTGTTTTAACTCAGTCCACTCCCAGGTCTCAGGTCCTGTCGGTTCTAGAATCGGGGTTTACCTGGACCACAGTGCAGGGGTTTTGGCATTTTACAGCATCTCTGGAAGAACCATGAGCCTCCTCCACAGAGTCCAGACCAGGTTCACTCAGCCTCTCTACGCTGGGGTCTGGATTTATACTGGAGCCACTGCACATTTCCCTAAACTCAAATAGCAGCTTTGTTCTTCACAATTTGGGCTCAACTTTGACTCTTATTTTGAACTATCTACATAAGACTTTAAAGTACTGTTAAAAAATCAATATCTAAATACAAATCAATTATAAGATTAATATCAAAACCAGATACTCATTTGATTCTGAAACAACTGTGACATATACAGGAGGAAAATTACCTCTGGTCTATATAAGAACAAAGAAAATGCTGTGATTTTGTGTTGACAATGATATTCTATCCTAAGACTTTATGATCGAAATGAAAAATTGTTCCTCTGCTTCAAAATGGAGTTTGACATTTTGGCCTCGTGTATGAATGCAGTCGTAGCTACATCACTGTTCATACTAGAATCGTTTGTACTATTACTGGATTAGAACTTTGTTTCACTTCAAATGTTCTTCTGTAAACTTCATCTGTGTTTGACTCTTCACTCGATCATGATGTAAAAAGTGATTTTCTTATTTCATGTAAAACTACAGCAGTGTGTTTCTGTCTGTGATGGAGCTGATGTCACTTTGAGAGGAGCAGAATCAGAACTGTAAATGTTGCTCAGGGAGAAAACTGTTTAAACAGTTCTGAGCATTTTTACACTGGAAAGTTGAAACACTAAATCTGTAAATTCGTTATTTTTCCTGTGGATTTTTCTCTTTCAAAATCTAAAATTCATCGCAGTTGTGAAATAGTTTAGCACCAGTATTTACTGTAGGTGGAGGCAGGGGCACCATCTGGAAATCTTGGCCAGCTAATGAGTTCTGGTTTAGTCCTGGTTTAGTCCTGGTTTAGTCATGGTTTAGTCCTGGTTTAGTCTTGATTTACATTGGGTTTAGTCCTTGTTAAGTCCTGGTTTAGTTCTGGGTAATTACCGGTTTAGTCCTGGTTTAGTCCAGGTTCAGTCCTGGTTCAGTCCTGGTTTAGTCCTGCTTCAGTCCGGGTTCAGTCCTGGTTCAGTCCTGGTTCAGTCCTGGTTTTTTATTCAAATCTTTTTATTGGTTTTGAGTTTTAAGAGTATACAAAAACACAAAATATAAAGAGACATACACAAGTGACATTAAGTAGAAACAGCAGTCGGTGCACAGACTCAACAGGTAAACATAAGGGAAACAGTAAACATACACATACACACAATCTGGGAAAGCAGGGTACAACTTCTTTGGTAGTTGAGGAGTTCAGATTTACATATTGAATTCGGTTTAAAAAAAAATTAAGAACGGTTGCCAGATTTTTTTGTACGTTTGGATAGAGCCATTTATAGTGTATCTTAAATGTTCCAATTTTAAATTCGAAAGGATTTCCTCAGTCAAGCGCTTTAAAGATGGGGGAGCAGTTTTCTTCCAGTTCATTAGTATCAAGCGTCTTGCAAGTAGTGTAATGAAGGCTATCGCGCTGGTCTGATGTGAAGGTAGTGGAATATTTGGTGGGGGAGTCCCAAACAAGGCTGTTGTACAATTTGGGGCAATAATCTTGTTGCATACAGATGAAATTATTTCAAATATCCCTTTCCAGAAAGTATGTAAGCTGGGACAGGCCCAAAACATATGACTCAGGTTGGCAGGGCCAACATTGCATCTTGCACATGCTGAACTTGCACCTGGATAGAGTTTTGCAATTTTACTTGGGGACAAATGTAACCTATGAAGGATCTTGAACTGTATTAAGCCGTGTCTAATGCAGATAGATGATGTATGAATTCTTGTGATTGCCGATTGCCAGGTGTCATCAGCGAATTGTTCGCCTAGTTCTTCCTCCCATTTATTTTTTAAGTAATTTAATGATGGAGATGCTGCACTTTGAATTCTGTTATACAAAACTGACACCAGGCCCTTATCGGATGGATATAGTTCTAAACATTCATCTAACCATGTTTTTTTGTGGGAGATTGAGGGAAAAGGTTGTCTTCACGAAACTGCGAATCTGGAGATATTTAAAGAAATCTGATTGTGGTATACTGAAGTCTTTTTTCAGTTGTTCGAATGAGACAAATCTGCCGTTTTTAAAAAGCTCTTTTACACATGACAGGCCTTTTCTATTCCACTGTTTAAAAGATGGATCAATAAGTGATGGGGTAAAGTGGACATTGGAATGGATAGGTGTTGCTACTAAAGCACTTTTGTATTTGAAATGTATTCTAAATTGGAACCATATTCTCAAGGAGCCCTGAATGACTATATTGTTCGTCCAGTGACGTTTACTCAGTGGAAGGGAGCTACATAACAGGGAACCAAGTGAGACTGGATTGCTAGAGTATTTTTCCATTTGGACCCAAGATGGAGACTCAGGTTCCGGAACATCCTCAAGCCAAAATAGTAGTTTCTGGATATTTGTGGCCCAGTAGTAGTAGAGAAAGTTTGTTAAAGCGAGGCCACCATCTTCTCTCTTTCTTTCCAGGAACTCCCTTCTGATTCGAGGGGTGGTTTTATTCCAGATGAACATTGACAGATGTGTGTTCGATTCTTTAAAATAGGCTTTAGGGATGAAAACTGGTATGGTTTGAAATAAATAGAGAAACCTGGGTAATATGATCATTTTTACAGAGTTAATCCTACCTACGAGAGACAATGGAAGTTTTGACCATTTGTCTATGTCTTGTTTGGCTTTGTTTAGTGCCTGTGTGAAATTCTTCTCAAACAAACTTTTGTAGTTATAAGTAACACAGACACCTAAGTAATTAAAATGGTCCTTAGTAACTGTAAATGGGAAACCCTGGAAATTTAACTGTTGGGCTTTTTTATTAATTGGAAAAAGGACACTTTTGGACAAGTTTAACTTATACCCTGACACTTGACCAAATTTATTAATAGAAGTAAGAGCAAGAGGAATAGTATTATATGGGTCGGACAGAAAAAGGAGGAGGTCGTCCGCAGAGAGAGATAATTTATGAATTTGTCCTCCTCTTTGTATTCCAGTCAACTGAGCAGTTTCTCTCAACATTATTGCCAAAGGTTCGATCGCAATATTGAAGAGCAAGGGGCTCAGGGGGCAGCCCTGTCTTGCCCCACGTGAGAGGGGGAAGAAGCTAGACATAATCTTGTTTGTTCGTACGGCTGCCTGTGGTGTCGGATATAAAATACCCATCCAGGAACAAAATATTGGGCCAAATCCGAATTTTTGAAGCGCGGTGAGCAGAAAATTGTATTCAACTCTGTCAAATGCTTTTTGCGCATCAAGAGAGATTACTACTTCCGGTGCAACATCATTGTTCTGATAAATGACATTTAGTACACGACGCAAATTACTAGATATTTGCCTTCCAGTAATAAAGCCCGTCTGGTCCAGGTGTATCAATTTTGAAAGCACCTTTTCAAGTCTACCAGCTAAGACTTTTGATATTATTTTGTAGTCGCAATTCAAAAGACTAATCGGACGATATGATTCACAAAGCAATGGATCCTTGTCTTTCTTTAATAGTAGTGAGATTGTTGCTTGCGTCATAGTTTTAGGTAGGACTTTTTTATCAAAAATCTCTTTAAAAACCTTGAACAGGAGTGGGACTAATTTAGTGGTAAATTTTTGAAAAACTCTATAGGATACCCATCCGGCCAGGCGCCTATACGGATTTCATTTTCTTAATAGCATCACTTATTTCGGACTGAGTAATATTAGACTCCAGTGTATTTTTGTCTGAGTCCAGTAGAGTAGGTAATGACAAATCCCTAAAAAATGATTCGACATGCGTTGGATCACAAGCTGCAGAGGTATAGAGTTTCTCGTAAAATGATTTAAACTGTATATTAATGTCATTTGGATCTGTTAGTATATGTCCATGCTCATCTTTAATTGCAGTTATGAAGCCTGCAGTAGTTGACTGTTTTAACTGGTGAGATAACAATTTGCCAGCTCGATCGCCATGTTCATAATAAGTAAGGCGAGACCGTAACTGAAGGTCAATAGCTTTATCATTAGTGATTGAATCAAATTCAGTTTGAAGCAGAATTCTCTCTTTGTAGAGATCAGCAGAAGGTGATGTTGAATGTAACCGATCCACTGCTTTAATGCGGTCAATTAGCTGAGATGCTCGCTTCATCCGTTTTTTATTTTCAGCTGCAACAAAAGATATCACTTGTCCTCTTAAATAGGCTTTTAGGGTTTCCCAAATAAGGGAATAGCTCATCCCTGGTGTTTCGTTTAGTTCCATAAAAAGGTCAATTTGTGTGTTGATAAATTCAACAAATTTGTCATCTGATAGGTATCTGGATTTTAGACGCCAGAAAAATTAGGAGTGTTTTCTGGAAAGCTCAGCTGTAAAATCACTGGGGCATGATCCGATACTACAATACTGCTATATTCTATTTGAGCTACCATATGTAATAATTTTCGATCGATTAAAAAGTAGTCAATTCTGGAATAGCTCTGGTGCACCGGAGAGAAGAAAGAGAATTGTTTAGATGTAGGATACCTGAATCTCCAAGGGTCTACCACTCCGTACGCTTCAAGAAATTCATTGATGCATAAAGCTGATTTGCTTGGTGTTGTGGCTTTAGATCTAGATCGGTCAAGAACTGGATCCAAGGTGCAATTCAGGTCCCCAGCTAATATTAAGTCATGAGAGTCAAGATCTGGCAACATAGTAAAAAGTGAAGTAAAAAAAGTAACATTATCCCAGTTTGGACCATAGACATTAGCTAAGACCACAGGTCTGTTGAATAATTTACCTTGAGTGATAACAAAACGGCCATTTTTGTCTCTTATTGTTTTAGTCTCTGTAAATTGCACATCTCTACAGTATGTATCAGAATAGCTGTTCCTCTACTCTTATTATTGAAATCTGAATGAAAACATTGTATAAAACCACCTCTAAGCAGCTTTGAGTGGTCTTTATTAAGTAATTTAGTTTCTTGTAAATATACAATGTGACTATGTAATTTGCTCAAATGGGAAAATATTTTATTACGCTTGATAGGATTATTTAGTCCACGTACATTCCAGCTCACCAGCGTGTTGGGATTAAAGGAGTAGGTGGCATATGTAGAACTTAGTAATAGATATAACAGGCAAGATATAATTTGTAGCACAAAATAAGCTGTACCCAGACAAAACAAAATGAGACAACCAGGGCACCTAAACTGCTCAAAACTGACACAAAAGGGGGAAAAAAGGGGGGAAAAACCTAAAAAATGAACTAAAACAGGTCTCACAATAAGACGGGTGTGTATTCCGGTCTCCATCGCTACCACATTAGCTCCCATATGAACCAATGCAGATTATATTGGAACTATAACACAGCACAATGTTATTATGTGCAAACTTTAACTTTAAACATTTACAGTAAACCAAACAAAAATTGAAATGCTGATTTAAAAAGTTGGGACTGAAGCCCATAGTAAATTGTTGAAACAAGAAGAAACGAAAACATATGACTGTTAGTCCCTTACATATATCAGATCTTCGTCATATCCCTGGACAGACCAGCTGATCCAGGCACAGTTCAGTCACACTTCAGCAAGTAGAGGACAGTCATGATCAGCTTTGAAGTTATGACTTCAATAATTCTCTCAGAACAAAGTCTTTGGCTGGCTTGGGATCTTTAAAAGTGTGTTCTTGCCCACCCGTAGTGGTGATCCTCAGTGTTATGGGGTATCTCAGCCCGTATCGGACCCCAGCACAGCCGCGGAGCAGGTTCCTCACCTCTGTGAATGCAGCGCGTTGTTTACTCACGGCCTGAGTGTAGTCGGGCAGGATACGGATGCGGTCGCCTCGCTGGTGGTTATCATCCCAGTTTCAGCTGCCTTTTTTAGAAGTAGCTCCTTTTCAGTGAAGTAATGACATTTCACAATAAACGCACGAGGTGGCAGGTCATCTTGAGGTCTCGTGCGGAGAGTTCGGTGCGCTCTATCCAAACATGGTGGCTTCTCTAGGCCCAGCACGTCCTTCAGCATGTCAGCAACATACCGGGATGGTGTTTGTCCGATATCTCTGCCCTCTCTTATTCCGGTTATCCTGACATTACAGCGACGGGAGCGCCCTTCTAAATCTTCACACTTAGCCTTCAGTAATGTTAACTCTTTCTTCATGAGAGACATGTCGGACTCCAAAGCGGCTATTGCGTCTGAATGAGCATTAACTCCGGTTTCCAGGTCCGCTGTGCGACTTTCGGACTCGTCTAGTCTTTGATTGATTAGTCCGATGGCATTACCCACCTCTGTTTGGGTTTGAGTCGCTTTCTCCTCTATCTTGTCCAACAGCTCTCGTTTAAGTCCTTTTATCGCCTCCAAAACTTGTTGGTCCCCTGTAGTGACTTCCATAGCCTCTGGACAAGCTAGGCTAGTTGAGCTAGCGTTAGCCTCAACTTTCGTGTCTTGTTCAGTTCTCGCATTTGGCTTTTTAGGCATTGTGCCCGTCGTCCAGCACAAAACACTAACGGGGATACTTTGAGGCAGGAATGCAAAAGTTTGCTGTGTTATTTGAAGCGTAATAGTTCAAATGAAGGGTTCGCGTGGGAGCTCGACAAAACACGTCTTTACATGGCGCTGCCTCCCTCACACCTCGGAAAGTGGGGGTTTAAATTGTCTTGTAACATAGAAGATGTAACATACTGAATAGTTTTTTCTTGAAAGCATCTAAAACATTTTATTTCTGTACTTTTTCTGCTGTTTGCCTATCCTCTAGTCAGTGGGACTGCAGGGCTGCTCCAGCCCAAAACCATCGTCAGTTTGCAGAGCTTCATCTGTGGCCTCAGACAGCACAGGTATTTTGCCCAAGACACAATAGGAGATAAGAACAGTGTCCATTCTGCAGGCAAAATGTATTCACTTCAGAGCTTTTAATCATGGACCTTTGTGAGGTTAGAAAAGGTTAGAAAGAAAAGCAAAAGTTCGATTGACTTGATGGGACCAATCTAATGCTACTGCTGAGTGACATCACTGATTCACAGTTTTCTGCTTTGGTCACGCACACATACAGCGCTCGGCCAAAGCACAAACCCGTGTGAATGATGATGTCACTCAGGAGTACGACTTCATCAGTCCAGTCAAGTTAACCTGACTTAAAAAAGCTGTGTTCAGTTTGTTTTCCTGTTCCACTGAAACAATCTGATGAAGGTCCAGCACCAAAGTCTGAGCTGAATACATTTTTCTTTTCTCTTTTCTCTTTTTGGGGAACACACAGTGGAAATTTCTCCCCTTGAAATGTTGAAATGATGTATTTTGTACGAGTATAAGGATATGTATTTTCTTTGAAACAAAATGTAGAGCAAATAATAGTCCGGTCTCACGAAGATCACAACCACATTCCAGTATGGAATGGAAGGCTGCATGTTTGTCTTTATCATTTCCTGTTAGATAAGGCCAATTGCAATACAATCATGACTTCATCAGTTAAAAAGATGAGAACTTATTTGCCAGGAGTGCTGCCAGGTGTAAAATGCTCTCCTGTTCCCCTGGTGCTCTTCGACTCAGGGACTGCCCACATTGATTGTATTGTATTGTAAAAAACAGAGGCAGTTTAGAGGATTTAAATAAGAGAGCGTCATGTTGTGTCTGAATGTCTCTTCCAGGCTGGGCGGCTGGAGTCAAAATAAAATGGAGCGACCAGGAAGTTGCTGCTGTGGAGTCAAAGTTGGGAAGGTATTGACTCACTTGTTTACTGTTTCTCATTGCTGTTTGTGGCATACTGTTGTATACAGTATATACTAGGGGTGGGCGATATCTCGATATTTAAAATATATTGAGATATTTTTGAAACTCGATATGAATTCTGACATCGATATAGCGCTATAATGCTTATGTTTACTTCTGGTTTCACCTCCTCGCTCGTTTGCCCTCTCTGTGCCGCGTTCGCCTCCTTATGTCCCCCGAGCCCGGAGCTCAGCCGCGGACTAAACCAGGACTAGGGCCAGGGCTCTACAGTGCGCCCATTTCACGAGCAAATATTTTGGCATGCGAACGGGGAAAACAAAAGGCGCACCAGTGCAAGTGCTTCTGCAGCCACAATAAGCAGAACTGCACACAGATGTCACGTGACGAGTTTCACGTGACTTTCTAAATGCACCTGCCCAGCGCGAGCGCAACCACATGACACCTCCGACCTCGCACGACCCCAGCATACGAGCTCCGCGTGTGGCTGATATCACTCATACGAACAAACTCCGCTTCAAAACACACCCACGCCCCTTTAAACGAGGAGCGCACCGCAGCAGGACCCACACCTGTCCCACCACTCATTAGACACCCCCACACCGCTGGACTTCCTTCTTCGCTAAAGCCAGAGCTTTGTCTTGGTCTCATCTTGGACTCGAGCACATTTGGACTCGGTCTTGTCAAGGACTCGAGGTCTGAATACTGAATGCGGTCATTTTTCATTAGCGCACATAGGCTCCTCCTCAATGAGCGCTGATTGGAAGAGCAAGACAAAACCCGAAGCAAAAACTAATTTTATGTCAGTGTCTGCACAGAGCTAAAGTTTAACTAATAAAATGCCAAATAAATCTGTTTGTCACAATGTGCGTTTGCTTTGGTAAATGTGCAGAGACTAAATACCACTTTAAAACAAGAGAATGTAACTCCAGTTAGGAATGTGAAAAATACAGGTTTAAAAATCCTACACACTTTATTCACTTTGAAGCAGTTCTGTGTAAAGTGCCAGTGGAAGTTCTCTTAAAGAAGAGGTTCTTAAACTGTGGGTGAGGGTCCAAATATATGTATATAATATTTTTTGGTCCATATCGCCCAGCCCTAGTATATCTGATGTTAGATGTTGTCCTCTTACTCCATGGATTCCGTCTCGTTGCTGCTTCTGTTGTATTTATACTTTGTCTTGTTTTATCCTTCCCTTTTTCTTGTTCTTGCTGATTGTTGACACTGTACTGTTTGTTCCTGCTCGTTGTTACTGTCGTGTTACTGCATGTTTTCATTTGTTTTAGTGCATGGCTTCCTACATTTGTCTCCTTGCTTGTAAGTAATATTAAAATTAATCCTTTCCTCTTATCCTAAGGCACATCAAACTGGGCACAACCCCTGGAAAGGAGGAGTGTGAGGAGAGCATCAGAAGCTGCCCTGATGCTCTGGGGGACAGGGACGGGAGGGCAGTTAAGTACTTTGTGAGAAACAAGATGGATCTCTTACCAGAAAAACTTGTTAAAATCTGCCTTCTCTTTTTGTTTGTCAGTATTTTTGGCATTTTAGCTTTTTGGCTGTTCTGTGTTCTAAATGCTAAATACAAAAGCACCTAGACAGAGTGACTTTGCAGTCACATTTTATTTTTATAAACAAGTTCTGTTGTTGTGAAACAATAAATCTACTTTAAAAAGACAACAGTATAGTATATTTATTGTAAGTAGTGAAATTCACAGTTCCATGGTCAGAAAACTACCTTTTAAAGTCTAAGATGTATTTCTATGGCACTTTTCACAGACAGAGGTTACGAGGTGCTTTCCATGTCCGGGATAAGCACATATACCAGAGCGGCACAGAGTAGATCTGTCCAAACGCCTAGAGGTGGGTCTGGGCTATTACAGCGTCTACAGGCACAGGAGCTGTTGGGTGGAAGGGGCATTCACATGGTAAAACGGTAGGATGGCTAATACTCACAACCCATGTTATGTTGGTTCTAACTTGGTTCACACACACGAGTTGGCCCCGCCTGGGGGCGGGCACAAAGGTCCTAACATGGTTCACACACGAGTTGGCCCTGCCTGGGGGCGGGCACAAATGTCCTAACATGGTTCACACACGAGTTGGCCCTGCCTTGGGGGGGCGGGCACAAAGGTCCTAACATTCTGCCAAAAAATCTGTTTGGTTTTCATGATGTGTGTATCCTTAGTTTCAAGTGCCTGTGTTAAAATAGATTTTTTTCTGAACCTGTAGGTGTAATTGTTTTCCCTCTAGAATGACAGGAAAGCAGGGTCCTCACAATGGATGACCCTACCCAGAGTCCTTACAAGGTCACAAATGCAAGAATGTGTGTGTGTGTGTGTGTGCGCACTCGTGTGTGTGTGTGTGTCTGTGTGTCTGTGTGTTTGTGTGTGTGTGTGTGTGTGTGTGTGTATGTGTGTGTGCGTGTGTGTATGTGTGTGTGTGTGTGCCTTTAAGAGCTGACACTTCCTCCTCTGTGGGTGCGGCCTGGCTCCTCCCACAGCTCTCACTCCACTCTTAAGTTTCAGGTGTGTCAAAGTGACAGTGTTTGTGATCCAGGAGAGATGGCGCAGAAAACACTCGACCAAGAAGCCTTTTCCTGCTCCGTGTGTTTAGATCTACTGAAGGATCCAGTGACGACTCCCTGTGGACACAACTACTGCATGAAGTGTCTTCAGCACCACTGGGACCAACAGAACCACAGCTACAGCTGTCCTCAGTGCAGAGAGAACTTCAGCCCCAGGCCTGTGCTGCGTAAAAACACTTTGTTGGACTCTCAGCGCCCCCTGCAGACCACTGCTATGCCGGACCTCAGGATGTGTCCTGTGATGTGTGCACTGGGAAGAAGCTGAGAGCTGTCCAGTCCTGTCTGCAGTGTGTGGCCTCTTACTGTGAGCGCCACCTACAGCCTCATTATGAAGCTGCAGCATTACAGAAACACCAGCTGGTGGCGCCTGCCTCACAGGCTCCAGGAAAACATCTGCTCTGAACACCACAGACTGATGGAGCTGTTCTGCCGCAGTGACCAGCAGAGCATCTGTTACCTCTGCTCTGTGGACCAACATAAGGGTCATGACATAGTGGCCTATGCCTCAGAGAGGGCTCAGAGACAGGCAGAGCTGCCGGCCAGGAGGGCCCTGCTGCTCCAGAGCCTCCAGCACAAAAGACAGACCTGAAGAGGCTCCAACAGGAGGCCCAGGACATCAGACGCTCTGCCCAGACAGCAGTGCAGCGCAGTGGGGACAGCTTCACACAGATGGCCCTTCTCCTGGAGAAAAGACGCTCTGAAGTGGAGCAGCAGATCCGCTCCCAGGAGCAGACCCAACTGAGCCGAGTCCAAGAGCTCCAGGACCAAGTGCAGCAGGACGTGAGGGGCTGAAGAGGAGCCTCTCTGAGCTGGACACACTGGCCCTCACCCAGGATCATAACCAGTTTCTACAGGTCTACGCTTCACTGTCCCCACACACACAGAGCACAGAGCCAGACAACATTCACACAGGGGACCGGAGCTACTTTGAGGAAGTGACCAGAGCTGTGTCCAAGCTCAGAGACACACTCCAGCTCACTCTGAGTCCAGTCCAGGTTTTACTGGCACCAGCTGAACCCAGCTCCAGAGACGACTTCTTACAATATTCTACAGAAATCACTCTGGACCCAAACACAGTTCACACAGGACTGTCACTGTCTGATGGAAACAGAAGAGTAACAGGTATGAGTGAAGACCAGAGTTATCCAGATCATCCTGAAAGGTTCAGTTTGTGTCAGGTCCTGAGCAGAGAGAGTCTGATGGGCCGATGTTACTGGGAGGTGGAGTGGAGCTGGAGGAAGGGTGTTTGTGTAGCAGTTTCATACAGAGATATTCAGAGGAAAGGAATCTCTAATGAATGTGCATTTGGAAACAATGATAAATCCTGGGCCTTACACTGTGACACAAACAGGTATTCATTTTTCTTTAACAAAGTCTCTTCCAAGGTCTCAGGTCAGGTCTCAGGTCGGGTGAGGACCAGAATCGGGTTTACCTGGACCACAGTGCAGGGGTTTTGGCGTTTTATGGTATCTCTGGTGTATCTACCATGAGCCTCCTCCACAGAGTCCAGACCAGGTTCACTCAGCCTCTCTACGCTGGGGTCTGGATTGGTGAAATTGGAACAATGGCACATTTCCCTAAACTCAAATAAGTGCTTTTTTGTCCACAGTTTGGGTTCCTTTTAATTTTTAGTTCTATGTTGACAGACTCATTATGAAGGTTTATAATGAAATATTCCTCAAACATTTGTGAATGAAACAAAACAATACCCCAGGTCTGTGTCTAAGGCGAGAACAACATTAGATCAAGGCTACAGGCTCACAAGAGTCAGTGTCATGTCATTTAGCACCTTTGAACTTTCTTTCACGTCACATGTTATTCCTAAGACTGATCAGATTGTGGCTCTGCTGGTCTGTCACACTGTTATTAAACTAATTGCAGTGGAGGCCGTGCCCTCACTTGTCTGTTACACCTTTTTCTTGGTTGTTGTTTCCTTGTAAACATTTTATAAAAGCATATTTGTAATTTGTCAGAATAAAAGTGTATTTATGATTAAAACTGCAATTATAGTTTCATGAAGACTGAGTTCACTGTGTTTATTTCAGACACATCCAGGAGCTTTGACGTTTGAGAGACTGAACTACAGTCTTACGATCTGCAAAGACACCAGTTTTACAATAGTCTCAAAACTGTCAGATTGTAGATTTCTTGACCTGGTTTATGGTTCATATCTCTGAATTTACTAGTGTCACGTGAAACAACGTCTTCTCTGTCTGTATAAATGAACAAAAACACACATCACATTCATACTAGGTGATGTGGGTGAAGTGTCTTGCTTGAGAACACAACGAAAACCTTTGGTGCCTTTCTGTGGTACCAGGAATTACCAGTGGTCTCCCATTCAAGGACCATCCAGGCCCTGCCCTTTGCTTCATGAGAGACGAGGAGGTTCTGCACTCTGTCAGTCTGGGATCACAAAACAAGGAACTTCATGACCTTTATTTGCATCTGATTGGTCGAAGCTTCTCAACAAGTCGAGTAATCAAACATTTGTGTCGCCCTGTTTGTTTTGGGGTTCACCCCCTATTCCGACATCCCCCCACTCCGATAACCCCCCACTCCGACATCCCTCCACTCCAACATCCCTCCACTCCGACATCCCTCCACTCCGACATCCCTCCACTCCGACATCCCTCCACTCCGGCATCCCCACTCCGACATCCCCCCACTCCGAGAACCCCCCACTCCGACATCCCCCCACTCCGATAACCCCCCACTCCGACATCCCCCCACTCCGACATCCCTCCACTCCGACATCGCCTCACTCCGACATCCCTCCACTCCGACATCCCTCCACTCCGGCATCCCCCCACTCCGACATCCCCCCACTCCAATAACCCCCCACTCCGACATCCCCCCACTCCGATAACCCCCCACTCCGACATCCCCCCACTCCGACATCCCTCCACTCCGACATCGCCTCACTCCGACATCCCCCCACTCTGATAACCCCTCACTCCGACATCCCCCCACTCCGATAACCCCCCACTCCGACATCCCTCCACTCCGACATCCCCTCACTCCAAAATCCCCTCACTCCGACATCCCTCCACTCCGACATCCCTCCACTCCGACATCCGTCCACTCCGACATCCCTCCACTCCGTCATCCCCCCACTCCGACATCCCCCCACTCCGACATCCCTCCACTCCGACATCGCCTCACTCCGACATCCCTCCACTCCGACATCCCCCCACTCTGATAACCCCTCACTCCGACATCCCCCCACTCCGACATCCCTCGACTCCGACATCCCCTCACTCCAAAATCCCCTCACTCCGACATCCCTCCACTCCGACATCCCTCCACTCCGACATCCCCTCACTCCAAAATCCCCTCACTCCGACATCCCCCCACTCCGACATCCCCCCACTCCGACATCCCTCCACTCCGACATCGCCTCACTCCGACATCCCTCCACTCCGACATCCCCTCACTCCAAAATCCCCTCACTCCGACATCCCTCCACTCCGACATCCCCCCACTCCGACATCCCCCCACTCCGATAACCCCCACTCCGATAACCCCTCACTCCGACATCCCTCCACTCCGACATCGCCTCACTCCGACATCCCCCCACTCCGACATCCCCTCACTCCGATATCCCATCACTCCGACATCCCTCCACTCCGACATCGCCTCACTCCGACATCCCTCCACTCCGATATCCCCTCACTCCGACATCCCTCCACTCCGACATCCCCCCACTCCGACATCCCTCCACTCCGACATCCCTCCACACCGATAACCCCCCACTCCGACATCCCCTCACTCCGATAACCCCTCACTCCGACATCCCTCCACTCCGACATTCCCTCACTCCGACATCCCTCCACTCCGACATCCCTCCACTCCGACATCCCCCCACTCCGATAACCCCCCACTCCGACATCACCCCACTCCGACATCCCTCCACTCCGACATCCCCTCACTCCGACATCCCACCACTCCGACATCCCTCCACTCCGACATCCCTCCACACCGATAACCCCCCACTCCGCCATCCCCGCACTCCGACAGCCCCTCACTCCGATAACCCCTCACTCCGACATCCCTCCACTCCGACATCCCCTCACTCCGACATCCCCACACTCCGATAACCCCCACTACGATACCCCCCCCTCCGACATCCCCCCACTCCGACATCCCCTCACTCCGACATCCCTCCACTCCGACATCCCCACACTCCGACATCCCCACACTCCGACACACCGCCACTCCGACATCCCCTCACTCCGACAACCCCCCACTCCGACATCCCTCCACTCCGACATCCCCTCACTCCGACATCGCCTCACTCCGACATCCCCCCACTCCGACATCCCCTCACTCTGACATCCCCCCACTCCGAAATCCCTCCACTCCGAAATCCCCCCACTCCGACAGCCCTTTTTGTCCTGATTTAGACCCCGTTTTAGTCCCGACTTAGTCCGGATTTAGACCTGGTTTTAGTCCGGGTTTAGACCTGGGTTAGACCTGCTGTTAGTCCTGATTTAGACCTGGTTTTAGTCCGGGTTTAGACCCGGTTTCGACCTGCTTTTAGTCGTGATTTAGACCTGGTTTTAGTCCCGACTTAGTCCTGATTTAGACCTGGTTTAGTCCTGATTAAGATCTGGTTTAGACCTTATATAGACCTGGTTTTGGTCCTGGTATAAACCTGCTTTTAAACCAGGACTAAACCAGGTCCATACCAGGACTAACACCAGGTCTAAATCAGGACTAAACCAGGAGTAAACCAGGTCTAAAACTAAACCAGGTCTAAAATCAGAACTCAAACCAGGTCTAAACCAGGTCTAAACCAGGACCAAACCAGGACTAAACCAGGTCTAAAACTAAACCAGGTCTAAAACTAAACCAGGTCTAAAATCAGAACTCAAACCAGGTCTGAACCAGGTCTAAACCAGGACCAAACCAGGACTAAACCAGGTCTAAAACTAAACCAGGTCTAAAACTAAACCAGGTCTAAAATCAGAACTCAAACCAGGTCTTAACCAGGTCTAAACCAGGACCAAACCAGGTCTAAACCAGAATTAAACCAGGACTAAACCAGGTCTAAAACTAAAGCAGGTCTAAAACTAAACCAGGTCTAAAATCAGAACTCAAACCAGGTCTAAACCAGGTCTAAACCAGGACCAAACCAGGTCTAAACCAGAACTAAACCAGGACTAAACCAGGTCTGAACCAGGACCAAACCAGGTCTAAACCAGAACTAAACCAGGACTGAACCAGGACTAAACTAGGACTGGACCAGGACTAAACCAGGACTGAACCAGGACTAAACTAGGACTAAACCAGGACTAAACCAGAACTAAACCAGGACTAAACCAGGCCACTCC
Organism: Odontamblyopus lacepedii; assembly: GCA_034769755.1. Lineage (NCBI taxonomy): Eukaryota > Metazoa > Chordata > Actinopteri > Gobiiformes > Gobiidae > Odontamblyopus > Odontamblyopus lacepedii. The sequence continues at coordinate 46,694,785 of CM068345.1, read as the reverse complement.
CACAATTAGACGTCAATGTCGGAGTAGCGATGTGTCGGAATAGCGGCCTGTAACCGTTTGTTTTGGTCGGTCTGGACGTTTCACCTTTGGCTTCTGCACAAACCTCGATGCTGCGAAGTGATTCCAAGGGTTTCTCATCAGTTCTTGAGCTGTGAACTCACAAATATCTTCCTGTGCAAGGTTAGTGACCGTTGTAATTTCGAGGGACTTTAAGCCGTGAGATTTATATTGCAGGTTTGTGAAGCCACTACCAAACAAATAACGATAAAGTTCGACGTTTGTGGATTTCTAATTTGGATATTTCTTTCAAGAACTTCCATAGAGTTCCATAGACCTTTGTTCACCATCAGGGATCATGACAACATCAAATTCGACTGTTTGAATGCAGCCTTTTGTATTAGCCTAGTGCTGTACGTCCTCAGCTTCTTAGGACATTGGGACAGCGTTGTCCATTCCCGTCTAATCAAGGCCAGAATTTCTGTAGTAGGGAGCATTATACCTGAGATGATGTAGGCCAAAATAACAAGGACTGAGCTGACACATTACAGAAGTGTAATTTATAGTTAAAGAGGGGATAATACTCGTCTGCTAATAGACGCATATTCTAGGGTGACCAGATTTACAAAATTAAAAACTGGGACACACTCAGGTTGGGATGGTAGGTATACATAACATTGTGGAAAAAAGCGTGTAGCATTGTCCATTCTTTACTCACGTGTGGGTCAGTGTATAATCTGAGACCAAAAAAAAAAAAACAGAGAACTGCAGTCTTCTGTATTTAGGCTAAACAAATGCAATTTATGCTCATCAGATTTAAAACTGAAATAGTCCTATTTTAGCCCTAGTTTAGACCTGGTTTAGACCTGGTTTAGACTTGAAATAGACCTGATATAGTCCTGGTTTAGACCTGATATAGTCCTGGTTTAGTCCTAGTTTAGACCTGGTTTAGACCTGAAATAGACCTGATATAGTCCTAGTTTAGACCTGATATAGTCCTGGTTTAGTCCTAGTTTAGACCTGGCTTAGACCTGAAATAGACCTGATATAATCTTGGTTTAGACCTGATATAGTCCTGGTTTAGTCCTAGTTTAGACCTGGTTTAGACCTGAAATAGACCTGATATAGTCCTGGTTTAGACCTGATATAGTCCTGGTTTAGTCCTAGTTTAGACCTGGGTAAAAGGGACGTCTGGTCACTCATATTCAAATGTTTTATGATTTTCACTTTCATTTTTAGCGCTATGAATTCCCCTCCCTTTGCTCTCCAAGCTAAGTTACTCCCCCTTCAGAGCACTGTCATAAGAAAATCTGTCACCATTCCTCTAATGAAACTCCTGCACATCACATCAGGTTTGTGAAGTTGTCGTGTATTGTTTCGCATCCTGCTGTATATTCATGGAGAGTGACGTAGGCCTGTGTGCTGAAGATTGGACAGAATCTTATTGCTCACCATAAGGAGGGTTGGGTTTGGTCTGGGAGAGGCGTGGATCTCTGTTTGCTGTGATTATTTGGGTTTGCTGTGCACTTATAGTTCTTTAAAAGGACACAGACTGGACTAACTGGATCACTCAGGAGGAAAAAGAGGGAACTGAACCGTTGGTGGAAGTGGAAGTGAAGTGGACACAGTTGGATCAAGGAGACAGATGAGACACAGCAGAGGAACAAAGAGCCTGTGGGTGAAGCCGGCTGACACCAGAAAGCCTGATCTAAAGTTGTGCACATGAGGCTTTCTTTAGCGTCTGTCCTGTCAGCTCACTGAGGGCTCCTTCTCGTCCAGCACCTGCGAGTGGAGGAGGGCGGTGGAGACTGTGGTGCAGATGTGTGGAACTTAGCCAGGACAATAATGGTAAGAGAGACTCAAAGCATGAAAAATTAAACCTGTTCTACAAGTGAAGGTTAGGTTCAAGATTCTGAATTCTGGTTTTAACTCAGGCCTTTCATTTTTGCTGTTCACAAACTATTTCATGAGCAGCTACAAGATTAAACGGGTTCAAGTCAATGAACGATCAACAAATATGTGAGTGGAGCTTTATTTAGACAACTTTAGTTTACTGAAGATCTAGTTTATCATGTTCACTGGACAAGCATGAAGAGTGTTAATACCAATTTAAATGTGTAAATTACATTTAGAACCATTATTGACTTAAGTTGAACTCCGGCACGTTTGAAGTTAAAGTCCGTTGCTAGAGGAGGTGGAATTCTGTCAGAAGCCAAAAAACGGCACAGATCAGTGTTTCCTCGGCGGAGATCTCACTGTGGCACTGAGTCTGTCAAGGCAACAAACTAGTGCAGTGATGGGGGCAAGTTCTGAACTTCCACGTAAAAAGTTCTGAACTTCCACGTAAAACACCAATTTGCTTCACACCGAAGAAGCTGAACACCACTTTAACCCATCTGACAACAGCCACGAGTCTAACAAACCAAACGCTCTGCCTGGTTCACTCATTAGTGTCTGGAAACGTTAGAAAACAACTTACGGAGCCTTACACTTCCCTCTGTTGATTTCCCACTGCACATGAAAGCTCACAGATTCGATTGTCGATGTCGTTTCTAATCCCATTTATTTATGAATGAATTATATTTTTTGAAAAACGCTGTGGTTAAGTATTTAAATCGTCACCACAATATTGCAGAGGATGTAACAACATGAATAGGCACTGGGCAGAGCTTTCTCGCTTTGGCAGTCGATCCTTCTGTTCTGACCCCAAACTAAAGTCTTGCTCTAAAATCACATGTGAGTTTGTTATTGCAGGAAAAGACTTCAGCGGCGGCAAGTGGTTTGAGCCGCCAGAAGCAACAAGTCAGGATCCACTACTGACTGTGAACAAGAGAAACTGAAGTTGGTGAAATAAAATGGCTCGGGAATGTATTATTTAGTGTTTTTCAAACTTTTACTCTGAGGAAGTGACCAGAGCTGTGTCCAAACTGTCTCTGTCTGATGGAAACAGAAGAATCACAGTTATGAGAGAACACCAGAGTTATCCAGATCATCCAGACAGATTCAGAGTCTATAGACTGGTCCTGAGCAGAGAGAGTCTGACGGGCTGAGGTGGAGTGGAGCTGGGATTGGGTTTGTAGATGTTTCATACAGAGATATTCAGAGGAAAGGACGCTATGGAAACTCTGTATTTGGCTACAATGATAAATCCTGGGCCTTACACCATGACAAAAACAGTTCATTTTGGTTTAACAAATTTGAGATTTGAGATTTGAGATCGCCACCAGATGGGCTGAAAAAAACATTCCACGCCTTACAGAAAAGACAATATTAGTTACAAAAGAGCGGATGAGCTCGTGTGAGGCCTCGGATCAAACCAGTGTAGCATTGGATACTGCTCCACCACAGCAGCCAGTAAGAGTAGATTGTCCGGTACAAACCGTTTCAGACATGGGGAACACCCCACCACAGCAACTGTCGCAAAACAATGACACGGAGATACAAAATGCACAACCGGAACGGACGCGAGACTGTGGGACACAGACCACCACAAGCCAGACGCTGGCAGCACACCGGGAGAACAAGATATCCCCTGAGCAAACGGATAGGACACAGATACAAGTGGAGGCACAGATACACGCCACCACTACACACATGGATACACCTATTAGACCACTAGAACAGAGACCTCAGAGAAGGACACTTGCTAAGAATCCGGCTGTTGTTTTGGAGGAACAGGACCAGGACAACGCTTGGCTGAAGGTGTTGCCAGATATACCAGAGGAGGCCACACAAATGGCTCCCTTGTTACACCAAATGCTTACACCTGTGACTGCTTCTTGCTCTCAGACTCCACACAGAGTCTGGGCACAAACTCCCCCTTCACGAGTCAGTACGCCGGTTGCTACGGGCAATGTTTCACCTGTTAGACCAATAGTTATGGAAAATGGTACACCGATGTTGTTATTGGAGGCGGGCCCTGATTCACCTAGGGTTTTGGGGCACATAGGAGAAGCTTCCCCTACCAACACTGACTGGGGGTCTGTTTCAGATGCAGATCTTTTGGACACATTAAAGTCACCGAGGGGCAAGTTTTTGGTTACCCGACACATTAACACCAGCAGGAAAATGAGCATGTGGAACTTAACTGTGAACAAAAAGTTTGTGATGATGGGAGATTCCAACTTGAGCAGGATAGGAACACACGACATTGAAGATCTACAGATTGAGAGTTATCCGGGAGCAAACTTTAGACATGCACAGGCCATTTTAGAAAAGACCATGACGTTTGTCCATGTCAAAAAATTGGGTTTGGCATTTGGATTGAACAATAAAGCTCAAAAGTCTCAAGAAACGTCTATCAGACAGCTCCAGGCCGCTATACGAACTGCTAAAAATAAGTTCCCAACTGCTGAATTGTGGGTTCCTCTCATCAACTACTCTGAACAGCTCCCAGAACAAGAACAAATCTCACTGGGTGAGCTCAATGAATACATTGAGGGTTACCTACGCTTCATACCACTGCTACAGGACAGTTTATTTGTAACTGAGGAGGACAACATACACTGGACGAAAGACACTGCTAGGAGTATGCTGAAACATTGGGGTGACCACTTAAACTTGTCGGCCCCTTAAGGTCAAAAGTCACGGGGCTACCAGCCTGTCCTTTAGACAGGCCCCAGAATGTTATTGTTTTGGCCGAAGATTATACACTAACACAGACACAATTAGAGTTATTGAATAAAGGTCTCACGTTTGTTCCAGCCATTAATATCACCAATCAGCAGGAACAACAACTTCAATTTGACATACAAAACTATCATAGAAGATTAAAGTAGCCAAGTAACAGGTAGCCAACTATCGGCCAATTAGCATTCTGCCTATAGCATCCAAAGTAGCCGAAAAATGGATAGCAAATCAACTAATCGAACATCTCAACAATGGCCATACCCCACTGCATCAAATGCAGTTCGGGTTCCGGGCTAACCATAGCACTGAGACAGCAAATTGTTTCCTTGTAGAAAACATTAAACATCTACTAGACAACAATTCATGTGTAGGATCTGTGTTCTTAGACCTTAAAAAAGCATTTGACACCGTCAACCATCAGGTTCTTTTAGCTAAGCTCACACACTTTAACTTTTCTGCAGACGCTATACTTTGGTTTCAATCCTACCTATCAAATAGAAAGCAGTGTGTTTCCATAGACGGTGTCACATCTCCATATCTTAATAGTAATATCGGCCTGCCTCAGGGATCTACTCTTGCCCCTTATTATTCTCTCTTTACATAAACGACCTCCCGGATCTGTGCCCCGAACTCAATATGCAAATGTACGCAGATGATGTGGTGATCTACACACAAGGAAAAGAAGAGAAAATAGCCACAGACCTCACAAACGCATTAAACAAGATAGACAACTGGCTAAAACAAAATTGTCTTATGCTCAATAAAAAAAAAAAACTGTCTGCATGATGTTTACAAAAACCAAAACCGAGAAGCAGGTCCCTTGTTTTTCTGGAGGGAGATGAAGTGGAATTGGTGGCACAGTTTACATACCTTGGAGTAGTGTTAGACTCCAACCTGACATTCAAAAACAAATAAAAGGTATCCAATATAGTCAAATTCAACTTACAAAACTTCAAACAAATCCGCCCTTTCATCACAACAGAGGCGGCCAAATCTTACCTCCACTGCATGATACTGTCCCATATAGAATACTGCTTCACAACATGGTCGTTTGCCAGTACCACCACACTAAAACCAATCGAACAGCTTTATAAAAAAGCCATAAAAGCATTTGATAAGAAGCCACAATCATTTCACCACTGTGCAATCCTAGGAAAGTATAACCTTTTAAGTCTTGATAATTTTAAAATATTTAAAAACTGCTGTATCATTTTTAGGTCCCTGCACGAACTGGCCCCACCACCCTTGAAAAAATACATAAAAAGGAAAAGTGTGTCTAGCACCAGATCAACCTCTAGAGGGGATTGTGAGATACAATTTCGAAAAACCACCTTCGCTCAAAATGTTCTCTCGATCGCAGGCTGCAGCAGCTGGAACACCTTACCTGTCTCAGTCAGAACCAGCCCAACCTTTGCATCGTTTAAAACGCACCTTAAGAGATGGTTGAAAAGCAGTCAAAATTGTAACCATCTTTAGACACCATTACACACACACATACAAACACACACACGTAGACACTAGCACTTTAGAAATAGTACCGTAATACTGTAGGCACCTTATAATGCAACAGCACTTTAGGTCATGATAGTTATGTTTATTGTACTGCACTATACTGTGTATTATGCATATTGTTAGTTATATTGTCGAGTCTGTCAAATGTCTGTTTTATGTGTATTTTATATATTTTATATATGGGACTACGGATGGAAATTAGCACCTGTGCTAAATCCGGCGTATTTACATCAATATGTGTGATTTCATACAAATTGTATGTTCATGAATATGCACTGTCCCATCCAAATAAACAAATAAACAAACAAACAAACAAGTTAGCTTTCTTTTTCGACGGACAGCCTGATAAACAGGAATTTGTGACACCTGAAATAGACCTGATATAGTCCTGGTTTAGACCTGATATAGTCCTGGTTTAGTCCTAGTTTAGACCTGGTTTAGACCTGAAATAGACCTGATATAGTCCTGGTTTAGAACTGATATAGTCCTGGTTTAGTCCTAGTTTAGACCTGGGTAAAAGGGACGTCTGGTCACTCATATTCAAATGTTTTATAAGTTTCACTTTCATTTTTAGCACTATGAATTCCCCTCCCTTTGCTCTCCAAGCTAAGTTACTCCCCCTTCAGAGCACTGTCATAAGAAAATCTGTCACCATTCCTCTAATGAAACTCCTGCACATCACATCAGGTTTGTGAAGTTGTCGTGTATTGTTTCACATCCTGCTGTATATTCATGGAGAGTGACGTAGGCCTGTGTGCTGAAGATTGGACAGAATCTTATTGCTCACCATAAGGAGGGTTGGGTTTGGTCTGGGAGAGGCGTGGATCTCTGTTTGCTGTGATTATTTGGGTTTGCTGTGCACTTATAGTTCTTTAAAAGGACACAGACTGGACTAACTGGATCACTCAGGAGGAAAAAGAGGGAACTGAACCGTTGGTGGAAGTGGAAGTGAAGTGGACACAGTTGGATCAAGGAGACAGATGAGACACAGCAGAGGAACAAAGAGCCTGTGGGTGAAGCCGGCTGACACCAGAAAGCCTGATCTAAAGTTGTGCACATGAGGCTTTCTTTAGCGTCTGTCCTGTCAGCTCACTGAGGGCTCCTTCTCGTCCAGCACCTGCAGTGGAGGAGGGCGGTGGAGACTGTGGTGCAGATGTGTGGAACTTAGCCAGGACAATAATGGTAAGAGAGACTCAAAGCATGAAAAATTAAACCTGTTCTACAAGTGAAGGTTAGGTTCAAGATTCTGAATTCTGGTTTTAACTCAGGCCTTTCATTTTTGCTCTTCACAAACTATTTCATGAGCAGCTACAAGATTAAACGGGTTCAAGTCAATGAACGATCAACAAATATGTGAGTGGAGCTTTATTTAGACAACTTTAGTTTACTGAAGATCTAGTTTATCATGTTCACTGGACAAGCATGAAGAGTGTTAATACCAATTTAAATGTGTAAATTACATTTAGAACCATTATTGACTTAAGTTGAACTCCGCACGCTTGAAGTTAAAGTCCGTTTCTAGAGGAGGTGGAATTCTGTCAGAAGCCAAAAAACGGCACAGATCAGTGTTTCCTCGGTGGAGATCTCACTGTGGCACTGAGTCTGTCAAGGCAACAAACTAGTGCAGTGATGGGGGCAAGTTCTGAACTTCCACGTAAAAAGTTCTGAACTTCCACGTAAAACACCAATTTGCTTCACACTGAAGAAGCTGAACACCACTTTAACCCATCTGACAACAGCCACGAGTCTAACAAACCAAACGGCTTCTGCCTGGTTCACTCATTAGTGTCTGGAAACGTTAGAAAACAACTTACGGAGCCTTACACTTCCCTCTGTTGATTTCCCACTGCACATGAAAGCTCAAAGATTCGATTGTCGATGTCGTTTCTAATCCCATTTATTTATGAGTGAATTATATTTTTGAAAACGCTGTGGTTAAGTATTTAAATCGTCACCACAATATTGCAGAGGATGTAACAACATGAATAGGCACTGGGCAGAGCTTTTCGCTTTGGCAGTCGATCCTTCTGTTCTGACCCCAAACTAAAGTCTTGCTCTAAAATCACATGTGAGTTTGTTATTGCAGGAAAAGACTCCAGCGGCGGCAAGTGGTTTGAGCCGCCAGAAGCAACAAGTCAGGATCCACTACTGACTGAACAAGAGAAACTGAAGTTGGTGAAATAAAATGGCTCGGGAATGTATTATTTAGTGTTTTTCAAACTTTTACTCTGAGGAAGTGACCAGAGCTGTGTCCAAACTGTCTCTGTCTGATGGAAACAGAAGAATCACAGTTATGAGAGAACACCAGAGTTATCCAGATCATCCAGACAGATTCAGAGTCTATAGACTGGTCCTGAGCAGAGAGAGTCTGACGGGCTGAGGTGGAGTGGAGCTGGGATTGGGTTTGTAGATGTTTCATACAGAGATATTCAGAGGAAAGGACGCTATGGAAACTCTGTATTTGGCTACAATGATAAATCCTGGGCCTTACACCATGACAAAAACAGTTCATTTTGGTTTAACAAATTCCAGTCCCAGGTCTGGTTGGGTCCAGAATCGGGGTTTACCTGGACCACGGTTCAGGGGTTTTGGCGTTTTACAGCGTCTCTGGAAGAACCATGAGTCTCCTCCGCAGAGTCCAGACCAGGTTCACTCAGCCTCTCTACACTGGGGTCTGGATTGCAAATATTGGAACCACAGCATTTTTCCTCATATGACAAATATAAAATAACGGTTTTGTTCTGCACAGTTTGGGACATATCTGTGCCTTTTATTTTTGACAAATTAGTCCCATGTTTAAAAGCCTCATGAGGACTCTCCAAAAAATCTATACCTTGATTTAGATCTAGGTATAGATCTAAATCAAGGTATAGATTGATTTAGATCAATCTATACCTTAATACGCCCCGCTGGCGGCGGGGCAAAATACGCCCGTACTTTGAATTATTGTATATAGAATTAAGTTAGAATTTGTCAAACCTAGTTAAAGATGAATTGTTGGTGCAGTTTGGAAGTTTGACATTCCTAGGTGAGACGGTTGTGGAGTTAGAGCGCGGACAAGAAATTGTCCACAGACAGACGGACAGACGGACAGACAGACGGACGGATAATCAATAGGGAAATCTGGCTCTTGCAGTAGGAGTATGAGTATGACATCATGACATCATGACATTCTAGAATCGGAATTCCACCAATCAGATCGCAGCAACAGAACTTAAAGACACTACAAAGCTTTGATGTGTCAAAGCTCAAAGAAGCAGAGAATGTGGGTTGTTCTCGCTTTCAGCAGCAGAACATTTGAGAAGAGAGTTCAGATCTACGGCAGGTAGATCAGGTGTGTCAAAGTGAAAGTGTTTGTGATCCAGGAGAGATGGCACAGAAAACACTCGACCAAGAAGCCTTTTCCTGCTCCGTGTGTTTAGATCTACTGAAGGATCCAGTGACGACTCCCTGTGGACACAACTACTGCATGAAGTGTCTTCAGCACCACTGGGACCAACAGAACCACAGCTACAGCTGTCCTCAGTGCAGAGAGCTTCAGCCCCAGGCCTGTGCTGCGTAAAACACTTTGTTAAGTGATTTGGTGGAGCAACTGAAGAAGACTGGACTCTCAGCGCCCCCTGCAGACCACTGCTATGCCAGACCTCAGGATGTGTCCTGTGATGTGTGCACTGGGAAGAAGCTGAGAGCTGTCCAGTCCTGTCTGCAGTGTGTGGCCTCTTACTGTGAGCGCCACCTACAGCCTCATTATGAAGCTGCAGCGTTACAGAAGCACCAGCTGGTGGCGCCGTCTCACAGTCTCCAGGAAAACATCTGCTCTGGAACACCACAGACTGATGGAGCTGTTCTGCCGCAGTGACCAGCATAGCATCTGTTACCTCTGTTCTGTGGACCAACATAAGGGTCATGACATAGTGGCCTCTGCCTCAGAGAGGGCTCAGAGACAGGCAGAGCTGCCGGCCAGGAGGGCCCTGCTGCTCCAGAGCCTCCAGCACAAAGAGACAGACCTGAAGAGGCTCCAACAGGAGGCCCAGGACATCAGACGCTCTGCCCAGACAGCAGTGCAGCGCAGCGGGACAGCTTCACACAGATGGCCCTTCTCCTGGAGAAAAGACGCTCTGAAGTGGAGCAGCAGATCCGCTCCCAGGAGCAGATCCAACTGAGCCGAGTCCAAGAGCTCCAGGACCAAGTGCAGCAGGACGTGAGGGGGCTGAAGAGGAGCCTCTCTGAGCTGGACACACTGGCCCTCACCCAGGATCATAACCAGTTTCTACAGGTCTATGCTTCACTGTCCCCACACACACAGAGCACAGAGCCAGACACCATTCACACAGGGGACCGGAGCTACTTTGAGGAAGTGACCAGAGCTGTGTCCAAGCTCAGAGACACCCTCCAGCTCACTCTGAGTCCAGTCCAGGTTTTACTGGCACCAGCTGAACCCAGCTCCAGAGACGACTTCTTACAATATTCTACAGAAATCACTCTGGACCCAAACACAGTTCACACATGGCTGTCTCTGTCTGATGGAAACAGAAGAGTAACAGGTATGAGTGAAGACCAGAGTTATCCACATCATCCTGATAGATTCAGTGTGTTGTGGCAGGTCCTGAGCAGAGAGAGTCTGACGGGCCGATGTTACTGGGAGGTGGAGTGGAGCGGGGAGTGGGCTCGTATAGCAGTTTCATACAGAGATATTCAGAGGGAAGGACACTCTGATGAATGTTTATTTGGGAACAATGATAAATCCTGGCCCTTACTATGTAAACCTAACTGTTATTCATTTTGGTTTAACTCAGTCCACTCCCAGGTCTCAGGTCCTGTCGGTTCTAGAATCGGGGTTTACCTGGACCACGGTTCAGGGGTTTTGGCGTTTTACAGCATCTCTGGAAGAACCATGAGCCTCCTCCACAGAGTCCAGACCAGGTTCACTCAGCCTCTCTACACTGGGGTCTGGATTTATACTGGAGACACTGCACATTTCCCTAAACTCAAATAGCAGCTTTGTTCTTCACAATTTGGGCTCAACTTTGACTCTTATTTTGAACTATCTACATAAGACTTTAAAGTACTGTTAAAAAATCAATATCTAAATACAAATCAATTATAAGATTAATATCAAAACCAGATACTCATTTGATTCTGAAACAACTGTGACATATACAGGAGGAAAATTACCTCTGGTCTATATAAGAACAAAGAAAATGCTGTGATTTTGTGTTGACAATGATATTCTATCCTAAGACTTTATGATCGAAATGAAAAATTGTTCCTCTGCTTCAAAATGGAGTTTGACATTTTGGCCTCGTGTATGAATGCAGTCGTAGCTACATCACTGTTCATACTAGAATCGTTTGTACTATTACTGGATTAGAACTTTCTTTCACTTCAAATGTTCTTCTGTAAACTTCATCTGTGTTTGACTCTTCACTCGATCATGATGTAAAAAGTGATTTTCTTATTTCATGTAAAACTACAGCAGTGTGTTTCTGTCTGTGATGGAGCTGATGTCACTTTGAGAGGAGCAGAATCAGAACTGTAAATGTTGCTCAGGGAGAAAACTGTTTAAACAGTTCTGAGCATTTTTACACTGGAAATTTGAAACAATAAATCTGTAAATTCGTTATTTTTTCCTGTGGATTTTTCTCTTTCAAAATCTAAAATTCATCGCAGTTGTGAAATAGTTTAGCACCAGTATTTACTGTAGGTGGAGGCAGGGGGCGCCATCTGAAAACTTAGCCAGCTAATTAGTTCTGGTTAAGTCTTGGTTTAGTCCTGGTTTAGTCCTGGTTTAGTCCTGGTTTAGTCTTGATTTACATTGGGTTTAGTCCTTGTTAAGTCCTGGTTTAGTTCTGGTTAATTACCGGTTTAGTCCTGGTTCAGTCCTGGTTCAGTCCTGGTTTAGTCCTGGTTTAGTCATGGTTCAGTCCTGGTTCAGTCCTGGTTTAGTCCTGGTTTTGTCCTGGTTCAGTCCTGGTTCAGTCCTGGTTTAGTCCTGGTTCTGTCCTGGTTTAGTCTCGGTTCAGTCCCGGTTTAGTCCCAGTTCAGTCCCGGTTTAGTCCCGGTTCAGTCCTGGTTCAGTCCTCGTTTAGTCATTGTTCAGTCCTGGTTTAGTCCTGGTTTAGTCCCGCTTCAGTCCTGGTTCAGTCCTGGTTCAGTCCTGGGTTAGTCATGGTTCAGTCCTGGTTTAGTCCTGGTCCAGTCATGGTTCACTCCTGGTTCAGTCCTGGTTCAGTCCTGGTTCAGTCCTCGGTTCAGTCCCAGTTTAGTCCCGGTTCAATCCCGGTTCAGTCCTGGTTTAGTCCCGCTTCAGTCCTGGTTTAGTCCTGGTTTAGTCATTGTTCAGTCCTGGTTTAGTCCTGGTTTATTCCCGCTTCAGTCCTGGTTCAGTCCTGGTTCAGTCCTGGTTTAGTCCCGGTTCAGTCCTGGTTTAGTCATTGTTCAGTCCTGGTTTAGTCCTGGTTTAGTCCCGCTTCAGTCCTGGTTCAGTCCTGGTTTAGTCATGGTTCACTCCTGGTTTAGTCCTGGTTCAGTCCTGGTTTTGTCCTGGTTCAGTCCTGGTTCAGTCCTGGTTCAGTCATGGTTCTACCCTGGTTCAGTCCTGGTTCAGTCATTGTTCAGTCCTGGTTTAGTCCTGGTTCAGTCCCGGTTCAGTCCTGGTTTAGTCATGGTTCAGTCCTTGTTTAGTCCCGGTTCAGTCCCGGTTCAGTCCTGGTTTAGTCCCGCTTCAGTCCTGGTTCAGTCCTGGTTCAGTCCTGGTTTAGTCCCGCTTCAGTCCTGGTTCAGTCCTGGTTCAGTCCTGGTTTAGTCCCGCTTCAGTCCCGGTTCAGTCATGGTTCAGTCCTCGTTTAGTCCTGGTCCAGTCCTGGTTCAGTCCTGGTTTAGTCCTGGTTTATTCCTGGTCCAGTCATGGTTCTGAAGAAATATCGTCCAATCTTAAACTCAAACAAATACAATCAGAAGGTGTCGCTGTTCAAAACTGAAATAGGGGACTCCAATTACTCGATGTCGTAACAAGATCTCCCTAGACGCATTTTAGCACATACCAGATTGAAGACCAGGATTCGTGAAGTTCAATTCAAGCCAATTTATTCACCTCACAATATCTCTAATACAGCATGCTGGGTTACGAGGTTCCCTGGAAACAGTCTAAGCGTGCATTCCCCGCAGAGCAAATCGAGTAACCACGAACATTCCTCTAACCGAGCTATTTCAAACATTTCATCATGAATATGCAAATGTTGTAAACGCCTCCTGGTCCGCCTCCGTCCTTCAATCTCAGTATAATTCCCATTCCGTAATGTCTGCGTTTTTATCTGCGTTTTGCTACATCCCAAACACTGGGAGCATTGTACTTGTTGGTTTCCCATGCTTATTCTGCAACAAAGAATAACTCGCCAGGTGAAGGTCAACAGTGTGTCTGTGTGCTGTCTGCTTATAAGAGACAGCGTGAGGACAGAAAATGTGTGCGAGAAGACAAAGGATTCACTTCATAAGCCATAAGACATTTGTTAAAAACAACTTCATCATTTCAATATTGCAACAGCATATATGGCACACTTGAAATAAAGTTATAACTCTTCAAACCCCCTTCTGAGAACTCAACCGAGTTCTCATAAAAACCCTTCATCTAAACCGCTGATTACCCCCCTGCATAAGTAATGAAATATTTTTCTAGTATGATTTTGCCACTTTATATCTTTTTATGGTTACAAGGAAAAAACAAACACCCCCTTCTGATGGTGTGAAGACATACATTACCAGAATCACAAAACACAGTCAGCAAGACGCTGTGTCAGGTCCTTAGATTCGTCATCATCACTATCATCATTATCAACATCGTTTTGGGGCAAAAGCTTTTCACACTCAGGCTGATACATGGTCACATTGCCTTGGACATACATTCCTGCAGTGACACGTTGAATGGATCTGGAAATAAACTTAGAAAGACAAGACAAACAACATCCAAAAACAACAAACACAAACAAAAAACCAAGCAACATTATAATACAAACCCTTCGAAGGACGGCCTGCCAGGAGCCGGAGACAAGCCAATCAAACAAACCTCCGCTATTTCGGAAATCGCCCTCTGTGATCGCAACTATTTGTTTCAAATTTTTTATGGCTCTAGTGATATTACCCTCATTTCCCGTGTTGTCTGGGACATACGTACAGCGATGGTCCCCGACCATGGCACAAACCCCTAGACTGGGCAGACAGCAAAATGTCCGGAAAACAAGAGCTTGCGTTCTGAAATGGCACTGGCCTAACAGTAGGGTGTCCAGCAGATAATGGGATTCTGGAACATACATAGCAGTTTGTTTTGTTGCTTAGCTTTGCCACAAAGGCTGCATAATTGTACCAAATATTAACATGAAACTTCGTTCGTGGGGTCTTGTTTTCCCACCCCAAATACCAATCGTGGATCTTGTGTCCGCTCCTTTCCGGCCGACCTTTAACAAAGAGAAAAGCAGAAGGGTCATTATTTATATTTACATCATCATTTATCCGAGTTTCATTCTTATTTTTTAGCTCAACAAGTAATACTACCAGAAGTATAAAAATCAGTGCAAGAAGCCAAATCACTTTAGGGAGGCCGCCTTTTTTCACCTAAATAGTGCAATATATCATGTTTCAGGCGATGTAGTCTGTTCCCCCCCTTCAGTGAGGGCGTAGCTCCCACTCCTCTTGGGTTCATAGTAGGGCTTAACTGCTGACCAATGGTACCAGTGCTTGGATCCGTAAACTTTGATAGCGTGGGTGGTACGTTGGGTTACCCTGTAAGGTCCAGAGTAACGAGGTTCAGACCATTTTGAACGCACGGGCGCTTGAGAAAGACAAAGTCAGAGAGTTGTGATGTGTGGTCAACAACAGTGGTATCAGGGAAAGGATCAGTAACTGCAAGGTGTTCAACAGTAGCCTTAAGCGCATAGAAATAAGGTCTATACTGCATCACTGTTTTGACCAAGGTGATGGGATCAATAGCTGCGCTAGTAAAGGTGCCAGGCATGGCACGGCCGAATAAGAGCTCATAAGGGGAAAA
This sequence comes from Odontamblyopus lacepedii, assembly GCA_034769755.1. NCBI lineage: Eukaryota > Metazoa > Chordata > Actinopteri > Gobiiformes > Gobiidae > Odontamblyopus > Odontamblyopus lacepedii. The sequence continues at coordinate 46,679,607 of CM068345.1, read as the reverse complement.
ACCGGTGCGTTGTGAAATGGTGAGTCTGTGATGAAACTGAGCAACCGGGAGGAGGTCGAGCCAATTAGATTTAGGGTAGTCATGTAACAATTCAGAGAGTATTGACTTCAGTGTGCGATTCATACGCTCAACAAGACCATTAGACTGTGGATGATAAACTGAAACGAATGTGTGATTGATGCGAAGCATTTTACAAACAATGGCAACATGTGAACCAGTGAAATGTGGACCAGAATCAGATTGAATTTGAGTAGGGACGCCATAAATAGGTATACAATGAGTGACCAAGCAACGAATGACTTCATCACAAGTTTCACGTGCACAGGGATAAAGCTCAGTCCATCAAGACTTTATTAAAGACACCAGGGGCATTTCTGTGGCCTTGTGGCAGCACCTTGTACTGCAAGCGGACCCCGTTGTGGGTAAAAGCGAAGTGCTGTCTACAGCGAGGGTCAAGCGGAATGGTAAAGAAGACCTGGCAAAGATCGATTACTGTAAAGAATTTCATGTCTGGTGTAAGTGTGGTAAGACATTTATGTGGGTCAGGAACTGGCAAAAGTGGAGTGATTGTTATGTCATTGATTTTCCTCAGATCATGTGCCATGCGATACGAACCATTAGGTTTGGGTCCCGGGTTGAGTGGTGTGTTCCAATCAGAGTTTGAGAGTTCCAAAACCCCCGCCTCCCAAAGTGCGTCTACAGCTTCCTCTACTCCCTGTCGTTGTGCCTCAGAAGTGAAGCGTTGTTGTGGGATCCAAACTGGCTGGGCATCTGGGTCCACCTCAAGCATCACTGGCGGGACAGAAAGGCACTCACCAATATCAGAGGCACCGAAGGACCAGAGAGAAATGGGAAGCGTTTGTAACAAGCTTTCCGTATCTTCACGGTCGGTTAATTCCCGACCATGGTCCCTACTAATTTGGGTATGTTCGAGCAGAACTTGATCAGGAACATTTGGTACAGCAATGCGGTAAGCATCTTCGGATTGGCTATAGAAAACATTGGGAATGGGTGTAATCTCCCAGTCGTCTAATTGTTGAAGGTGATTAGTCAACGGTCCTAGCTCCCTGGCTTCGTATCCAGGGCCTAGGAAGAGAGAAAGATGTGGGACGCTAACCGTCGCTGACCTAAACAAATCATTCAAAGGTTCGGGGAGAATCACAGAGGCCACTACCCCCTTCTTATGAACAAAAATTGAGTCTGTGTGTATAGTGTGTTCAGTGCCACGGTATGGGTCAAACAACATGTCATAGATTGGATCATAGGTGCGATCATAGTGCAAGGTAACGTGGTAGGGGTCCGCTGGGGGAGTATAGGGGTGTAGCGAGCAGAACCAAGGTTTCCAGAGAAGCATATGTGACAAGCTGTCTGGGACTGATAGGACAGTCCACCCTGGTTCGACTGCCAACCCCGTCCTCTCCCGCGGAATCCGCCACGACCTCTAAAATTCCATCCCCTTGGTTGTGTGAATGTCCTTCCCGCACCCCTAGTATTTTGGAGGAGGTGTCGCATAATAAATGCTTGCTGGTGAGGTGGGAGCACCGATCATGTGAATGGGTGGTGGTGTACCTGTATCTAAAGTAGGATCTGTTTGACCCAGGTATTGTCCGGGGGAGGTGGTTCCTGCTTTGTCCCCTTTTGACTTACCCTCTTGTTTCGCCTTTGTGGCTTTTTTCGCGGGCTTCGCCCAATTGACACAGACAACATGTAGTACAGAACGCACTGAAGCACTTTGCATATCACATTGAGGCATGGGGAGAACATGCACATGGACTGAACAATGGCTGCTACTATCACTGCGATAAAAGCAAGTTCCCTAAAAAAATTATAAAATAAGTAAACATAGGACTAGACAAGGCGAATTGTTATTGCTATATTGCTATATTCTGCTTAAGATTATCCTTGTCGACATAAAAAGTACCTATAAATACGCATTACTGCACAGGACGACTTCAGAAGCACAGAGAGGAATGAGGGGAGGGAGGGGCTGAGGGATTCTCACATGCACGGGCTTAGGAGGAAAGTGGAACTTTGAGATGGGAGGAGGAGCACGGGAACGAGCTGAGCACTACTCTGTTTCACGGTCCTCCACTAATTTGTACACACAAAAACAACTTTTAACAAACTACAAATTGTGACAAGACAAAACTACAAGTTGTGACAGGACTCAAAGGAAATATCTCAAGGATCACAGTAATTCCTTATGCAACAAGCTTCTACAACTAAAAGTTGCGGTTACATACGAGGGGTGTATCTCCCAGGAATTAGAGTGTTTTAGGTCCCAGAGTCTCGGTCACCTAGATTCCTTAATGACGAGTTGAATATTCTACTTCAACAGGAAGTGACTTTGTGACTGTTGCTTCAAATACTTCTCGTCAAATCATACAACACAGAACTTTCACACCATACGCCAAACTAAGTTTCTGGCTGACATCAGGCCGAAATCTTAATTTGGTTGTGGTCTGGTTATGATGTCTCCAAAATGCTGACTCGGATTCTGTTCTCCTTTGCCTTTTTCTGACCTTCCTCTCTTTCTCCATCTACTCTTAACCAAAACTCTGTCTCTTTCATGCCATATTTTTCCATCTTTTTGGATCATTCTTTGGCTTTTCTTTTATCTGACCTCTGAACTCCGACGAGGTCCCTAGTATTAAGTTTGCCCTTAAATCCGTGTCTTCCTTTCTATGAAAAACACTTCCTCTCTTTTACTTCTGTCCTCTCTACTTTCCTGTTTCCTTTTTTGTCGCTCCTCTCTCAGCTTTGCCGTCTCTAACCAACATCCTAACTCTGTTATGTTCTACTTACGCATTTTCTTCTCATTATTTTTTGTCTTTTCCCTTATCTGGTCACGTGATGCCTTTAAGGTCACTACACTCAGGTTGCCTTTAAAATTATATTTTTCTAGGTCTAGGTATTTATTATATCCTGCATTTTTCGCCTCCATTATTTTATAATCCTTACATTTCAATCTATCTCTAGGTTTACTGGTTGTTATTAGGTTTCCCATTTTGTCACAATTTGGATCAGTCTGTCACTCGTAGGGAGGTCTCTAAGACTGATTTCAAGGATTGATTGGGATAGTGATTAATCTATTTTTGTGGTATTTCTCACTTCTACCCGTTAAGGTGGAGAAATCTTGTCCTTACATCCACAAAAACTCACTATTTACAATCCCAATCTTTTGGTATGAAATTAATAACCTAGTGGTTATTAACTTCCACTCACACACTCATTCACACTCCTGCTCACGGAATTTAACTCGAGGGGACTCCGCCGTCCCTTATTTTACGGAATTTAACTCGAAGAGGACACAGGCCTGTACAATTCTTTGAAGCGGAACCAACTGTTCTGTGCCTATGCCTCTTTCTGCCATTACTTTTGCAAATTCCTGCTTTGATTTCTCCAATCGTGTCCTTTCTTTTTTGTCCATTGTGCTGGCAAGCATGTCTTGCCACCATTTTGTTGGCGTGGCTTTAGCTGGAGCCGCCATTTTGACACTTCCGCAAACCAACTACGCACTTAACTCTCAACTGTCTTTTAGTCGTACAAAAGCGCACAAATTGTAACAAAATACGGTAAAATGGGTTCTCCCAACTCTGTTTTAATTCCCTACCGCGCTAATCGCAATTATTTCGTCGCCATGGATCGCGTTAACGAGTTCCAGAGATCGACGGGGCCTCAAACCCAAGTGTTCGTACTTTTCACAGGCTCATTACACTCATAGCCTCTTAACCGGTGGACTCTAACCACCGGCGAGGGGACTCTAACGACCTCTTTTTCTCTTTATATTAACCGGGGACTCTAACCTCCGGCGAGGGGACTCCAACCACCTCTTTATATTAACCGGGGACTCTAACCTCCGGCGAGGGGACTCCAACCACCTCTTTTTCTCTTTATATTAACCGGGGACTCTAACCTCCGGCGAGGGGACTCCAACCACCTCTTTCAACCATATGAATCCTGGATTTCTAAAATTTGGTTACTATGACACAGTCATTAAATGTACTTAAGGTACCTAGTCTTCAGACATTGGGAGAACTTTTGACGTCGTTCTAACCGTTCAATCCACACATCAATTTTCAGATAACAACCACGATGCAATGTCTCCCTTTTAATTTAATCTGTCCAATGGAACATAATTCGTCTCAATATAGAGAAACAGGCAATGTTCCTTACCTTTTAGTTGTTTTACGGGCCCGTCAGGGAGAGACTGCAAAGCGGCGTGGAAAGAACACTGGTATGTTTTCCCGAACGGGTTAGGAACGGAGTCCGGACGCCACCTAGACTCAACGTTCCGTTGTTACGACTCGACTTCCCCCTTCAGCACAGCCGGGGTCACCATTTGAAGAAATATTGTCCTCTTTCTCCAATCTTAAACTCAAACAAATACAATCAGAAGGTGTCGCTGTTCAGAACTGAAATAGGGGACTCCAATTACTCGACGTCGTAACAGGATCTCCCTAAACGCATTTTAGCACATACCAGATTGAAGACCAGGATTCGTGAAGTTCAATTCAAGCCAATTTATTCACCTCACAATATTTCGAATACAGCATGCTGGGTTACGAGGTTCCCTGGGAAACAGTCTAGCGTGGATTCCCGCAGGGCAAACCGAGTGACCACAAACATAACTCGAACCCAGCTATTTAAAACATTTCATCATGAATATGCAAATATTGTAAACGCCTCGTGTTCCGCCTCCTCTTCAACCCAGTACAATTCCAATTAATAACTTCTGCTTTGAAGCCGCTCTTATCGACATCCAGTATCGGGGAGTACGTTTCCCATCAGTCTTATCTGTAAGGAAGCACATAACTTCGCCAGGTGGACGAAGGTCAGCCGTATGTGTGTATGCTGTCTGCTTTTTAATGAGACAGGATGAAAGAAACAGAAAAATGTGTGCGAGAAGAGAAAGAATTAACTTCATAAGCCATTGAAGACATTTGTTACAAACAACTTCATTTCAATATTGCAACAGCATATATGGCACAATGGAATCAAAGTTATAACTCTTCAACCTGAAATAGACCTGATATAGTCCTGGTTTAGACCTGATATAGTCCTGGTTTAGTCCTAGTTTAGACCTGGTTTAGACCTGAAATAGACCTGATATAGTCCTGGTTTAGAACTGATATAGTCCTGGTTTAGTCCTAGTTTAGACCTGGTTTAGACCTGAAATAGACCTGATATAGTCCTGGTTTAGTCCTAGTTTAGACCTGGTTTATGTCACAGTTCTGCCTATTGTCTACATGTTCTTCCCCAGTCCAGCTCCAGGTCTGTTCCAGTCCTCCTTTTGCTGCCTCCCTGTTCTCCGACACCTGTCTCTCATTCCCTAATTATCCCTGGGGAGCCTATATAAGCTCCTGGTCTTCACTCAGTCTTTGCTAGATTGTTGACCTGTGAACACCCATTTTCAAGCTCTGTATCTGTAACCCTGTATCTGTTGTTTGCATTTGAGCAACTCTGAAGTCCCTGAATCTGAGTTCTTTCCCTGCCTGTTTTCTTGTTGAAGAGATTCCCAGTTTTGGAGGATATTTTGGTTCACTTTACAAATCATATAATTCCTTTGTTGTTATCTACCTGCCTTGCCATTTAGGCCTTACCTTTTGTAGGACACTCTGTTGTACTGAAATAATACTTTGTGTTGGACGGAATTCTTTGTGTTGCATTTGAGTCCTGTGCTCCTGTGTTTGCTGTGATTATTTGGGTTTGCTGTGCACTTATAGTTCTTTAAAAGGACACAGACTGGACTAACTGGATCACTCAGGAGGAAAAAGAGGAACTGAACCGTTGGTGGAAGTGGAAGTGAAGTGGACACAGTTGGATCAAGGAGACAGATGAGACACAGCAGAGGAACAAAGAGCCTGTGGGTGAAGCCGGCTGACACCAGAAAGCCTGATCTAAAGTTGTGCACATGAGGCTTTCTTTAGCGTCTGTCCTGTCAGCTCACTGAGGGCTCCTTCTCGTCCAGCACCTGCGAGTGGAGGAGGGCGGTGGAGACTGTGGTGCAGATGTGTGGAACTTAGCCAGGACAATAATGGTAAGAGAGACTCAAAGCATGAAAAATTAAACCTGTTCTACAAGTGAAGGTTAGGTTCAAGATTCTGAATTCTGGTTTTAACTCAGGCCTTTCATTTTTGCTGTTCACAAACTATTTCATGAGCAGCTACAAGATTAAACGGGTTCAAGTCAATGAACGATCAACAAATATGTGAGTGGAGCTTTATTTAGACAACTTTAGTTTACTGAAGATCTAGTTTATCATGTTCACTGGACAAGCATGAAGAGTGTTAATACCAATTTAAATGTGTAAATTACATTTAGAACCATTATTGACTTAAGTTGAACTCCGCACGCGTTTGAAGTTAAAGTCCGTTGCTAGAGGAGGTGGAATTCTGTCAGAAGCCAAAAACGGCACAGATCAGTGTTTCCTCGGCGGAGATCTTACTGTGGCAGTGAGTCTGTCAAGGCAACAAACTAGTGTAGTGATGGGGCAAGTTCTGAACTTCCACGTAAAACACCAATTTGCTTCACACTGAAGAAGCTGAACACCACTTTAACCCATCTGACAACAGCCACGAGTCTAACAAACCAAACGCTCTGCCTGGTTCACTCATTAGTGTCTGGAAACGTTAGAAAACAACTTACGGAGCCTTACACTTCCCTCTGGTGATTTCCCACTGCACATGAAAGCTCAAAGATTCGATTGTCGATGTCGTTTCTAATCCCATTTATTTACGAGTGAATTATATTTTTTGAAAAACGCTGTGGTTAAGTATTTAAATCGTCACCACAATATTGCAGAGGATGTAACAACATGAATAGGCACTGGGCAGAGCTTTCTCGCTTTGGCAGTCGATCCTTCTGTTCTGACCCCAAACTAAAGTCTTGCTCTAAAATCACATGTGAGTTTGTTATTGCAGGAAAAGACTCCAGCGGCGGCAAGTGGTTTGAGCCGCCAGAAGCAACAAGTCAGGATCCACTACTGACTGTGAACAAGAGAAACTGAAGTTGGTGAAATAAAATGGCTCGGGAATGTATTATTTAGTGTTTTTCAAACTTTTACTCTGAGGAAGTGACCAGAGCTGTGTCCAAACTGTCTCTGTCTGATGGAAACAGAAGAATCACAGTTATGAGAGAACACCAGAGTTATCCAGATCATCCAGACAGATTCAGAGTCTATAGACTGGTCCTGAGCAGAGAGAGTCTGACGGGCTGAGGTGGAGTGGAGCTGGGATTGGGTTTGTAGATGTTTCATACAGAGATATTCAGAGGAAAGGACGCTATGGAAACTCTGTATTTGGCTACAATGATAAATCCTGGGCCTTACACCATGACAAAAACAGTTCATTTTTCTTTAACAAATTCCAGTCCCAGGTCTGGTTGGGTCCAGAATCGGGTTTACCTGGACCACGGTTCAGGGGTTTTGGCGTTTTACAGCGTCTCTGGAAGAACCATGAGTCTCCTCCGCAGAGTCCAGACCAGGTTCACTCAGCCTCTCTACACTGGGGTCTGGATTGCAAATATTGGAACCACAGCATTTTTCCTCATATGACAAATATAAAATAACGGTTTTGTTCTGCACAGTTTGGGACATATCTGTACCTTTTATTTTTGACAAATTAGTCCCATGTTTAAAAGCCTCATGAGGACTCTCCAAAAAATCTATACCTTGATTTAGATCTAGGTATAGATCTAAATCAAGGTATAGATTGATTTAGATCAATCTATACCTTAATACGCCCCGCTGGCGGCGGGGCAAAATACGCCCGTACTTTGAATTATTGTATATAGAATTAAGTTAGAATTTGTCAAACCTAGTTAAAGATGAATTGTTGGTGCAGTTTGGAAGATTCCAATACTGACAAGGTTTTCGCAAAGGGTCGGGCCGTGACCTTGACCTTTGACCCTGTGACCTTGAAATCAATAGGGAACATCCTTGACCCATGGGGTGTCCAGCCATGAAGTTTGACATTCCTGGGTGAGACGGTTGTGGAGTTAGAGCGCGGACAAGAAATTGTCCACAGACAGACGGACAGACGGACAGACAGACGGACGGATAATCAATAGGGAAATCTGGCTCTTGCAGTAGGAGTATGAGTATGACATCATCACATTCTAGAATCGGAATTCCACCAATCAGATCGCAGCAACAGAACTTAAAGACACTACAAAGCTTTGATGTGTCAAAGCTCAAAGAAGCAGAGAATGTGGGTTGTTCTCGCTTTCAGCAGCAGAACATTTGAGAAGAGAGTTCAGATCTACGGCAGGTAGATCAGGTGTGTCAAAGTGAAATTGTTTGTGATCCAGGAGAGATGGCGCAGAAAACACTCGACCAAGAAGCCTTTTCCTGCTCCGTGTGTTTAGATCTACTGAAGGATCCAGTGACGACTCCCTGTGGACACAACTACTGCATGAAGTGTCTTCAGCACCACTGGGACCAACAGAACTACAGCTACAGCTGTCCTCAGTGCAGAGAGAGCTTCAGCCCCAGGCCTGTGCTGCGTAAAAACACTTTGTTAAGTGATTTGGTGGAACAACTGAAGAAGACTGGACTCTCAGTGCCCCCTGCAGACCACTGTCATGACATAGTGGCCTCTGCCTCAGAGAGGGCTCAGAGACAGGCAGAGCTGCCGGCCAGGAGGGCCCTGCTGCTCCAGAGCCTCCAGCACAAAGAGACAGACCTGAAGAGGCTCCAACAGGAGGCCCAGGACATCAGACAGCTCTGCCCAGACAGCAGTGCAGCGCAGCGGGACAGCTTCACACAGATGGCCCTTCTCCTGGAGAAAAGACGCTCTGAAGTGGAGCAGCAGATCCGCTCCCAGGAGCAGACCCAACTGAGCCGAGTCCAAGAGCTCCAGGACCAAGTGCAGCAGGACGTGAGGGGCTGAAGAGGAGCCTCACTGAGCTGGACACACTGGCCCTCACCCAGGATCATAACCAGTTTCTACAGGTCTACGCTTCACTGTCCCCACACACACAGAGCACAGAGCCAGACACCATTCACACAGGGGACCGGAGCTACTTTGAGGAAGTGACCAGAGCTGTGTCCAAGCTCAGAGACACACTCCAGCTCACTCTGAGTCCAGTCCAGGTTTTACTGGCACCAGCTGAACCCAGCTCCAGAGACGACTTCTTACAATATTCTACAGAAATCACTCTGGACCCAAACACAGTTAACACATGGCTGTCACTGTCTGATGGAAACAGAAGAGTAACAGGTATGAGAGAACGCCAGAGTTATCCACATCATCCTGATAGATTCTGTTTGTGTCAGGTCCTGAGCAGAGAGAGTCTGACGGGCCGATGTTACTGGGAGGTGGAGTGGAGCGGGAAGTGGGCTTGTATAGCAGTTTCATACAGAGATATTCAGAGGAAAGGAATCTCTGATGAATGTGTATTTGGATACAATGATAAATCCTCGGCCTTACTACTATGTAAACCTAACTGTTATTCATTTTGGTTTAACTCAGTCCAGTCCCAGGTCTCAGGTCCTGTCGGTTCTAGAATCGGGGTTTACCTGGACCACAGTTCAGGGGTTTTGGCGTTTTACAGCATCTCTGGAAGAACCATGAGCCTCCTCCACAGAGTCCAGACCAGGTTCACTCAGCCTCTCTACGCTGGGGTCTGGATTGATACTGGAGCCACTGCACATTTCCCTAAACTCAAATAGCAGCTTTGTTCTTCACAATTTGGGCTCAACTTTGACTCTTATTTTGAACTATCTACATAAGACTTTAAAGTACTGTTAAAAAAATCAATATCTAAATACAAATCAATTATAAGATTAATATCAAAACCAGATACTCATTTGATTCTGAAACAACTGTGACATATACAGGAGGAAAATTACCTCTGGTCTATATAAGAACAAAGAAAATGCTGTGATTTTGTGTTGACAATGATATTCTATCCTAAGACTTTATGATCGAAATGAAAAATTGTTCCTCTGCTTCAAAATGGAGTTTGACATTTTGGCCTCGTGTATGAATGCAGTCATAGCTACATCACTGTTCATACTAGAATCGTTTGTACTATTACTGGATTAGAACTTTGTTTCACTTCAAATGTTCTTCTGTAAACTTCATCTGTGTTTGACTCTTCACTCGATCATGATGTAAAAAGTGATTTTCTTATTTCATGTAAAACTACAGCAGTGTGTTTCTGTCTGTGATGGAGCTGATGTCACTTTGAGAGGAGCAGAATCAGAACTGTAAATGTTGCTCAGGGAGAAAACTGTTTAAACAGTTCTGAGCATTTTTACACTGGAAATTTGAAACAATAAATCTGTAAATTAGTTATTTTTTCCTGTGGATTTTTCTCTTTCAAAATCTAAAATTCATCGCAGTTGTGAAATAGTTTAGCACCAGTATTTACTGTAGGTGGAGGCAGGGGGCGCCATCTGAAATCTTGGCCAGCTAATGAGTTCTGGTTAAGTCCTGGTTTAGTCCTTGTTAAGTCCTGGTTTAGTTCTGGGTAATTACCGGTTTAGTCCTGGTTTAGTCCTGGTTCAGTCCTGGTTCAGTCCTGGTTTAGTCCTGGTTTAGTCCTGCTTCAGTCCTGGTTCAGTCCTGGTTCAGTCCTGGTTTTTTATTCAAATCTTTTTATTGGTTTTGAGTTTTAAGAGTATACAGAAACACAAAATATAAAGAGACATACACAAGTGACATTAAGTAGAAACAGCAGTCGGTGCACAGACTCAACAGGTAAACATAAGGGAAACAGTAAACATACACATACACACAATCTGGGAAAGCAGGGTACAACTTCTTTGGTAGTTGAGGAGTTCAGATTTACATATTGAATTCGGTCTCAAAACAAATTAAGAACGGTTGCCAGATTTTTTTGTACGTTTGGATAGAGCCATTTATAGTGTATCTTAAATGTTCCAATTTTAAATTCGAAAGGATTTCCTCAGTCAAGCGCTTTAAAGATGGGGGAGAAGTTTTCTTCCAGTTCATTAGTATCAAGCGTCTTGCAGGTAGTGTAATGAAGGCTATCGCGCTGGTCTGATGTGAAGGTAGTGGAATATTTGGTGGGGGAGTCCCAAACAAGGCTGTTGTACAATTTGGGGCAATAATCTTGTTGCATACAGATGAAATTATTTCAAATATCCCTTTCCAGAAAGTATGTAAGCTGGGACAGGCCCAAAACATATGACTCAGGTTGGCAGGGCCAACATTGCATCTTGCACATGCTGAACTTGCACCTGGATAGAGTTTTGCGATTTTACTTGGGGACAAATGTAACCTATGAAGGATCTTGAACTGTATTAAGCCGTGTCTAATGCAGATAGATGATGTATGAATTCTTGTGATTGCCGATTGCCAGGTGTCATCAGCGAATTGTTCGCCTAGTTCTTCCTCCCATTTATTTTTAAGTAATTTAATGATGGAGATGCTGCACTTTGAATTCTGTTATACAAAACTGACACCAGGCCCTTATCGGATGCATATAGTTCTAAACATTCATCTAACCATGTTTTTGTGGGAGATTGAGGGAAAAGGTTGTCTTCACGAAACTGCGAATCTGGAGATATTTAAAGAAATCTGATTGTGGTATACTGAAGTCTTTTTTCAGTTGTTCGAATGAGACAAATCTGCCGTTTTTAAAAAGCTCTTTTACACATGACAGGCCTTTTCTATTCCACTGTTTAAAAGATGGATCAATAAGTGATGGGGTAAAGTGGACATTGGAATGGATAGGTGTTGCTACTAAAGCACTTTTGTATTTGAAATGTATTCTAAATTGGAACCATATTCTCAAGGAGCCCTGAATGACTATATTGTTCGTCCAGTGACGTTTACTCAGTGGAAGGGAGCTACATAACAGGGAACCAAGTGAGACTGGATTGCTAGAGTATTTTTCCATTTGGACCCAAGATGGAGACTCAGGTTCCGGAACATCCTCAAGCCAAAATAGTAGTTTCTGGATATTTGTGGCCCAGTAGTAGTAGAGAAAGTTTGGTAAAGCGAGGCCACCATCTTCTCTCTTTCTTTCCAGGAACTCCCTTCTGATTCGAGGGGTGGTTTTATTCCAGATGAACATTGACAGATGTGTGTTCAATTCTTTAAAATAGGCTTTAGGGATGAAAACTGGTATGGTTTGAAATAAATAGAGAAACCTGGGTAATATGATCATTTGTACAGAGTTAATCCTACCTACGAGAGACAATGGAAGTTTTGACCATTTGTCTATGTCTTGTTTGGCTTTGTTTAGTGCCTGTGTGAAATTCTTCTCAAACAAACTTTTGTAGTTATAAGTAACACAGACACCTAAGTAATTAAAATGGTCCTTAGTAACTGTAAATGGGAAACCCTGGAAATTTAACTGTTGGGCTTTTTATTAATTGGAAAAGGACACTTTTGGACAAGTTTAACTTATACCCTGACACTTGACCAAATTTATTAATAGAAGTAAGAGCAAGAGGAATAGTATTATATGGGTCGGACAGAAAAGGAGGAGGTCGTCCAGCGAGAGATAATTTATGAATTTGTCCTCCTCTTTGTATTCCAGTCAACTGAGCAGATTCTCTCAGCATTATTGCCAAAGGTTCGATCGCAATATTGAAGAGCAAGGGGCTCAGGGGGCAGCCCTGTCTTGCCCCACGTGAGAGGGGAAGAAGCTAGACATAATCTTGTTTGTTAAATACGGCTGCCTGTGGTGTCGCATATAAAATACCCATCCAGGAACAAAATATTGGGCCAAATCCGAATTTTTGAAGCGCGGTGAGCAGAAAATTGTATTCAACTCTGTCAAACGCTTTTTGCGCATCAAGAGAGATTACTACTTCCGGTGCAACATCATTGTTCTGATAAATGACATTTAGTACACGACGCAAATTACTAGATATTTGCCTTCCAGTAATAAAGCCCGTCTGGTCCAGGTGTATCAATTTTGAAAGCACCTTTTCAAGTCTACCAGCTAAGACTTTTGATATTATTTTGTAGTCGCAATTCAAAAGACTAATCGGACGATATGATTCACAAAGCAATGGATCTTTGTCTTTCTTTAATAGTAGTGAGATTGTTGCTTGCGTCATAGTTTTAGGTAGGACTTTTTTTTTTTTTAATCAAAAATCTCTTTAAAAACCTTGAACAGGAGTGGGACTAATTTAGTGGTAAATTTTTTGAAAAACTCTATAGGATACCCATCCGGGCCAGGCGCCTTACCGGATTTCATTTTCTTAATAGCATCACTTATTTCGGACTGAGTAATATTAGACTCCAGTGTATTTTTGTCTGAGTCCAGTAGAGTAGGTAATGACAAATCCCTAAAAAATGATTCGACATGCGTTGGATCACAAGCTGCAGAGGTATAGAGTTTCTCGTAAAATGATTTAAACTGTATATTAATGTCATTTGGATCTGTTAGTATATGTCCATGCTCATCTTTAATTGCAGTTATGAAGCCTGCAGTAGTTGACTGTTTTAACTGGTGATATAACAATTTGCCAGCTCGATCGCCATGTTCATAATAAGTAAGGCGAGACCGTAACTGAAGGTCAATAGCTTTATCATTAGTGATTGAATCAAATTCAGTTTGAAGCAGAATTCTCTCTTTGTAGAGATCAGCAGAAGGCGATGCTGAATGTAACTGATCCACTGCTTTAATGCGGTCAATTAGCTGAGATGCTCGCTTCATCCGTTTTTTATTTTCAGCTGCAACAAAAGATATCACTTGTCCTCTTAAATAGGCTTTTAGGGTTTCCCAAATTAGGGAATAGCTAATCCCAGGTGTTTCGTTTAGTTCCATAAAAAGGTCAATTTGTGTGTTGATAAATTCAACAAATTTGTCATCTGATGGGTATCTGGAATTTAGATGCCAGAAAAAATTAGGAGTGTTTTCTGGAAAGCTCAGCTGTAAAATCACTGGGGCATGATCTGATACTACAATACTGCTATATTCTATTTGAGCTACCATATGTAATAATTTTCGATCGATTAAAAAGTAGTCAATTCTGGAATAGCTCTGGTGCACCGGAGAGAAGAAAGAGAATTGTTTAGATGTAGGATACCTGAATCTCCAAGGATCCACCACTCCGTACGCTTCAAGAAATTCATTGATGCGTAAAGCTGATTTGCTTGGTGTTGTGGCTTTAGAGCTAGATCGGTCAAGAACTGGATCCAAGGTGCAATTCAGGTCCCCAGCTAATATTAAGTCATGAGAGTCAAGATCTGGCAACATAGTAAAAGTGAAGTAAAAAAGTAACATTATCCCAGTTTGGACCATAGACATTAGCTAAGACCACAGGTCTGTTGAATAATTTACCTTGAGTGATAACAAAACGGCCATTTTTGTCTCTTATTGTTTTAGTCTCTGTAAATTGCACATCTCTATGTATCAGAATAGCTGTTCCTCTACTCTTGTTATTGAAATCTGAATGAAAACATTGTATAAAACCACCTCTAAGCAGCTTTGAGTGGTCTTTATTAAGTAGTTTAGTTTCTTGTAAATATACAATGTGACTATGTAATTTGCTCAAATGGGAAAATATTTTATTACGCTTGATAGGATTATTTAGTCCACGTACATTCCAGCTCACCAGCGTGTTGGGATTAAAGGTCTTATTAGTAGGTGGCATATGTAGAACTTAGTAATAGATATAACAGGCAAGATATAATTTGTAGCACAAAATAAGCTGTACCCAGACAAAACAAAATGAGACAACCAGGGCACCTAAACTGCTCAAAACTGACACAAAAGGGGGAAAAAAGGGGGGAAAAACCTAAAAAATGAACTAAAACAGGTCTCACAATAAGACGGGTGTGTATTCCGGTCTCCATCGCTTACCACATTAGCTCCCATATGAACCAATGCAGATTATATTGGAACTATAACACAGCACAATGTTATTATGTGCAAACTTTAACTTTAAACATTTACAGTAAACCAAACAAAAATTGAAATGCTGACGAAAAAAGTTGGGACTGAAGCCCATAGTAAATTGTTGAAACGAAAACATATGACTGTTAGTCCCTTACTTACATATATCAGATCTTCGTCATATCCCTGGACAGACCAGCTGATCCGGGCACAGTTCAGTCACACTTCAGCAAGTAGAGGACAGTCATGATCAGCTTTGCAGTTATGACTTCAATAATTCTCTCAGAACAAAGTCTTTGGCTGGCTTGGGATCTTTAAAAGTGTGTTCTTGCCCACCCGTAGTGGTGATCCTCAGTGTTGCGGGTATCTCAGCCCGTATCGGACCCCACCACAGCCGCGGAGCAGGTTCCTCACCTCTGTGAATGCAGCGCGTTGTTTACTCACGGCCTGAGTGTAGTCGGGCAGGATACGGATGCGGTCGCCCTCGCTGGTGGTTATCATCCCAGTTTCAGCTGCCTTTTTTAGAAGTAGCTCCTTTTCAGTGAAGTAATGACATTTCACAATAAACGCACGAGGTGGCAGGTCATCTTGAGGTCTCGTGCGGAGAGTTCGGTGCGCTCTATCCAAACATGGTGGCTTCTCTAGGCCCAGCGCGTCCTTTAGCATGTCAGCAACATACCGGGATGGTGTTTGTCCGTTTTCTCTGCCCTCTCTTATTCCGGTTATCCTGACATTACAGCGACGGGAGCGTCCTTCTAAATTTTCACACTTAGCCTTCAGTAATGTTAACTCTTTCTTCATGAGAGACATGTCGGACTCCAAAGCGGCTATTGCGTCTGAATGAGGCTTACAGCAGAATGTGAAAGGAAACGAAATCTGCAGAATGCGAAATCTGCAGAATGTGAAATCTGCAGAATGCGAAATGGTGTGTTTATGTTTTACCCGAAAGTACATTACACCATCTGACTTGCGCGAAGATAGATTTAGTTTAGTAGTGGTGGCGAATCATGGACTTTTTGCAAGTGCAATATATGCTGTTCAAAGGACCTAAACGGGTCAGTCTCCGTGAAGAGGACATGACACCCCAAAAAATTGGAACTATTTTTGAGGTAAGACACTTTTTATCCAAAGCTACTTACAGTTAATAACAGAGTATGTATTGGTTACAGTCCCTGGAGCAGTGTGTGCCTTGACGATGAGCTTGCCTACGAGTAAAGCTATCCATACGGCAGTGCTGGCTAGCATTCCAGTTATTAGCTAATGCCGCCTATTAGAAAACGGTGTTTACAACAACAGAAAAAGGTCATTTTAACCTTGTCATGTCATGTCCTCTTCACGGAGACTGACCCGTTTAGGTCCTTTGAACAGCATATATTGCACTTGCAAAAAGTCCATGATTCGCCACCACTACTAAACTAAATCTATCTTCGCGCAAGTCAGATGATGTAATGTACTTTCGGGTGAAACATAAACACACCATTTCGCATTCTGCAGATTTCGCATTCTGCAGATTTCGCATTCTGCAGATTTCGCAGTTTGCAGATTTCGCATTCTGCAGATTTCGTTTCGTTTCGCATTCTGCTGTAAGCCTCTGAATGAGCATTAACTCTGGTTTCCAGATCCGCTGTGCGACTTTCGGACTCGTCTAGTCTTTGATTGATTAGTCCGATGGCAATACGCACCTCTGTTTGAGTTTGAGTCGCTTTCTCCTCTATCTTGTCCAACAGCTCTCGTTTAAGTCCTTTTATCGCCTCCAAAACTTGTTGGTCCCCTGTAGTGACTTCCATAGCCTCTGGACAAGCTAGGCTAGTTGAGCTAGCGTTAGCCTCAACTTTCGTGTCTTGTTCAGTTCTCGCATTTGGCTTTTTAGGCATTGCGCCCGTCGTCCAGCACAAGACACTAACGGGGATACTTTGAGGCAGGAATGCAAAAGTTTGCTGTGTTATTTGAAGCGTAATAGTTAAAGTGAAGGGTTCGCGTGGGAGCTCGACAAAACACGTCTTTACATGGCGCTGCCTCCCTCACACCTCGGAAAGTGGGGGTTTAAATTGTCTTGTAACATAGAAGATGTAACATACTGAATAGTTTTTTCTTGAAAGCATCTAAAACATTTTATTTCTGTACTTTTTTCTGCTGTTTGCCTATCCTCTAGTCAGTGGGACTGCAGGGCTGCTCCAGCCCAAAACCATCATCAGTTTGCAGAGCTTCATCTGTGGCCTCAGACAGCACAGGTATTTTGGCCAAGACACAATAGGAGATAAGAACAGTGTCCATTCTGCAGGCAAAATGTATTCACTTCAGAGCTTTTAATCATGGACCTTTGTGAGGTTAGAAAAGGTTAGAAAGAAAAGCAAAAGTTCGATTGACTTGATGGGACCAATCTAATGCTACTGCTGAGTGACGTCACTGATTCACAGTTTTCTGCTTTGGTCACGCACACGTACAGCGCTCGGCCAAAGCACAAACCCGTGTGAATGATGATGTCACTCAGGAGTACGACTTCATCAGTCCAGTCAAGTTAACCTGACTTAAAAAAGCTGTGTTCAGTTTGTTTTCCTGTTCCACTGAAACAATCTGATGAAGGTCCAGCACCAAAGTCTGAGCTGAATACATTTTTCTTTTCTCTTTTCTCTTTTTGGGGAACACACAGTGGAAATTTCTCCCCTTGAAATGTTGAAATTATGTATTTTGTACGAGTATAAGGATATGTATTTTCTTTGAAACAAATTGTAGAGCAAATAATAGTCCAGTCTCACGAAGATCACAACCACATTCCAGTATGGAATGGAAGGCTGCATGTTTGTCTTTATCATTTCCTGTTAGATAAGGCCAACTGCAATACAATCATGACTTCATCAGTTAAAAAGATGAGAACTTATTTGCCAGGAGTGCTGCCAGGTGTAAAATGCTCTGTTCCCCTGGTGCTCTTCGACTCAGGGACTGCCCACATTGATTGTATTGTATTGTAAAAAACAGAGGCAGTTTAGAGGATTTAAATAAGAGAGCGTCATGTTGTGTCTGAATGTCTCTTCCAGGCT
The DNA here is from genome assembly GCA_034769755.1 of Odontamblyopus lacepedii. Taxonomy (NCBI): domain Eukaryota; kingdom Metazoa; phylum Chordata; class Actinopteri; order Gobiiformes; family Gobiidae; genus Odontamblyopus; species Odontamblyopus lacepedii. The sequence continues at coordinate 46,661,743 of CM068345.1, read as the reverse complement.
GGGCGGCTGGAGTCAAAATAAAATGGAGCGACCAGGAAGTTGCTGCTGTGGAGTCAAAGTTGGGAAGGTATTGACTCACTTGTTTACTGTTTCTCATTGCTGTTTGTGGCATACTGTTGTATACAGTATATACTAGGGGTGGGCGATATCTCGATATTTAAAATATATTGAGATATTTTTGAAACTTCGATATGAATTCTGACATCGATATAGCGCTATAATGCTTATGTTTACTTCTGGTTTCACCTCCTCGCTCGTTTGCCCTCTCTGTGCCGCGTTCGCCTCCTTATGTCCCCCGAGCCCGGAGCTCAGCCGCGGACTAAACCAGGACTAGGGCCAGGGCTCTACAGTGCGCCCATTTCACGAGCAAATATTTTGGCATGCGAACGGGGAAAACAAAAGGCGCACCAGTGCAAGTGCTTCTGCAGCCACAATAAGCAGAACTGCACACAGATGTCACGTGACGAGTTTCACGTGACTTTCTAAATGCACCTGCCCAGCGCTTGGCAACCACATGACACCTCCGACCTCGCACGACCCCAGCATACGAGCTCCGCATGTGGCTGATATCACTCATACGAACAAACTCCGCTTCAAAACACACCCACGCCCACCTTAAACGAGGAGCGCAGCAGGGCCCACACCTGTCCCACCACTCATTAGACACCCCCACACCGCTGGACTTCCTTCTTCGCTAAAGCCAGAGCTTTGTCTTGGTCTCATCTTGGACTCGAGCACATTTGGACTCGGTCTTGTCAAGGACTCGAGGTCTGAATACTGAGTGCGGTCATTTTTCATTAGCGCACATAGGCTCCTCCTCAATGAGCGCTGATTGGAAGAGCAAGACAAAACCCAAAGCAAAAACTAATTTTATGTCAGTGTCTGCACAGAGCTAAAGTTTAACTAATAAAATGCCAAATAAATCTGTTTGTCACAATGTGCGTTTGCTTTGGTAAATGTGCAGAGACTAAATACCACTTTAAAACAAGAGAATGTAACTCCAGTTAGGAATGTGAAAAATACAGGTTTAAAAATCCTACACACTTTATTCACTTTGAAGCAGTTCTGTGTAAAGTGCCAGTGGAAGTTATCTTAAAGAAGAGGTTCTTAAACTGTGGGTGAGGGTCCAAATATATGTATATAATATTTTTTGGTCCATATCGCCCAGCCCTAGTATATCTGATGTTAGATGTTGTCCTCTTACTACATGGATTCCGTCTCGTTGCTGCTTCTGTTGTATTTATACTTTGTCTTGTTTTATCCTTCCCTTTTTCTTGTTCTTGCTGATTGTTGACACTGTACTGTTTGTTCCTGCTCGTTGTTACTGTCGTGTTACTGCATGTTTTCATTTGTTTTAGTGCATGGCTTCCTACATTTGTCTCCTTGCTTGTAAGTAATATTAAAATTAATCCTTTCCTCTTATCCTAAGGCACATCAAACTGGGCACAACCCTGGAAAGGAGGAGTGTGAGGAGAGCATCTGTAGCTGCAGTGATGCTCTGGGGTTGATGGACGGGAGGGCAGTTAAGTACTTTGTGAGAAACAAGATGGATCTCTTACCAGAAAAACTTGTTAAAATCTGCCTTCTCTTTTTGTTTGTCAGTATTTTTGGCATTTTAGCTTTTTGGCTGTTCTGTGTTCTAAATGCTAAATACAAAAGCACCTAGACAGAGTGACTTTGCAGTCACATTTTATTTTTATAAACAAGTTCTGTTGTTGTGAAACAATAAATCTACTTTAAAAAGACAACAGTATAGTATATTTATTGTAAGTAGTGAAATTCACAGTTCCATGGTCAGAAAACTACCTTTTAAAGTCTAAGATGTATTTCTATGACACTTTTCACAGACAGAGGTTACGAGGTGCTTTCCATGTCCGGGATAAGCACATATATTAGAGCGGCACAGAGTAGATCTGTCCAAACGCCTAGAGGTGGGTCTGGGCTATTACAGCGTCTACAGGTACAGGAGCTGTTGGGTGGAAGGGGCATTCACATGGTAAAACGGTAGGATGGCTAATACTCACAACCCATGTTATGTTGGTTCTAACTTGGTTCACACACACGAGTTGGCCCCGCCTGGGGGCGGGCACAAAGGTCCTAACATGGTTCACACACACGAGTTGGCCCCGCCTGGGGGCGGGCACAAAGGTCCTATCATTCTGCCAAAAAATCTGTTTGGTTTTCATGATGTGTGTATCCTTAGTTTCAAGTGCCTGTGTTAAAATAGATTTTTTTCTGAACCTGTAGGTGTAATTATTTTCCCTCTAGAATGACAGGAAAGCAGGGTCCTCACAATGGATGACCCTACCCAGAGTCCTTACAAGGTCACAAATGCAAGAATGTGTGTGTGTGTGTGTGAGCGTGCGCACTCGTGTGTGTGTGTGTGTATGTGTGTGTGCGTGTGTGTATGTGTGTGTGTATGTGTGTGTGTGTGTGTGCCTTTAAGAGCTGACACTTCCTCCTCTGTGGGTGCGGCCTGGCTCCTCCCACAGCTCTCACTCCACTCTTAAGTTTCAGGTGTGTCAAAGTGAAAGTGTTTGTGATCCAGGAGAGATGGCGCAGAAAACACTCGACCAAGAAGCCTTTTCCTGCTCCGTGTGTTTAGATCTACTGAAGGATCCAGTGACGACTCCCTGTGGACACAACTACTGCATGAAGTGTCTTCAGCACCACTGGGACCAACAGAACCACAGCTACAGCTGTCCTCAGTGCAGAGAGAACTTCAGCCCCAGGCCTGTGCTGCGTAAAAACACTTTGTTAAGTGATTTGGTGGAACAACTGAAGAAGACTGGACTCTCAGCGCCCCCTGCAGACCACTGTCATGACATAGTGGCCTCTGCCTCAGAGAGGGCTCAGAGACAGGCAGAGCTGCCGGCCAGGAGGGCCCTGCTGCTCCAGAGCCTCCAGCACAAAGAGACAGACCTGAAGAGGCTCCAACAGGAGGCCCAGGACATCAGACGCTCTGCCCAGACAGCAGTGCAGTGCAGTGGGGACAGCTTCACACAGATGGCCCTTCTCCTGGAGAAAAGACGCTCTGAAGTGGAGCAGCAGATCCGCTCCCAGGAGCAGACCCAACTGAGCCGAGTCCAAGAGCTCCAGGACCAAGTGCAGCAGGACGTGAGGGGGCTGAAGAGGAGCCTCTCTGAGCTGGACACACTGGCCCTCACCCAGGATCATAACCAGTTTCTACAGGTCTACGCTTCACTGTCCCCACACACACAGAGCACAGAGCCAGACACCATTCACACAGGGGACCGGAGCTACTTTGAGGAAGTGACCAGAGCTGTGTCCAAGCTCAGAGACACACTCCAGCTCACTCTGAGTCCAGTCCAGGTTTTACTGGCACCAGCTGAACCCAGCTCCAGAGACGACTTCTTACAATATTCTACAGAAATCACTCTGGACCCAAACACAGCTCACACAAGACTGTCTCTGTCTGATGGAAACAGAAGAGTAACAGGTATGAGTGAAGACCAGAGTTATCAGATCATCCTGAAAGGTTCAGTGTGTGGTGGCAGGTCCTGAGCAGAGAGAGTCTGACGGGCCGATGTTACTGGGAGGTGGAGTGGAGGCGGGAGTGGGCTCGTATAGCAGTTTCATACAGAGATATTCAGAGGGAAGGACACTCTGATGAATGTTTATTTGGGAACAATGATAAATCCTGGGCCTTACTATGTAAACCTAACTGTTATTCATTTTGGTTTAACTCAGTCCACTCCCAGGTCTCAGGTCCTGTCGGTTCTAGAATCGGGGTTTACCTGGACCACGGTTCAGGGGTTTTGGCGTTTTACAGCATCTCTGGAAGAACCATGAGCCTCCTCCACAGAGTCCAGACCAGGTTCACTCAGCCTCTCTACACTGGGGTCTGGATTTATACTGGAGACACTGCACATTTCCCTAAACTCAAATAGCAGCTTTGTTCTTCACAATTTGGGCTCAACTTTGACTCTTATTTTGAACTATCTACATAAGACTTTAAAGTACTGTTAAAAAAATCAATATCTAAATACAAATCAATTATAAGATTAATATCAAAACCAGATACTCATTTGATTCTGAAACAACTGTGACATATAGGCTACAGGAGGAAAATTACCTCTGGTCTATATAAGAACAAAGAAAATGCTGTGATTTTGTGTTGACAATGATATTCTATCCTAAGACTTTATGATCGAAATGAAAAATTGTTCCTCTGCTTCAAAATGGAGTTTGACATTTTGGCCTCGTGTATGAATGCAGTCGTAGCTACATCACTGTTCATACTAGAATCGTTTGTACTATTACTGGATTAGAACTTTCTTTCACTTCAAATGTTCTTCTGTAAACTTCATCTGTGTTTGACTCTTCACTCGATCATGATGTAAAAAGTGATTTTCTTATTTCATGTAAAACTACAGCAGTGTGTTTCTGTCTGTGATGGAGCTGATGTCACTTTGAGAGGAGCAGAATCAGAACTGTAAATGTTGCTCAGGGAGAAAACTGTTTAAACAGTTCTGAGCATTTTTACACTGGAAATTTGAAACAATAAATCTGTAAATTTGTTATTTTTTCCTGTGGATTTTTCTCTTTCAAAATCTAAAATTCATCGCAGTTGTGAAATAGTTTAGCACCAGTATTTACTGTAGGTGGAGGCAGGGGGCGCCATCTGAAATCTTGGCCAGCTAATGAGTTCTGGTTAAGTCCTGGTTAAGTCCTGGTTTAGTCCTGGTTTAGTCCTGGTTTAGTCCAGGTTCAGTCCTGGTTTAGTCCCGGTTCAGTCCCGGTTTAGTCCTGGTTCAGTCCTGGTTCAGTCCCGGTTCAGTCCTGGTTCAGTCCTGGTTCAGTCCCGGTTCAGTCCTGGTTCAGTCCTGGTTTAGTCCTGGTTTAGTCCTGGTTCAGTCCTGGTTCAGTCCCGGTTTAGTCCTGGTTCAGTCCTGGTTCGGTCCTGGTTTAGTCCCGCTTCAGTCCCGGTCCAGTCATGGTTCAGTCCTGGTTTAGTCCCGGTTCAGTCCTGGTTCAGTCCTGGTTTAGTCCCGCTTCAGTCCCGGTTCAGTCATGGTTCAGTCCTCGTTTAGGCCTGGTCCAGTCCTGGTTCAGTCCTGGTTTAGTCCTCGTTTAGTCCTGGTCCAGTCATGGTTCAGTCATGGTTTAGTCCTGGTTTAGTCCTGGTTCAGTCCTGGTCCAGTCCTGGTTCAGTCCTGGTTCAGTCCTGGTTCAGTCATGGTTCAGTCATGGTTTAGTCCTGGTTTAGTCCTATTTGAGTCCTGGTTTAGTTCTGTTTCAGTCATGGTTTAGTCCTGGTTTAGTCCTGGTTCAGTCCTGGTTTAGTCTTGGTTCAGTCCTGGTTCAGTCCTGGTTCAGTCATGGTTCAGTCCTGGTTTAGTCCTATTTGAGTCCTGGTTTAGTCCTGGTTCAGTCCTGGTCCAGTCATGGTTCAGTCCTGGTTCAGTCCTGGTTCAGTCATGGTTTAGTCCTATTTGAGTCCTGGTTTAGTCCTGGTTCAGTCCTGGTTTAGTCTTGGTTCAGTCATGGTTCAGTCCTGGTTTAGTCCTATTTGAGTCCTGGTTTAGTCCTGGTTCAGTCCTGGTCCAGTCATGGTTCAGTCCTGTTTCAGTCCTGGTTCAGTCATGGTTTAGTCCTGGTTCAGTCCTGGTCCAGTCATGGTTTAGTCCTGGTTTAGTCCTGGTTCAGTCCTGGTTTAGTCTTGGTTTAGTCTTGGTTCAGTCCTGGTTCAGTCCTGGTTCAGTCCTGGTTTAGTCCTATTTGAGTCCTGGTTTAGTCCTGGTTTAGTCCTGGTTCAGTCCTGGTCCAGTCCTGGTTCAGTCCTGGTTCAGTCCTGGTTCAGTCCTGGTTTAGTCCTGGTTCAGTCCTGGTTCAGTCCTGGTTCAGTCCTGGTTCAGTCCTGGTTCAGTCATGGTTTAGTCCTGGTTTAGTCCTGGTTTAGTCCTGGTCCAGTCCTGGTTCAGTCCTGGTTCAGTCCTGGTTCAGTCATGGTTCAGTCATGGTTTAGTCCTGGTTCAGTCATGGTTCAGTCCTGGTTTAGTCCTATTTGAGTCCTGGTTTAGTCCTGGTTCAGTCCTGGTTCAGTCCTGGTTCAGTCCTGGTTCAGTCATGGTTTAGTCCTGGTTCAGTCCTGGTTTAGTCCTGGTTCAGTCCTGGTTCAGTCCTGGTTCAGTCCTGGTTCAGTCCTGGTTCAGTCATGGTTTAGTCCTGGTTTAGTCCTGGTTTAGTCCTGGTTCAGTCCTGGTTCAGTCCTGGTTCAGTCATGGTTCAGTCATGGTTTAGTCCTGGTTCAGTCATGGTTCAGTCCTGGTTTAGTCCTATTTGAGTCCTGGTTTAGTCCTGGTTCAGTCCTGGTTCAGTCCTGGTTTAGTCTTGGTTCTGTCATGACCTGTGCTCCCCTCCCCTCCTTCCCTTTTGTGTCTGTGTGTGTGTGTGTGTGGGCGGAGTCTCCTGGTCCTGATTCAGCTCACCTGCTGCAATCAAGCTCAGGACTACTTAGCTCCTGTTTCTCCAGTGAGGCTCTGCCAGATTGTTATCTACCTACACACGGTGAAACTCTTGGCTCTTCAAGTTTGGATCCTGTCTTGACATTTTTGGACTTACCTGTTTTTGCTCCTCCAGTGATCCTTGTCATCTCCTGTCTTGCTCCTACCTGTTTCGGCCCTGCTCCAGTCCTGCTCTGGTCCTGCTTCAGTCTTGCTCCAGTCTGGTTCCAGTCCAACACCAGCCCAGCTCCAGTTTGTTCAATAAACCCCTTTTTCTTGTTCATTCCTTGTGGTCTGTTGTCCAGTTTTTGGGTCCTTCCATTATCGAGCCGTAACAGAACAATCTGGCCAAATGGACCCATCGGACCCAGACCGTGTTCTCCAGGCCCTTGCCTCACAAGGGGTAAGAGTGAGCCAACACGAGCAAGTTTTGAATCAAGTGACGGAAAGACTCTGTGAGTTATCCTTTAACCTTCCTCTGGTCTTAGGGTCGGTACCGACCCGTTTTAGATTTTAAATGCTTAAAACAACCACATACATTTGTTTATTGCATCAAGCATTTTTGACTTTGTCAGGAACCTCTTTTTTAACAAAATAAAAAGAATTTTTTTTTTTCACTAAATTATAAAATGCTCTGTTGGAAATTATGACGTTTATGGTGTTAAGTCGTTTTAGACCGGTTTTAAAATAAGATCCTAAACAAATAATTTGAGCCAAAACTGAAATCATAACTGCACTGTTAGCTAATACACTGACAGCCAGCTCCTCTCTCAATCATTTGAGCTATAGGGGATTCCTATTTTGCTTTGTTTTCCTGGGCATGTCCAGACATGTGAGGTCAACTCAGTGTACAGTTAGTGACTTGCAGAGTGCACATCTCCAATTTGCAGCATTTGCAATTTGAAGCAAAAATGAGAAGATTTACTGTGAATCAAGTTCTGGATCATGTTGTGGGTGAAAATGATGGAGAGGAAATAGAGAAGAATAGTGAAATGGATTAGCCAGTTTCTGAGGAGGAAGACAATGTGGAGTATCATTCTGAAGACACAGACACATCTGATGAGTCTGATGAGGAGGTCACTGGTGGTGAAGCTGCTCCTGCTGAAACATTCAGGTCCAAAAATGGTAAGATCTGATGTTTTGAGCTATTTATGCCATGGTCAATAAAAAAAGTCATGATTTCTATGACAAACCTTGAAGGAAAAAAAGTCCATGGCGACATGTGGAAAGACATTGATGAGGAATGCCTGGATGCATATGTTGGTCGTCTTCTTCTTGCTGGAGTGTACAGATCCTGCAATGAAGCCACTGATAGTCTCTGGGATGCATCGACAGGCAGAAATATTTTCAGAGCAACAATGTCACTTAAGACCTTTCGAGTGATATCAAGAGTCCTCAGATTTGACAACAGAGATAACAGAGCAAGATCTGACAAGCTTGCCCCCATCAGGGATGTCTGGGAGAGCTGGGTGCAGCTCTTTCAATGATATTCAACCCAGGGCCAGAATGTTTCTTGAGGAGCTGGGAAAGTCCCTTGTCAAGCCACACATTGAGTGTAGGAACAGGTGCCCGAGATCCAGACACTGCTTCCCTTGGTCAGACAGCTGCAGAGCTCACTAGCACTCCATCCACACCATCAGCAACAAAGAGCATCATCACCAGCATCCTCCTCAGCCAGCTCTGCCTCAACACCCACCAGAGCAGCCACACCCACAACCCCACTCAGGCCACCTGATTCAAAAAGGAAGAGGTGTCAGGTGTGCCCAAGCAGTAAGGACAGAAAGACCAATGTTTTCTGCTTCACCTGCAATAAAGCAATCTGCAAAGAACACACTAGAAGTGTTGCTTTTTGCCACACATGTGTCTAAATAAACACATATGCACCTGTCCACACAGTTTTGGGACTAGTAATCGATTCTGGTTGGTTATGATTGCTTGATTGGTTATTGTTTATAAAAGATTTTGCAAATCTGTATTTTGTATTATGACATGTTCTGGTTTTCATTTTGTGTTAATATTAAATGTGTGTTGCTGAAAAAAAGATACTTTTGCTTTTTCTTGAAGTAAATATATATGGGTTGAAATTGACCCGTAAGACCATAGATGTTACTTTAGTTAATACTATTATAATGAAAATAAATAAAACAAATTTATTTGACAGATGTGTGCTAATACCCCAAATAATAGTCAGGAAACAAAACAATAAAATATTTATGAAGTTAATTTTTTTTTACAATTTTTAAAAAGAAATTGAGGGGTTAACTGACAAAAAAGGCCCAGAGGCCTACAAAACAAATATTAAAAACTATATTTTCATGGATAAGGAAGCCTAACAAGGTAAACAAAAGAAAAGAAATAAACTGGTTGATAAATAATTGTTTTAAGTGCTTTTAACAGCTGATTTAAGACACGGGTCAAAACCGACCCGTTAAGGTAAGAGATGGTAACAGAAAGTTAAGACAAGAGGAAGGTTAATGTAACTCAACTTACCACTGAGATGACTCGTCTTGCTACTCAGCTCTCAGCTACGTTCCAATCGTCACCTGCTGGTCAAGTTCAAGCTACTGCGTCTACCCCAGTGCAGCCCTCTTTCCAGTCTCCTACTCCCGCTGCTCGTGAGCCACACATACCAACTCCAGAGCGCTACTCTGGTCATCTTGGATCCTGTGGTCAATTCCTTCTCCAATGCTCCCTGGTGTTCGACCAGCAGCCCCACACCTACTGCACAGATAAGTCTCGCATCGCATTTTTACTTGGTCTACTCACTGGTAGAGCTGCACAGTGGGCCACAGCTATCTGGGAATCTGACTCCTCCTTGTTTCAATCATACAAAGATTTCACTGCTGAGATGAGGAAGATATTCGATCACCCTCTTAAGGGCAAAGAGGCAGCTAGACGCCTACTCTCACTCACTCAAGGCTCCTCATCGGTTGCTCAGTATGCCATAGACTTTCGCATTCTTGCTGTTGAGAGTGGTTGGGACGACACCGCTTTACAAAGTGTTTTTTTGAGGGGGTTAAATGACAAAGTAAAGGATGAACTAGCTGCCTGAGATGAAACTAACAGTCTTGAGAACTCATTTCCTTGGCCACCCGCCTTGACAATAGACTTGGAGAAAGACAGGGAGAAAGCCGCGACAGTACCCACCTCGTTCTTTTGCCTTACCTAGGATAAATTCCCCTACCTCCGTTGCTCAAACTAACCATGTACCTGTGCATTCCAGTTCCCCTGAGCCCTCTACTGGAGAGGAGCCTATGCAGTTGGGCCGGGCTGGGCTAACACCTGCGGAGCGTCGGCGGCGCCAGCAGTCTGGGCTGTGCTTTTACTGCGGGGAGACTGGTCACTTTGTCTATTCCTGCCAGCAGGAACCAAAAGAGAAGGCTCATCAGTAAAGGGAGAGGTTCTGGTGAGCCAAACTTCTTCTCTCCTGGTTTCCACCCCTCTGAGACTGCAGCTCCAATCCACTTTGTTCTGGTCACGTGAGTCCATGCCCCTCTTTGCACTAGTTGATTCAGGAGCAGACGACAATTTTATTGACTCAGACTTGGTTTCATAAGCCAATATCCTTTGAATCACGTGGAACCCCCTAGAGGCGTTAATGCTTTGAATGGAGAGATTGGCTAGGATTGCACACCAAACTGTTAATTTAACGTTGGTTTTGTCTGGTAACCACAGGAGGTTATTCGTTTTTTTAGTTGTCGTCTCCTCATGCCCCTTTAGTTTTAGGACTTCCCTGGTTAAAATTGCACAATCCTCATATTGACTGGGCTAAGAACAACATTGCTAGCTGGAGTCACGTTCTGTCATTTTAATTGTCTCCAATCTGCTATAAACCCCAATGGACAAGCCTCTTCCCTCCTAGTCCTCCAGATCTGCCTGCTGTACCCCTGAATATCATGATCTGGGTGAAGTGTTCAATAAACTTAAAGCACTCTCTCTACCCCATCGTCCCTACGATTGCGCTATTGACCTGCTTCCTGGTTCCCCTTGCCCTCTAGTCGCTTGTATAAACTTTCCGGTCCTGAGAGGAAGCCATGGAGACTTATATAAAGGGATTCGTTAGCTGCAGGACTAATACGTCCATCATCATCACCTGTTGCCGCGGGGTTTTCTTCGTGGAAAGAAAGACAAGACCTTGAGGCCCTGTATAGAACTATAGAGGGTTAAATGATATAACTATTAAAAATAAGTACCCCTTGCCACTCATTGATTCAGCTTTTGAACCCCTTCACCAAGCCACTATCTTCACAAAATTGGACTTAAGAACGCCTATCACCTTGTGCGCATTCGACAAGGTGATGAGTGAAGACGACATTCAATACCCCTTGGACATTTTGAGTACCTGGTGATGCCATTCGGCCTTACTAATGCACCTACAGTTTTCCAAGCCCTTGTAAATGATGTCCTTCGTGATATGTTGAACAAGTTTGTGTTTGTGTATTTGGACGACATTTTGATTTTTTCCAGGAATTCTAAGGAACATGTTCAACACGTCAGGCTCGTTCTGCAACGCCTTCTTGAGAACAAGCTCTTTGTGAAAGCAGAGAAATGTGACTTTCATGCAGCATCTGTTAACTTCCTGGGTTTCATTATTCAGCAGGGCAGATCAAGGCAGACCCTGATAAAGTGAGAGCAGTTGCTGAGTGGCCTAAGCCGAATCCAGGAAACAACTTCAGCGTTTTCTTGGTTTTGCTAACTTTTACAGGAGATTTATCAAGGATTACAGCAGAAAGGCAGCCCCACTGACTCGACTCACCTCTACCAAAACCCCTTTTAAATGGTCGAGTGAGGCGGAAGATGCCTTCAAGAATCTTAAGACTCTGTTCTCCTCTGCTCCTGTCCTAACTCACCCTGATCCTTCTAGGCAATTTGTTGTAGAGGTTGGCGCCTCGGACACTGGAGTAGAACAGTCCTGTCTCAAGCGTTCTCAAAGTGATCAAAAGCTCCACCCTTGTGCCTTCTTCTCGCCGTCTGTGTCCTGCTGAGGTAAACTATGACATTGGCAATCGTGAACTTTTGGCTGTCATTTTGGCATTGCAGGAGTGGAGACACTGGTTGGAGGGTGCTGAACATCCCTTCATTGTTTGGACTGACCATTAAAAACCTGTCATATCTCCAATCGGCAAAGAGACTCAACTCCCGACAGGCCAGATGGGCACTTTTCCTGGGAAGGTTCAACTTCACCTAACCTATCGCCCTGGTTCCCGGAATATAAAGCCTGGCGCCCTGTCTCGTCAGTTCACACGCCTGATGACCCTGTGCCCCTGCCCGTTCCTATTCTGCCTGCTTCATGTGTTATTGAGGGTTCAGAAAACACGTTGGAGGGTTCTCCTTCTTGCTTGGCAGCGTCTGTTCATTGGGAGATTGAAAGAGAGTGGTCCGTGAGGCTCAACAGACCCAACCTGCCGCAGGTAATGGCCCACCTAACACTTTATTTGTCCCAGAATCCGTGCGTGCTCGGGTCCTCCAGTGGGGGCATAGCTCTAAACTGACGTGTCATCCTGGAGTTCCACGGACCATAGCTTTCATTAAACAGAGATTCTGGTGGCCATCTATGATCAAGGACACTCGTTCTTTTATTTCTGCCTGTACCACGTGTGCTCGAAGCAAATCTAGTCACCAAGCCCCATCTGGTCTCCTCAACCCCTTACCGATTCCCAGCAGACCATGGTCCCACATTGCTGTTGATTTTGTCACCGGGCTCCCGGACTCTGATGGTAACTCTGTTATACTCACTATTGTGGACGGTTCTCTAAATCCGTGCATTTTGTACCCCTTCCTAAGTTGCCTACTTCCACGAAACCGCTAATCTGTTAATACTTCATGTGTACAGGCTCCACGGCATTCCTTTAGAACATTGTTTCTGACAGAGGACCACAATTTACTTTTCAAGTGTGGAGGGCGTTTTGTCAAGCTCTGGGAACTTCTGTCAGCCTCTCGTCTGGTTACCACCCTCAAACCAATGGTCAGACAGAGCGGACCAATCAGGACCTGGAGACTGCGCTACGGTGTGTAACCGCCCGCAACCCTGCCACATGGAGCACTTATCTGCCTTGGATTGAATATGCCCACAACTCTCTAGTGTCCACTGCCACAGGTATGACCCCATTCATGGTTTCACTTGGGTTTCAACCTCCTCTTTTCCCTGATCAGGAGGGGAGGCGTGGCAGTTCCGTCTGTTCAGGCTCATCTTAGGCACTGTCGGCATGTTTGGAGGGCTGCTCGTACTGCACTGCAGCGCCTGACAACTTCGCAACCAAGTTTGCTGATAGTCATCTGAAGCAGTAACCTACTTACGAGCCTGGACAGAAGGTTTGGCTGTCCACCCATGCGATCTCCCTCTTCAAGTAGACTCCAAGAAGCTAGCACCCAAGTTTATCGGTCCATATGTCATTGAAGAGTGATAAATCCTGTTGTTGTCCGTCTCAAGTTACCTTCCTCCTGAACATCCATCAATAATTTCATGTGTCACTCCTTAAGCCCAGTGTCTTCCTCTCCTCTCAGCCCTCCGGCCGATCCCCCTCCCACCCGGGTCATTGGCCAGTTACCCTGCCTACACTGTGAGCCGCATTCTGGATGTTCGGCGCCGGGGAGGGGTTTTCAATTCCTGGTTGACTGGGAGGGATATGGTCCAGAAGGCAGCTCCTGGGTTCCCCGCTGCAACATCCTGGATAAGTCCCTCCTCCGGGATTTTTACAGAGCGTTTCCGGATAAGCCCGGTAAGACGTCTGGAGACGTCCGTTAGGGGGGAGGTACTGTCATGACCTGTGGGGGTGGGGGGGTGGGGGTGGGGGTGGGGGTGGGGGTAAGGGGGGGTGGGGGGGGGGGGGCGGAGTCTCCTGGTCCTGATTCAGCTCACCTGCTGCAATCAAGCTCGGGACTACTTAGCTCCTGTTTCTCCAGTGAGACTCTGCCAGATTGTTATCTACCTACACACGGTGAAACTCTTGGCTCTTCAAGTTTGGATCCTGTCTTGACATTTTTGGACTTACCTGTTTTTGCTCCTCCAGTGATCCTTGTCATCTCCTGTCTTGCTCCTACCTGTTTCGGCCCTGCTCCAGTCCTGCTCTGGTCCTGCTTCAGTCTTGCTCCAGTCTGGTTCCAGTCCAACACCAGCCCAGCTCCAGTTTGTTCAATAAACCCCTTTTTCTTGTTCATTCCTTGTGGTCTGTTGTCCAGTTTTTGGGTCCTTCCATTATCGAGCCGTAACAGGTTCAGTCCTGGTTCAGTCCTGGTTCAGTCCTGGTTCAGTCCTGGTTCAGTCCTGGTTCAGTCTTGTTTAGTCCTGTTATAGTCTTGAAGCATGACCCTAACCCTCACCCACTAAACCAGGACTAAACCAGGACTAAACCAGGACTAAACCAGGACTAGACCAGGACTAGACCAGGACTAAAACTAAATCAGGTCTAAAACTAAACCAGGACGAAAGTCAGAACTCAAACCAGGTCTACACCAACCAGGACTAAACCAGGTCTAAACCAGATCTCAACCAGGACTAAACCAGGTCTATAACAGGACTAAAACCAGGTCTAAAACGGGACTCCAACAGGATTTTTTTCAACTCTCCTTCTCCCTTCGCCCTCAGCACTCCTACACCTCCAGTCCGTGAAAATATGGTCCTGAAAAGAGCGCAGTCCAAACTTCATAATTACATGTCGGAATGTCGGGGTGTTGAAAAAAAAGCTAATGTGCCTCCACTCCGACCAAGGGGGAAAAATGTGGGAGTGCAGGGTAACAAATGGACACTCCGCCACTCCCACAATTAGATGTCAATGTCGGAGTAGCGATGTGTCGGAATAGCGGCCTGTAACCGTTTGTTTTGGTCGGTCTGGACGTTTCACCTTTGGCTTCTGCACAAACCTCGATGCTGCGAAGTGATTCCAAGGGTTTCTCATCAGTTCTTGAGCTGTGAACTCACAAATATCTTCCTGTGCAAGGTTAGTGACCGTTGTAATTTCGAGGACTTAAGCCGTGAGATTTATATTGCAGGTTTGTGAAGCCACTACCAAACAAATAACGATAAAGTTCGACGTTTGTGGATTTCTAATTTGGATATTTCTTTCAAGAACTTCCATAGAGTTCCATAGACCTTTGTTCACCATCAGGGATCATGACAACATCAAATTCGACTGTTTGAATGCAGCCTTTTGTATTAGCCTAGTGCTGTACGTCCTCAGCTTCTTAGGACATTGGGACAGCGTTGTCCATTCCCGTCTAATCAAGGCCAGAATTTCTGTAGTAGGGAGTATTATACCTGAGATGATGTAGGCCAAAATAACAAGGACTGAGCTGACACATTACAGAAGTGTAATTTATAGTTAAAGAGGGGATAATACTCGTCTGCTAATAGACGCATATTCTAGGGTGACCAGATTTACAAAATTAAAAACTGGGACACACTCAGGTTAGGGATAGGTGGTATACATAACATTGTGAAAAAGCGTGTAGCATTGTCCATTCTTTACTCACGTGTGGGTCAGTGTATAATCAGAGACCAAAAAAAAAAGAGAACTGCAGTCTTCTGTATTTAGGCTAAACAAATGCAATTTATGCTCGTCAGATTTAAAACTGAAATAGTCCCATTTTAGCCCTAGTTTAGTCCTGGTTTAGACCTAGTTTAGACCTGGTTTAGACCTGAAATAGACCTGATATAGTCTTGGTTTAGTCCTAGTTTAGACCTGGTTTAGAACTGAAATAGACCTGATATAGTCCTGGTTTAGACCTGATATAGTCCTGGTTTAGACCTGATATAGTCCTGGTTTAGTCCTAGTTTAGACCTGGTTTAGACCTGAAATAGTCCTGGTTTAGACCTGATATAGTCCTGGTTTAGTCCTAGTTTAGACCTGGGTAAAAGGGACGTCTGGTCACTCATATTCAAATGTTTTATAAGTTTCACTTTCATTTTTAGCACTATGAATTCCCCTCCCTTTGCTCTCCAAGCTAAGTTACTCCCCCTTCAGAGCACTGTCATAAGAAAATCTGTCACCATTCCTCTAATGAAACTCCTGCACATCACATCAGGTTTGTGAAGTTGTCGTGTATTGTTTCGCATCCTGCTGTATATTCATGGAGAGTGACGTAGGCCTGTGTGCTGAAGATTGGACAGAATCTTATTGCTCACCATAAGGAGGGTTCGGTTTGGTCTGGGAGAGGCGTGGATCTCTGTTTGCTGTGATTATTTGGGTTTGCTGTGCACTTATAGTTCTTTAAAAGGACACAGACTGGACTAACTGGATCACTCAGGAGGAAAAAGAGGGAACTGAACCGTTGGTGGAAGTGGAAGTGAAGTGGACACAGTTGGATCAAGGAGACAGATGAGACACAGCAGAGGAACAAAGAGCCTGTGGGTGAAGCCGGCTGACACCAGAAAGCCTGATCTAAAGTTGTGCACATGAGGCTTTCTTTAGCGTCTGTCCTGTCAGCTCACTGAGGGCTCCTTCTCGTCCAGCACCTGCAGTGGAGGAGGCGGTGGAGACTGTGGTGCAGATGTGTGGAACTTAGCCAGGACAATAATGGTAAGAGAGACTCAAAGCATGAAAAATTAAACCTGTTCTACAAGTGAAGGTTAGGTTCAAGATTCTGAATTCTGGTTTTAACTCAGGCCTTTCATTTTTGCTGTTCACAAACTATTTCATGAGCAGCTACAAGATTAAACGGGTTCAAGTCAATGAGCGATCAACAAATATGTGAGTGGAGCTTTATTTAGACAACTTTAGTTTACTGAAGATCTAGTTTATCATGTTCACTGGACAAGCATGAAGAGTGTTAATACCAATTTAAATGTGTAAATTACATTTAGAACCATTATTGACTTAAGTTGAACTCCGGTACGTTTGAAGTTAAAGTCCGTTGCTAGAGGAGGTGGAATTCTGTCAGAAGCCAAAAAACGGCACAGATCAGTGTTTCCTCGGTGGAGATCTCACTGTGGCACTGAGTCTGTCAAGGCAACAAACTAGTGTAGTGATGGGGGCAAGTTCTGAACTTCCACGTAAAACACCAATTTGCTTCACACTGAAGAAGCTGAACACCACTTTAACCCATCTGACAACAGCCACGAGTCTAACAAACCAAACGCTCTGCCTGGTTCACTCATTAGTGTCTGGAAACGTTAGAAAACAACTTACGGAGCCTTACACTTCCCTCTGTTGATTTCCCACTGCACATGAAAGCTCAAAGATTCGATTGTCGATGTCGTTTCTAATCCCATTTATTTATGAGTGAATTATATTTTTTGAAAACGCTGTGGTTAAGTATTTAAATCGTCACCACAATATTGCAGAGGATGTAACAACATGAATAGGCACTGGGCAGAGCTTTCTCGCTTTGGCAGTCGATCCTTCTGTTCTGACCCCAAACTAAAGTCTTGCTCTAAAATCACATGTGAGTTTGTTATTGCAGGAAAAGACTCCAACGGCGGCAAGTGGTTTGAGCCGCCAGAAGCAACAAGTCAGGATCCACTACTGACTGTGAACAAGAGAAACTGAAGTTGGTGAAATAAAATGGCTCGGGAATGTATTATTTAGTGTTTTTCAAACTTTTACTCTGAGGAAGTGACCAGAGCTGTGTCCAAACTGTCTCTGTCTGATGGAAACAGAAGAATCACAGTTATGAGAGAACACCAGAGTTATCCAGATCATCCAGACAGATTCAGAGTCTATAGACTGGTCCTGAGCAGAGAGAGTCTGACGGGCTGAGGTGGAGTGGAGCTGGGATTGGGTTTGTAGATGTTTCATACAGAGATATTCAGAGGAAAGGACGCTATGGAAACTCTGTATTTGGCTACAATGATAAATCCTGGGCCTTACACCATGACAAAAACAGTTCATTTTGGTTTAACAAATTCCAGTCCCAGGTCTGGTTGGGTCCAGAATCGGGTTTACCTGGACCACGGTTCAGGGGTTTTGGCGTTTACAGCGTCTCTGGAAGAACCATGAGTCTCCTCCGCAGAGTCCAGACCAGGTTCACTCAGCCTCTCTACACTGGGGTCTGGATTGCAAATATTGGAACCACAGCATTTTTCCTCATATGACAAATATAAAATAACGGTTTTGTTCTGCACAGTTTGGGACATATCTGTACCTTTTATTTTTGACAAATTAGTCCCATGTTTAAAAGCCTCATGAGGACTCTCCAAAAAATCTATACCTTGATTTAGATCTAGGTATAGATCTAAATCAAGGTATAGATTGATTTAGATCAATCTATATTTAATATGCCCCGCTGGCAAGGGGCAAAATACGCCGCATACTTTGAATTATTGTATATAGAATTAAGTTAGAATTTGTCAAACCTAGTTAAAGATGAATTGTTGGTGCAGTTTGGAAGTTTGACATTCCTAGGTGAGACGGTTGTGGAGTTAGAGCACGGACAAGAAATTGTCCACAGACAGACGGACAGACGGACAGACAGACGGACGGATAATCAATAGGGAAATCTGGCTCTTGCAGTAGGAGTATGAGTATGACATCATCACATTCTAGAATCGAATTCCACCAATCAGATCGCAGCAACAGAACTTAAAGACACTACAAAGCTTTAATGTGTCAAAGCTCAAAGAAGCAGAGAATGTGGGTTGTTCTCGCTTTCAGCAGCAGAACATTTGAGAAGAGAGTTCAGATCTACGGCAGGTAGATCAGGTGTGTCAAAGTGAAAGTGTTTGTGATCCAGGAGAGATGGCGCAGAAAACACTCGACCAAGAAGCCTTTTCCTGCTCCGTGTGTTTAGATCTACTGAAGGATCCAGTGACGACTCCCTGTGGACACAACTACTGCATGAAGTGTCTTCAGCACCACTGGGACCAACAGAACCACAGCTACAGCTGTCCTCAGTGCAGAGAGAACTTCAGCCCCAGGCCTGTGCTGCGTAAAAACACTTTGTTAAGTGATTTGGTGGAGCAACTGAAGAAGACTGGACTCTCAGTGCCCCCTGCAGACCACTGCTATGCCGGACCTCAGGATGTGTCCTGTGATGTGTGCACTGGGAAGAAGCTGAGAGCTGTCCAGTCCTGTCTGCAATGTGTGGCCTCTTACTGTGAGCGCCACCTACAGCCTCATTATGAAGCTGCAGCGTTACAGAAACACCAGCTGGTGGCGCCGTCTCACAGTCTCCAGGAAAACATCTGCTCTGAACACGACAAAGTGATGGAGCTGTTCTGCCGCAGTGACCAGCAGAGCATCTGTTACCTCTGTTCTGTGGACCAACATAAGGGTCATGACATAGTGGCCTCTGCCTCAGAGAGGGCTCAGAGACAGGCAGAGCTGCCGGCCAGGAGGGCCCTGCTGCTCCAGAGCCTCCAGCACAAAGAGACAGACCTGAAGAGGCTCCAACAGGAGGCCCAGGACATCAGACGCTCTGCCCAGACAGCAGTGCAGCGCAGCGGGGACAGCTTCACACAGATGGCCCTTCTCCTGGAGAAAAGACGCTCTGAAGTGGAGCAGCAGATCCGCTCCCAGGAGCAGACCCAACTGAGCCGAGTCCAAGAGCTCCAGGACCAAGTGCAGCAGGACGTGAGGGGGCTGAAGAGGAGCCTCACTGAGCTGGACACACTGGCCCTCACCCAGGATCATAACCAGTTTCTACAGGTCTACGCTTCACTGTCCCCACACACACAGAGCACAGAGCCAGACAACATTCACACAGGGGACCGGAGCTACTTTGAGGAAGTGACCAGAGCTGTGTCCAAGCTCAGAGACACACTCCAGCTCACTCTGAGTCCAGTCCAGGTTTTACTGGCACCAGCTGAACCCAGCTCCAGAGACGACTTCTTACAATATTCTACAGAAATCACTCTGGACCCAAACACAGTTCACACAGGACTGTCTCTGTCTGATGGGAACAGAAGAGTAACAGGTATGAGTGAAGACCAGAGTTATCCAGATCATCCTGATAGATTCAGTGTGTGGTTTCAGGTCCTGAGCAGAGAGAGTCTGACGGGCCGATGTTACTGGGAGGTGGAGTGGAGCGGGGAGTGGGTTCGTATAGCAGTTTCATACAGAGATATTCAGAGGAAAGGAAACTCTGATGAATGTGGATTTGGATACAATGATAAATCCTGGGCCTTACACTGTGACACAAACAGGTATTCATTTTTCTTTAACAAAGTCTCTTCCAAGGTCTCAGGTCAGGTCTCAGGTCGGGTGAGGTCAAGAATCGGGTTTACCTGGACCACAGTGCAGGGTTTTGGCGTTTTATGGTATCTCTGGTGTATCTACCATGAGCCTCCTCCACAGAGTCCAGACCAGGTTCACTCAGCCTCTCTACGCTGGGGTCTGGATTGGTGAAATTGGAACAATGGCACATTTCCTAAACTCAAATCAAGTGCTTTTTTGTCCACAGTTTGGGTTCCTTTTATTTTTTAGTTCTATGTTGACAGACTCATTATGAAGGTTTATAATAAAATATTCCTCAAACATTTGTGAATGAAACAAAACAATACCCCAGGTCTGTGTCTAAGGCGAGAACAACATTAGATCAAGGCTACAGGCTCACAAGAGTCAGTGTCATGTCATTTAGCACCTTTGAACTTTCTTTCACGTCACATGTTATTCCTAAGACTGATCAGATTGTGGCTCTGCTGGTCTGTCACACTGTTATTAAACTAACTGCAGTGGAGGCCGTGCCCTCACTTGTCTGTTACACCTTTTTCTTGGTTGTTGTTTCCTTGTAAACATTTTATAAAAGCATATTTGTAATTTGTCAGAATAAAAGTGTATTTATGATTAAAACTGCAATTATAGTTTCATGAAGACTGAGTTCACTGTGTTTATTTCAGACACATCCAGGAGCTTTGACGTTTGAGAGACTGAACTACAGTCTTACGATATGCAAAGACACCAGTTTTAAAATAGTCTCAAAACTGTCAGATTGTAGATTTCTTGACCTGGTTTATGGTTCATATCTCTGAATTTACTAGTGTCACGTGAAACAACGTCTTCTCTGTCTGTATAAATGAACAAAAACACACATCACATTCATACTAGGTGATGTGGGTGAAGTGTCTTGATGAGAACACAACGAAAACCTTTGGTGCCTTTCTGTGGTACCAGGAATTACCAGTGGTCTCCCATTCAAGGACCATCCAGGCCCTGCCCTTTGCTTCATGAGAGACGAGGAGGTTCTGCACTCTGTCAGTCTGGGATCACAAAACAAGGAACTTCATGACCTTTATTTGCATCTGATTGGTCGAAGCTTCTCAACAAGTCGAGTAATCAAACATTTGTGTCGCCCTGTTTGTTTTGGGGTTCACCCCCTATTCCGACACACCGCCTCTCCGACATCCCCCCACTCCGATAACCCCCCACTCCGACATCCCCCCACTCCGACATCCCCCCACTCCGATAACCCCCCACTCCGACATCCCCCCACTCCGACATCCCCCCACTCCGATAACCCCCACTCCGACATCCCCCCACTCCGACATCCCCCCACTCCGATAACCCCTCACTCCGACATCCCCTCACTCCGACATCCCTCCACTCCGACATCCCTCCACTCCGACATCCCTACACTCCGACATCCCCACTCCAACATCCCTCACTCTGAAATCCCCACTCCGACATCCCCTCACTCCGATAACCCCCCCTCCGACATCCCCTCACTCCGAAATCCCCCCACTCCGAAATCCCCTCACTCCGACATCCCCTCACTCCGACATCCCCCCACTCCGACATCCCCCCACTCCGACATCCCCCCACTCCGACATCCCCTCACTCCGACATCCCCCCACTCCGACATCCCCTCACTCCGACATCCCCTCACTCCGACATCCCCCCACTCCGACATCCCCTCAGTCCGACATCCCCTCACTCCGAAATTCCCCCACTCCGACATCCCCCCACTCCGACATCCCCTCACTCCGAAATCCCCCCACTCCGACATCCCCCCCTTCCGACATCCCCTCACTCCGATAACCCCCCACTCCGACAGCCCCCCACTCCGATAACCCTTCACTCCGACATCCCCCCACTCCGATAACCCCCCACTCCGACATCCCCCCACTCCGATAACCCCTCACTCCGACATCCCCTCACTCCGACATCCCCCCACTCCGATAACCCCCCACTCCGACATCCCCCCACTCCGACATCCCCTCACTCCAATAACCCCCCACTCCGATAACCCCCCACTCCGATAACCCCTCACTCCGACATCCCCCCACTCCGACATCCCCTCATTCCGACATCCCCCCACTCCGATAACCCCCCACTCCGAAATCCCCTCACTCCGACATCCCCCCACTCCGAAATCCCCACTCCGATAACCCCCACTCCGATAACCCCCACTCCGATAACCCCTCACTCCGACATCCCTCACTCCGACATCCCTCACTCCGACATCCCTCACTCCAATAACCCCCACTCCGACATCCCCTCACTCCCATAACCAAACACTCCGATAACCCCCCACTCCGAAATCCCCCCACTCCGACATCCCCTCACTCCAATAACCCCCCACTCCGAAATCCCCTCACTCCGTAATCCCCTCACTCCGACATCCCCCCACTCTGATATCCCCCCACTCCGACATCCCCCCACTCCGAAATCCCCTCACTCCGCCATCCCCTCACTCCGACATCCCCCCACTCCGATAACCCCTCACTCCGACAACCCCTCACTCCGACAACCCCTCACTCCGACAACCCCTCACTCCGACATCCCCTCACTCCGACATCCCCCCACTCCGATAACCCCTCACTCCGACAACCCCTCACTCCGATAACCCCCCACTCCGAAATCCCCCCACTCCGACATCCCCTCAGTCCGACATCCCCTCACTCCGAAATCCCCCCACTCCGACATCCCCCCACTCCGACATCCCCCCACTCCGAAATCCCCCCACTCCGACAACCCCGCATTCCGACAACCCCCCACTCCGAAATCCCCTCACTCCGACATCCCCCCACTCCGATAACCCCCCACTCCGAAATCCCCCCACTCCGAAATCCCCCCACTCCGATAACCCCTGACTCCGACATCCCCTCACTCCGACATCCCCCCACTCCGACATCCCCCCACTCCGATAACCCCCCACTCCGACATCCCCCCACTCCGATAACCCCCCACTCCGATAACCCCCCACTCCGATAACCCCCCACTCCGACATCCCCTCACTCCGACATCCCTTTTAGTCCTGATTTAGACCTGGTTTTAGTCCTGATTTAGACCTGGTTTTAGTCTTGGTTTAGACCTGGTTTCGACCTGCTTTTTGTCCTGATTTAGACCCCGTTTTAGTCCCGACTTAGTCCTGATTTACACCTGGTTTTAGTCCGGGTTTAGACCTGGGTTAGACCTGCTGTTAGTCCTGATTTAGACCTGGTTTGAGTCCGGGTTTAGACCTGGTTTCGACCTTCTTTTAGTCGTGATTTAGACCTGGTTTTAGTCCCGACTTAGTCCTGATTTAGACCTGGTTTAGTCCTGATTAAGATCTGGTTTAGACCTTGTATAGACCTGGTTTTGGTCCTGGTATAAACCTGCTTTTAAACCAGGACTAAACCAGGTCCATACCAGGACTAACACCAGATCTAAATCAGGACTAAACCAGGACTAAACCAGGTCTAAAACTAAACCAGGTCTAAAATCAGAACACAAACCAGGTCTAAACCAGGTCTAAACCAGGACCAAACCAGGATTAAACCAGGTCTAAAACTAAACCAGGTCTAAAACTAAACCAGGTCTAAAATCAGAACTCAAACCAGGTCTAAACCAGGTCTAAACC
The DNA here is from genome assembly GCA_034769755.1 of Odontamblyopus lacepedii. Classification (NCBI taxonomy): domain Eukaryota; kingdom Metazoa; phylum Chordata; class Actinopteri; order Gobiiformes; family Gobiidae; genus Odontamblyopus; species Odontamblyopus lacepedii. The sequence goes on along the minus strand of CM068345.1, from coordinate 46,638,563 downwards.
AGGACCAAACCAGGTCTAAACCAGAACTAAACCAGGACTAAAACAGGTCTAAAACTAACCCAGGTCTAAAACTAAACTAGGTCTAAAATCAGAACTCAAAACAGGTCTAAACCAGGTCTAAACCAGGACTAAACCAGGACTAAACCAGAACTAAACCAGGACTAAACCAGGTCTAAAACTAAATCAGGTCTAAAACTAAACCAGGACGAAAGTCAGAACTCAAACCAGGTCTACACCAACCAGGTCTAAACCAGGACTAAACCAGGTCTAAACCAGATCTCAACCAGGACTAAACCAGGTCTATAACAGGACTAAAACCAGGTCTAAAACAGGACTCCAACAGGATCTTTTTCAACTCGCCTTCTCCCTTCGCCCTCAGCACTCCTACACCTCCAGTCCGTGAAAATATGGTCCTGAAAAGAGCGCAGTCCAAACTTCATAATTACATGTCGGAATGTCGGGGTGTTGAAAAAAAAGCTAATGTGCCTCCACTCCGACCAAGGGGGAAAAATGTGGGAGTGCAGGGTAACAAATGGACACTCCGCCACTCCCACAATTAGACGTCAATGTCGGAGTAGCGATGTGTCGGAATAGCGGCCTGTAACCGTTGTTTTGGTCGGTCTGGACGTTTCACCTTTGGCTTCTGCACAAACCTCGATGCTGCGAAGTGATTCCAAGGGTTTCTCATCAGTTCTTGAGCTGTGAACTCACAAATATCTTCCTGTGCAAGGTTAGTGACCGTTGTAATTTCGAGGGACTTTAAGCCGTGAGATTTATATTGCAGGTTTGTGAAGCCACTACCAAACAAATAACGATAAAGTTCAACGTTTGTGGATTTCTAATTTGGATATTTCTTTCAAGAACTTCCATAGAGTTCCATAGACCTTTGTTCACCATCAGGGATCATGACAACATCAAATTCGACTGTTTGAATGCAGCCTTTTGTATTAGCCTAGTGCTGTACGTCCTCAGCTTCTTAGGACATTGGGACAGCGTTGTCCATTCCCGTCTAATCAAGCCCAGAATTTCTGTAGTAGGGAGCATTATACCTGAGATGATGTAGGCCAAAATAACAAGGACTGAGCTGACACATTACAGAAGTGTAATTTATAGTTGTAAAGACCACCTAGGTTCTCACAGTTTTTGTTCCCATCAGCAGGGGAATTACTTCTTTGCTGTTGTTGTATATTAGGCCCTTTTAAAATAAAAGTCATTTATAAATGCTGTTGGGATGAACTATGGGTTGCGCCCTCTCCAGGGGCACGGGGTATTTATTTGGAGAGGTGACGCCAAGATGTAGGGTGACGTCACACGCCGTTGTCTGGAGCCGTGCCAGTGCTACCTGTCTGTGGAGTCGAGGTGGATTATATTCATTTGGGATTATTGCGTTTTGACTGCGCCATTTGGATTTATAACTCTCTGCGGGAGCTGCTGGGCTTCATCCAAACCTACAAAAACTGAACTGAACTCTGAGTGCGGTAGTTGTGAGTATTGCCTGCACCTCTTGCTCACCTGTTGCAGCGCGGCTCAGAACTTTGGGGAACTTTGTTGGGAGCTACGGGGACTCATTGTGGTGGTGACTGGGGGGGAGGATTTATTGTCTGTGGGTTATTGTATTGTGTGTTCTTGTTTGGTGAGGGGTAACCGGGGGCGCTCGAGCGCGGGGGTAAAGGGTGTTTACGTTGGTCACATTTTTACGCACACCGGTACTGTCAATAAAAGCCGGTGCTGGCAGCCAAAAGTACTGTTTGTTTGTGGTTCGTTCTCTCCTGCTGATGTGGATAGGTCCCCCCGCGACCTTAATTTGCGTTGTAGCTTTTCATTTCGTTTAGTGTAGGTGAACTGTTACAGAGTGGTGGCCCGTACGGGGAGCGGGGATTAGTTTCATATTTGTATCGGCAGCCTTTCCAAAATTTCTGGGTTATTTAGCTCGGTTTCGACGCACGTTTCATTTCATACTCGTAACCTACACCGGGTGTAGTCTTTCTCAATCCTGAATTAAACGTCGTTTCTAATATTTTAGTTTTACGCACGGTTACGCACAGTTACGCACGTTCGCACACGCTCCCGCACGCACAAGTTTAAAAGCTACGAACCGAATTACACACTTGCAGTATATCAACGTGTAGTTTAGGAACATACACGCACACCCTAAGCACACATAGCAAACACTCACACTTAACAGGAGTATGGAGAATCCAAGTCAGGGTTTATTGAACCAAGATGACAGAGAGGAGAATTTGGAAGACCCCACACCGAGCCTTGACCCCTATCGCCATGTCACCTCCAGGCAGAATCTCAGTATTGTATCGGAGCTCACAAGTCAACTGGAGTCCATGTATCTCAATGAGCCTGATGGAGACGCTGCTAATGCTGAGGAGGGGAATGACGAAGAAATGGAAATGGTGATGGAGCGGATGGATTCGATAAAGCAGAGAGTCGGTGGCCTGGAGGCCAGATTGAAAGAAGCTGTGGACAGTACTCTATGCAGAGAAGAGGGCCTAAGAGCAGCTATGGACAGAATGGCTGGAGAGCTGAGGGAATATGTGGACACTAAGCTGCAGCAGTTTGATGAAATTGTAACAGCCTGCCTCCAGCGCAGAGATCAGAGATGGGCAGAAGAGTTACGAAAGTCTCAGTCCAGAGCCCGGTTGTCCTGGAGACCTGCTGGATACTCTATGCCTGCAGCTGCTACACCATCCACTCACCAATCCACCGAAGATGTCACCTTCCCCACTGTCCCTGCTGCCATTGCCCGACCACCCATCAGAATGGAGTTTCCTCAGTTTGGAGAATCAAGGAGCTCCTCCGATGTCACAGACTTTATTGAGCAGTGTGAGAACTTCCTGGCTCTCAGACCATTGAATGACGCAGAGCTGATGGAAACACTCAATGCGGTTTTGAAGGGTCCTGTTGGTGGTTGTCGGCCCGCAACAAAATCAACAGCTGGGCAACAGCTGAGTTCAGAAAGTCATTCCTTGAAGCCTTCCTGCCCATGGACTATCAATCAGCGATTGAGGAACAGCTCAGGTCTAATGTCCAGGCCCCAAATCAATGTTTGAGAGACTTTGCGTATGACCATCGTGCCCTCTGTCTAAAGTGGAGACCGAACATGGAGGGGAGGGAGATTGTGCACCGCATCCTCAGCGCCTGTAACCCAAGGCTGGCCAGTGTGCTCCGCGGCACTGTCACCACGGTGGAACAGCTGGTGAAGGTGGGCTCCCTCATTGAAAAGGACTGGAGCAACACCAAGGAATATTGGAATCGGGTCCAGCAGTCACACCCTCCAAAAAGGACCGGCAAAAAACAGACCATGGTCCAAACCGAAGTTCTGGTGCTGACCTAGCCTCTGCTATGGGCGAGCCATCCCTCCTGGTTGTCCCCATCCGTCTCCGTGGGTCCAAAGGAGATGCTGTCCTTGACTCTGGTTGCACTTATTCCCTCATGAGCCTCTCATTGTGGAAAGTGATCAAAAAAGAAGGAGAAGTTCTGGCACCAAGTGAAATCCCAAAGTTCGTCATGGCCAATGGGCAAGAGAACAAAGCACTCGGGAAAGCCACTCTCCTCCTCAACCTGCACGCCTTCCACGGCACACTCGGAATTCATGTACTGGCTGACGACAACCTCTGCATGCCTCTGCTCCTCGGGCTCGACTTCATGACTATGTCCCAGATTACCCTGAAGCCATACCTCAGAAAGTACATCATGCTTGGTGGCAAGGAGTACACATTCCTCCCAAAGGCACGAGTGATGCTTCAGTGGAGTCACAAGGCCCCTCCTGTCAACTTCTATGTGGCTGAAACAACCAGACCGGTCATCCCCCTCCTCGAAGCTCAGCCTCAAGTGGTGCGGCCGCTGCTGCAGAAGTGGCCCACTGTTTGGACGGAGACCACTGGTGCTACTCAAGTAATTAAGCACAAAATCATAACAACTGACGAAGTGCCAGTGCGAAGGAGAGCCTACAGAGTGTCAATTCAAAAACAAGCCGTCATTGAGGAACAAGTACAAAAAATGCTGGAAAATGATGTAATTGAGCCATCCACCTCACCATGGTCCTCTCCAGTTGTAATCACTCCAAGAAAGGACGGCACACCCCGGTTCTGTGTGGACTATAGAGGCTTAAATGTCAAAACCCAGCACGACGCCTATCCCATGCCCCTAATACATGAGATCCTGGAGTCCCTGGAAGGCGCTCAATATTTCAGCTCCCTGGATCTTAAGAGCGGATACTGGCAGGTGGCCATGGACGAAGAGAGCAAACTCAAGACCGCTATGACCACTCACCTGGGCCTGTTCCAATTTAAAGTCATGCCTTTCGGTCTGCGCAATGCCGGGGCTACTTTCCAACGATTGATGGAGATCGTCTTGGGAGAGCTGAGGGGACGGATCTGTTTTGTGTACATCGATGACATCATCGTCTTCTCAAAAACACAGGAACAACACCTCCTCGACCTCGAAGCTGTGTTTGCCAAACTCCACCAAGCAAACCTGACTCTCAATGTCAAAAAGTGCCATTTGTTTCAACGTCAGCTCACGTTTCTCGGTCATCTGGTTTCAGGCAATGGGGTGGAAGTGGATCCTGCAAAAGTCTCAGCCATAGCAGAGTTTCCTCCACCCACTGATCTAAAAAGCCTTCAACGTTTCTTGGGCATGGTTGGCTGGTACCATAAGTTCATTCCTCGGTTTGCTGACATTGCTACACCCCTGAACAGCCTAAAAAAGAAGGATGTTCCATGGGAATGGACCGCCGAATGCCAAGCCGCGTTCAACAATCCAGACACCGCCAGTCCTGGCCCAGCCTCAAGCCCAGTTCAGTTTCCAGGTCCACTGTGACGCCAGTGATGTGGGCCTGGGAGCTGTCCTCATGCAGACCGTTGATGGTGAAGAGCGCCCCATTGCCTTTGCCTCCAGAGCTCTCCATGGTGCTGAAGTCCGTTACTCCACTGCCGAAAAGGAATGTCTGGCTGTTGTGTGGGCGGTCGAAAAGTGGAAGCACTTCCTTGAGGGCACCACCTTTGATGTTTATACAGACCATAGTGCTCTGGCTTGGGGGTTCAACTGCCCCAAGACATCCTCACGGCTCACACGCTGGACTTTGCGGCTCCAGGCTTTTACATTCCGGGTCCACTACAAAAAAGGCTGTTGCAATGTTGTTCCGGATGCTCTCTCTCGTGTGCCTCAGCCACCCATTGGAAATATGTGTCTTGCTGTTTCAAAAACATACTGGTCAGATATTCCAAGCTCAATCCAAGAGATTGCCAAAGCCCAAAAGTTGGATCCCACCTGTCAAGAGCTTGGACCTTCTATCAGCCAACCCTGTCCTGGCCGCATTCACTATCAAATCCAGCAAGATGTGTGGTACAGAGGAGTTCCATCTAAGCACGGGGGCTACAACTACCAACTAGTGGTCCCTGTTGCGCTCGTACCACAGTTCCTCACGTACTTCCACAACAGTCCTTTTGGTGGGCATCTGGGCAGAATGAAAACATTGCTAAAGATCCTTCAAGTGGCATGGTGGCCATCAGTCCGCAAAGATGTCTGGGGTCATGTCCGCTCCTGCAACACATGCCAGCAGTACAAAAGCTCCAACAAGAAACCAGCAGGTCTCCTCCAGTCATCTGAAGTCAAGACGCCGGGGGAGATGATTGGAGTTGACTTCATGGGCCCTTTTCCACTAAGCAGAGACCGGAACTCAGTGCTGATGGTGGTTGTGGACTATTTTAGCAGATGGGTTGAACTGTTCCCGCTCAAGGATGCAAAAACCCCAAAAGTCTGCAAAATTTTGAAAAATGACATCTTCACTCGCTGGGGAGTTCCAAAGTTCATGGTATCGGATCGGGGACCCCAGTTTACAAGTCAGCTGCTGTCTCAAATGTGTGAGACCTGGGGTGTGACACAAAAACTCACCACAGCCTATCACCCCCAAACGAACCTGACAGAAAGAGTCAATCGCACTCTGAAGACCATGATTGCTTCCTTTGTTGGGAACCACCATCAAGATTGGGACAGATGGTTGCCTGAGTTCCGGTTGGCCCTCAACACCGCTGTGCACGAGACCACTGGCGTGACTCCTGCCATGTTGGCTCTTGGCAGAGAGTTGAAGGGACCCCTGGAGAGACTTGTGCACAAAGCTCCAGCTCCACACACATCTGCATATCAAACACTTCAAACACACACTCGGCTAAAAGAGGAAGTTGAAAAACGTGTTGGTGCATCCAAAGCTAGACAAGCCAGATACTACAATGCACGGCGCAGAGATGTACACTTTGTGGTCGGTAGTCTGGTCTGGATTAGGGCGCATCCGCTGTCCAAAGCTTCTGCCAAGTTCTCTGCCAAACTTGCGCCCAAATGGGTAGGGTCTGCTAAGGTAGAGAGAAAGTTAGGACCAGTCAACTATCAAGTAAGATGGGTAACAGATAAGTCGAAGATGGACACTGTAAATGTGGTCAACATGAAAAAAAAAAAAAGTCATTTATAAATGCTGTTGGGATGAACTATGGGTTGCGCCCTCTCCAGGGGCACGGGGTATTTATTTGGAGAGGTGACGCGCGCATGTAGGGTGACGTCACACGCCGTTGTCTGGAGCCGTGCCAGTGCTACCTGTCCGTGGAGTCGAGGTGGATTATATTCATTTGGGATTATTGCGTTTTGACTGCGCCATTTGGATTTATAACTCTCTGCGGGAGCTGCTGGGCTTCATCCAAACCTACAAAAACTGAACTGAACTCTGAGTGCGGGAGTCGTGAGTATTGCCTGCACCTCTTGCACACCTGTTGCAGCGCGGCGTGCTCAGAACTTTGGGGAACTTTGTTGGGAGCTAAAACACATTCTGATTCTGATTCTGATTCTGATTCTGGTTTAGACCTAGTTTAGACCTGGTTTAGACCTGAAATAGACCTGATATAGTCCTGGTTTAGTCCTAGTTTAGACCTGGTTTAGACCTAGTTTAGACCTGGTTTAGACCTGAAATAGACCTGATATAATCCTGGTTTAGACATGTTATAGTCCTGGTTTAGTCCTAGTTTAGACCTGGTTTAGACCTGAAATAGCCCTAATATAGTCCTGGTTTAGTCCTAGTTTAGACCTGGTTTAGACTTGAAATAGACCTGATATAGTCCTGGTTTAGACCTGAAATAGACCTGATATAGTCCTGGTTTAGACCTGATATAGTCCTGGTTTAGTCCTAGTTTAGACCTGGTTTAGACCTGAAATAGACCTGATATAGTCCTGGTTTAGACATGTTATAGTCCTGGTTTAGTCCTAGTTTAGACCTGGTTTAGACCTGAAATAGACCTGATATAGTCCTGGTTTAGACCTGAAATAGACCTGATATAGTCCTGGTTTAGACCTGATATAGTCCTGGTTTAGTCCTTGTTTAGACCTGGTTTAGACCTGAAATAGACCTGATATAGTCCTGGTTTAGACCTGAAATAGACTTGATATAGTCCTGGTTTAGACCTGATATAGTCCTGGTTTAGTCCTAGTTTAGACCTGGTTTAGACCTGAAATAGACCTGATATAGTCCTGGTTTAGACCTGATATAGTCCTGGTTTAGTCCTAGTTTAGACCTGGTTTAGACCTGAAATAGACCTGATATAGTCCTGGTTTAGTCCTAGTTTAGACCTGGTTTAGAGCTGAAATAGACCTGATATAGTCCTGGTTTAGACCTGCTATAGTCCTGGTTTAGTCCTAGTTTAGACCTGGGTAAAAGGGACGTCTGGTCACTCTAACATATTCAAATGTTTTATAAGTTTCACTTTCATTTTTAGCACTATGAATTCCCCTCCCTTTGCTCTCCAAGCTAAGTTACTCCCCCTTCAGAGCACTGTCATAAGAAAATCTGTCACCATTCCTCTAATGAAACTCCTGCACATCACATCAGGTTTGTGAAGTTGTCGTGTATTGTTTCGCATCCTGCTGTATATTCATGGAGAGTGACGTAGGCCTGTGTGCTGAAGATTGGACAGAATCTTATTGCTCACCATAAGGAGGGTTCGGTTTGGTCTGGGAGAGGCGTGGATCTCTGTTTGCTGTGATTATTTGGGTTTGCTGTGCACTTATAGTTCTTTAAAAGGACACAGACTGGACTAACTGGATCACTCAGGAGGAAAAAGAGGGAACTGAACCGTTGGTGGAAGTGGAAGTGAAGTGGACACAGTTGGATCAAGGAGACAGATGAGACACAGCAGAGGAACAAAGAGCCTGTGGGTGAAGCCGGCTGACACCAGAAAGCCTGATCTAAAGTTGTGCACATGAGGCTTTCTTTAGCGTCTGTCCTGTCAGCTCACTGAGGGCTCCTTCTCGTCCAGCACCTGCGAGTGGAGGAGGGCGGTGGAGACTGTGGTGCAGATGTGTGGAACTTAGCCAGGACAATAATGGTAAGAGAGACTCAAAGCATGAAACATTAAACCTGTTCTACAAGTGAAGGTTAGGTTCAAGATTCTGAATTCTGGTTTTAACTCAGGCCTTTCATTTTTGCTGTTCACAAACTATTTCATGAGCAGCTACAAGATTAAACGGGTTCAAGTCAATGAACGATCAACAAATATGTGAGTGGAGCTTTATTTAGACAACTTTAGTTTACTGAAGATCTAGTTTATCATGTTCACTGGACAAGCATGAAGAGTGTTAATACCAATTTAAATGTGTAAATTACATTTAGAACCATTATTGACTTAAGTTGAACTCCTGCACGCTTTGAAGTTAAAGTCCGTTGCTAGAGGAGGTGGAATTCTGTCAGAAGCCAAACGGCACAGATCAGTGTTTCCTCGGTGGAGATCTCACTGTGGCACTGAGTCTGTCAAGGCAACAAACTAGTGTAGTGATGGGGGCACGTTCTGAACTTCCACGTAAAAAGTTCTGAACTTCCACGTAAAACACCAATTTGCTTCACACTGAAGAAGCTGAACACCACTTTAACCCATCTGACAACAGCCACGAGTCTAACAAACCAAACGCTCTGCCTGGTTCACTCATTAGTGTCTGGAAACGTTAGAAAACAACTTACGGAGCCTTACACTTCCCTCTGTTGATTTCCCACTGCACATGAAAGCTCAAAGATTCGATTGTCGATGTCGCTTTCTAATCCCATTTATTTATGAGTGAATTATATTTTTGAAAACGCTGTGGTTAAGTATTTAAATCGTCACCACAATATTGCAGAGGATGTAACAACATGAATAGGCACTGGGCAGAGCTTTTCGCTTTGGCAGTCGATCCTTCTGTTCTGACCCCAAACTAAAGTCTTGCTCTAAAATCACAGGTGAGTTTGTTATTGCAGGAAAAGACTCCAGCGGCGGCAAGTGGTTTGAGCCGCCAGAAGCAACAAGTCAGGATCCACTACTGACTGTGAACAAGAGAAACTGAAGTTGGTGAAATAAAATGGCTCGGGAATGTATTATTTAGTGTTTTTCAAACTTTTACTCTGAGGAAGTGACCAGAGCTGTGTCCAAACTGTCTCTGTCTGATGGAAACAGAAGAATCACAGTTATGAGAGAACACCAGAGTTATCCAGATCATCCAGACAGATTCAGAGTCTATAGACTGGTCCTGAGCAGAGAGAGTCTGACGGGCTGAGGTGGAGTGGAGCTGGGATTGGGTTTGTAGATGTTTCATACAGAGATATTCAGAGGAAAGGACGCTATGGAAACTCTGTATTTGGCTACAATGATAAATCCTGGGCCTTACACCATGACAAAAACAGTTCATTTTGGTTTAACAAATTCCAGTCCCAGGTCTGGTTGGGTCCAGAATCGGGGTTTACCTGGACCACGGTTCAGGGGTTTTGGCGTTTTACAGCGTCTCTGGAAGAACCATGAGTCTCCTCCGCAGAGTCCAGACCAGGTTCACTCAGCCTCTCTACACTGGGGTCTGGATTGCAAATATTGGAACCACAGCATTTTTTCCTCATATGACAAATATAAAATAACGGTTTTGTTCTGCACAGTTTGGGACATATCTGTACCTTTTATTTTTGACAAATTAGTCCCATGTTTAAAAGCCTCATGAGGACTCTCCAAAAAATCTATACCTTGATTTAGATCTAGGTATAGATCTAAATCAAGGTATAGATTGATTTAGATCAATCTATACTTAATATGCCCGCTGGCGGCGGGGCAAAAATACGCCTGCATACTTTGAATTATTGTATATAGAATTAAGTTAGAATTTGTCAAACCTAGTTAAAGATGAATTGTTGGTGCAGTTTGGAAGTTTGACATTCCTAGGTGAGACGGTTGTGGAGTTAGAGCGCGGACAAGAAATTGTCCACAGACAGACGGACAGACGGACAGACAGACGGACGGATAATCAATAGGGAAATCTGGCTCTTGCAGTAGGAGTATGAGTATGACATCATCACATTCTAGAATCGGAATTCCACCAATCAGATCGCAGCAACAGAACTTAAAGACACAACAAAGCTTTAATGTGTCAAAGCTCAAAGAAGCAGAGAATGTGGGTTGTTCTCGCTTTCAGCAGCAGAACATTTGAGAAGAGAGTTCAGATCTACGGCAGGTAGATCAGGTGTGTCAAAGTGAAAGTGTTTGTGATCCAGGAGAGATGGCGCAGAAAACACTCGACCAAGAAGCCTTTTCCTGCTCCGTGTGTTTAGATCTACTGAAGGATCCAGTGACGACTCCCTGTGGACACATGTAGCAGAATGGTAATAAACCAGGTAGAACACTGCCCAAATACCAAAGGACCAGTATTAATGCTTATGTTGGGTAATAACAGAGTAATAACCAGGTAGGGCAGTATACACTGTAGGTAATAACTATGGGCTAGGAACCAGAGGACTAGATACGGCTCAGGGAGAGAGAAAGCAGAGACTGAAAAGTTGCGTTGGTACCATGTACTGAGAAATAGACAAAAGACACAACAACATAGAACACAATAAAGAATGGCCATTCAGTGATCCCAATATTTACAATGCAAAAAGGTTTTTTAGTTCAGTGAGGTAGAATATATATATTTACAAGGCACGACACTCAATGTTTGATTGTCCATAAAGTAACTGATCCGGAGCGCACAGATCAATTATGGAAAGCACAGTTGAGCACAGTTCCGTGCATACGCACGACAGTTAAATTTAATTCGAAATGATTAAGTCCAGAGGGAACAGTGTTTGTGAGGAGTGGGCAAATGGGAGGATGGTGGGGTCGTAGAGCTATGTGCGTCAAGGTGCGAGGGTTCAAATGCCGGCTACAAGAGCCTCCTACCAGCCCAGACAGAGAGTAGGGAGTCGGGGTTCCTGGCAGGAATCTCCTGAGTTGAGTCAAGTTGAGGATCTTGTTGATTCAGTGGGCTAGAAGCCTTTATCTTAGCTCGCCATCAAGACCTGGCCTGTGCAAAGAACAGGACCATGCAATGTAACTAAGTGCACATAATTCATAATATAAATCATTAAATAATAACTAGTTGTATTAAAATATATAAATACTTTCTGATATTCAACCATTGTACAATACACTAGACAAGTTCAATTAATTAATCAATCAAATAACCATAAAATGATTAAATTAAATAACTCCGAGAATTAAAGTGCATGGGAATGACACACATTCAATATAGTATAGCAGCTTAGTATTTAAAGTGCTTAGTGCATTTCAGTGGGATAAGTAAGACACAATGTTCAGCAAATAAAACTGCCACAAAGTGCATAATAAATAACTACATAACATTGGATACTAAAAGTAATCATTTCACTGTGATTACATTTAAATTGGACCAAACATTGTAAATGAAAATGCAGAAATTTGGCATAAAAGTGATGCTAACCGTCCCATAGGAAACAATGGGAGAGGCTAGGCTAAGCTACCCCATACAATGAATGGAGGACGCTAAAGCTAAGCATGGCTTACCAATTCCGCCTGTTTCATCAAACACAAAGGCTCGCTTGAAGCACTTGGGCAATGGTAGTCGGCTCCTACGGGTTAACATTCAACACGGTCAGTTTGGCGACTTGTCATGACGAAATATGACAGAAAGAAGTTAAAACATACCTGTAGCAATCAATCATTTGTTTGTCTCTCGCGTGTCTGCCGCGCTTCCGGGGTTCGCGCTAATATAGATAGCTAATTGGTTGCTCGCGGTCACATGATCAGACGCACGCAGGGACGTAAAACAGAGAGCAATAGCGGGACAAGAGAGCAGACTAGACACGGATTTGACACCCGCGTTACACCCTCCCCCCTTAAGACCAGGCACCTCCGTGTGCATGCTACATGACATGAACAGAGGAATTGGAACTATTGTTTGCTACGAAGGTAGAACTAAACGATTCGCCATAAGCATCTGCCAGACTATGAAATAACGTTTGTACGACCGAGATTAAAGGATTGCCCAAAGTCGAATAGCGGAGGCGGTTGGGCGGCTGTCGTCGTCTTGAGGAATGGTCAGGTTCTGCGACGGTTGAACCAGAGTTGCCAGTTTGCGTATGGCCAGTCTCGGTCGGAATAAGAGATGTCTCTACTTGGTCTCCAGGACTCCACTTCTACGCCATTGGGGACATCTGCATCTGCAAGGACCCCTTCTTCGGCTTCAGGTAAGTGTTCAAGGTTTGGTAAGTACTCAGGATTATCTTCCACAGGTGGAGGCGACAACGTAACTTCGGCAGTGGTACAGGACTCTCCAGGATCAGGTAAGTGTATAGAAAGCATGGGCTCGGGATCGACAGGACTGGTAAGTATAGGCACAGGAGCACTGCTGGTCGAAGGTAGAATTGTGACAGGGACAACATGCTCGGAGTGGAACTCAGGTGAGTGGGTTATAAGGTAAGACGGATCCCATTCATCATCGTCATCCAGCAACTCAATAGAAGGATCAGCTTGCTGCTGACTACGGGTAACTGGTCTGCGAACAGGTGAAAGCGATGGAACATCAGAATGAGTAACAACAGGGAGGAACCCACAGGGCAGTAAAAGGTCATGATGAAGTGTTCGAGTGGGAGCATGAACATCCTTTTCCGGTCTCACTTTGTATACTGGCAAATCGCCTGCACGGTTGAGGACGATGTATACATCTCGTTCCCACTTATCTTCCAGTTTATGTTTCCCACGCAGTCTCACGTTACGAACAAGAACTCGATCACCGGCTTCCAAGCTCGATGGAGTCACACACTGGTCAAAGCGGGTTTTGTTTCTTGCTGCAGTTTTCCCAGCATTCTTTGAAGCAAGTCGATAACTCTGTTCAAGTCGGGAGCGCAGATTCTCAACATATTGCGAGTGCGACTTGGACTGTAGGCCTCGGACCGGTAACCCAAAAGCAAGATCCACTGGAAGACGAGGAGTGCGACCAAACATCAACTCGTAAGGTGTAAATCCAGTGACTTCACTCTTGGTGCAGTTGTACGCATGTACAAGCGGCTTTACGAACTCTTTCCGCTGCCTTTTCTGGTTGGGTTCGAGGGTCCCGAGCATGCTTAAAAGTGTCCTATTGAACCGTTCCACGGGATTTCCTCGTGGGTGGTACGGGTAGTTCTTGTTTTTCAATTCCGGTGACCTCACAGAGCTCCTTTATGAGTTTGGCCTCAAAATCGGGTCCTTGATCGGTATGAAGCCGTTCGGGATTCCATAACATACAATGAAATGTTCCCACAGACAACGCGCTACTGTTCGTGCCTGCTGGTTGGGCGTTGGCAGAGCCACGGCAAACTTTGTGAAATGATCTGCAAGAACAAGGATATCCTTGGTGTTACTTTGATCTGGCTCAGCGACAGGAAGTCCATACAGACCAACTCCAAGGGACGAGTGGTGGTAATGTTGACTAAGGGCGCAGCTCTCTCTGGCAGGGTCTTTCTCCTCACACACCGGTCACAGGTGCGAATTTTGGCCTCTACATCGGCAGACATCCGAGGCCAGAAGAATCTGGATCGAACCAAGTCTAATGTCCGTTCAATGCCCATATGTCCCATATCATTATGGAGACTAGTCAGTACCAGGGACCTTAGTTCCTCGGGCAGGACGAGTTGCAGCTGCTCTACTTCACCCTCTTGCCTCTTCCTGTACAGGAGCCCATCTCTCAACTCAAGGCGATTCAATTCCCGAAGTAGCAATGCAAGTTCGGGAAGCTCTTGTCTTGTTGTGGGAGGGACTCGTTCTCCAGTCTCCAGCTGATGAATGACTTCTCTAATGGAAGTGTCAGATCTCTGCTTGGCCTTGAGCTCTTGCTGAGACAAGGATGGAACGATTGGCAACCCATGTTGACTCTCGTTGATGTAACCGTCAGGGAGGACCTTGGCTGACATGCTCAGAGACTCGATGAGCGTGATGGAAGAGAAGTTAGAGGAGAGAGAGAGAGGGCAGTTTCTGATAAGACAGCTGTGGGAAATGGCAGCTACGACCTCTGGCGCAACCTGATACCCGGTTTCACTTCCATGCTCTTGGGTGAACTGGTGGATAAAATCAGTGTCGGAGGAAGCATCAGGTAAGGAATGGTGAGGACGTCGCGAAAGTGCATCAGCGTCTTTGTTCTGCTTGCCGGCTCGGTACTGGAGTGTAAAAGTGTATGTTGACAGTGCAGCAAGCCAACGGTGACTGGCTGCATCCAACTTGGCTGACGTAAGAATATATGTGAGTGGGTTGTTATCAGTTATCACCACAAAGTTGGCACCATACAGATAATCGTGGAACTTCTCAGTGGTTGACCACTTCAACGCCAGAAATTCCAATTTGTGCACTGGATACCTTGACTCACTGGATGAGAGGCCCCGGCTGGCATAGGCAATGACCCTTAGTTGACCGTCTTGCTCTTGGTAGAGGGCAGCACCGAGCCCAGTGGTACTGGCATCGGTGTGGAGGATGTATGGTCTCTTTGGATCAGCAAACCCCAGAATGGGGGCAGATGTCAGCTTCTCTATCAGGGTCTCGAAGGCATGTTGGCACTTCGGCGTCCATTTCTCGCCAAATGGTTGTTTTGGATCTTGGGAGTTGGTTATGGTGGATCGTTTCTGCACGGACTTGCGTGTTGGAACGTAACCTCGTGTCAGATCATTGAGTGGCTTGGCAATGGCTGCGTGACCGTGGATGAAACGCCTGTAGTAACCAGCGAACCCGAGAAAAGATTTGAGCTGTTTCAGACTTTGAGGAATTGGCCAGGATTTTAGTGCTATAATCTTCTCGGGGTCAGTCTCCACCCCCGCCTCAGATATCACATGATCCAGGTACCGTACGGAGGTTTGAAAAAATTTACATTTCTCTGGGGATAACTTGAGCCCATAGTCTTTTAACCGGTGGAGAACACACAACAGACGTTCCTCATGTTCTTCCAGGGTACTCGAAAACACAACGAGGTCATCTAGGAACATGTGAATTATTCTCTTTGTGTTAATATTAAGGAATGATTAAACGAGTACATATATGCTTCTTTCCTATTCTGACTGTATAACATATGCTCAACTTCAAATGCCATAGGAGCATGTTAACCTTGTGACCCTTGTCTATTTAAATAAATGTGCTGTCTCTGCAAGGGCCCGCTTTAAACGATGGCCTAGACGTTGGGCTAGACGCTCAATTTCGGCAATTTTACGTAAGCAACAAGGATAGAATTACACCTGCATAAGAAGGGTCTCGCAGAAAGGGCTTTTCAGAGACGGGGGTTTAGGACCAGTTGATTCGAGGCCTGTACTACTCAAACCAAGAATAAAGATCTTCCTGTGGACCGCATTATGCCTTCTGAATTTTTGTTCAAGTGCCTTCAACAACCCAATATCAACAGATGGTGACCGCCGACGTGATCAGTGATCCATAATCTTGGAAGTCAGGCCTCATCATCTCTTATTGTCTCTCCGCAAACCCCCTGAGAAGACCTCGCAGACGCTGCTTTCAGAAACGATACGGTACGACAGTAGCCTTTTGTTCTAAAATTCCTGTCAATTGACTTAATGCTAAATTACAAATGTGGTGAATTTTTGGGGACTTTGTGTAATATTAAGTGATCATTTTGAACTATGAAAATGAGCCGTGTTTATGTTTATCACGTGAAAGAAAAGAAAACAGTGTAGTGCCGTATTTAGGCTTAGTAGATGAATTTTTGTATCGTGTATTATGCTACCTGGCACGTTAAAAGAGAGAAAGCAACATTTTCGTGTATTATGCTACCTGGCACGTTAAAAGAGAGAAAGCAACGGTTTTATAAAAAAAATTAAAACAGGAACTTTTAATTAAGTTTATATAAAAATACAGGCCCTACATATACATATAAAAAAGGATAAAAACAGATCTAGAATGTGACCCTAGAAAATACTATATGTAATACTACTAGTTTTTAGAAACAAAGGGAGCTCCAAGAGATAGAACCTGTGAGTTGCGCAACATAAACATAAGATAACCCTGCGAAGCAGGAGACAGGAGTAGTGGGTCTGGTCAGGAGTGGTTCAGAGACCAGTGGCTGCGTGGTTGTGGTCTTAAATTAGTGCTTAAATGTGCACCTGTCTGGCCTGTGCTGTAGACACTCAGGATAGTTTTGAGTGCTGGTTGAGATAGTGAGGTGGTTACTGGGTTTTGTGTGACTCCTGGTTCGGTGTTTGTTCATGAGGTTAGGTGGAGTGTAGACATTATTAAAGTATTAGTATAATGAATTAACTAGATAAGAATTTGGAAAACATTAGTTGTCGTTAAATGATAGTAGAAGGCAGGCTGAAATCAGGTAAAGTGGGACAGTGTTAAAAATCAAATTTTCATAAATGTATAATGTATATTTCATTCAATTAATTAATAGTAATTTATAAAGACACTGAAAGTATAATGTGTTAAAAAGCTAAAATATATTGCTATAATATAATGAACAGAGTTATTCTACACATAACATAGTTCCAGAGGTCAACTTGACCAATCACAATCCTTGTTTCATAATCCAGTAGACATTCAGCAATAAAACAGTGACAATTGTTGTGATTGGCCAATAAAATATTTTTATATAACAGATAAGTTTGTGTCTTAGTCAACCTGATGTCCCACTCTATCTGACTTTACCCTATGAGTAATTAAGTAAGTAATGAAAAATAAAACTGTTATTAAGGGAGAATATTAAAATTGTTCAAACTAATTTAATGTTGACTCTTAAATAGATTTCAAATACTATCTAAAGTTAAATTTCTGCTCTTTTAGAAATCAGCCTAAGGACAGGAAGTGGGAACAGGAGAGAAGCTTTTGGGATTTAAAACTCTTAGTGCCTACAGGTAGATTGCAGGAAATAGACAGTTCATTTAAACAGTGACCCAATCAAATTAAAACAACATCCACTTCATAATAAATAGTAGCTGAGAGGGTAAATATTAATATACCACAAATGTCCCAATTCACCACATTAAGTCAATTAATGGAGTTTTGGAATGGCAAGGCACTTGAAGAAGAGGCAGACCCGAAGAAGGTGCAAAAAGATCAGTCTGCAATTCAAGATATGGTCAAGAAATATATCAAGAAAAAGCTAATCCATGGGGGCAAAATGGCCATTGTTCCTACAGAGAGACAATGGGGAAAAATCAAGAATTACTACAAGGAGAAGATTAAGCAATATAAACTGAAGTCCACCAGAAATGCTATAATGAGGAAGATGAACCAATCAAAAATACAGAAGTATGAGAATGAGATGAATATGGCCAAAAAGATGTACCAATGGGCAAAAGAAATGAATGTAATGCAAGAGACGAGAAATTTGTCCTCCATCTTAGTTCTCAAACAAAAAGAGGAGGGTGTGATTTTAAAGGAGGAGCTCCAGAGAGACACTTTAAGAGAACCTGCTGTGAAAATATATCCAATATATCCAAAGCTCCCAAAGCTTGGAGAAGATAAACTACCACACAAATATTTCACACGCTCTAAAGACAGAAATTCCTGGGAAGAATCTGAAAAATCAGAAGAAGAAGATGTTCCCCGACTAGAGAGTACATTACGATATCCAACAAGTCCACCCCCAGAAGATGAAGGATGCGACTATGATGTGTCAAGAAAAAATGATCCCCACCATATACCGGAACCACCAGTAAAGCTCAGAAACACAGCATATCCCCTGCTTCTCAGATGCTATCAGATATCGATGTATGTCCAACCCCAAAGATAACTCATAAGATAATTGGAGGAGAGTTGGCATTAACATCTGTTGAAACACGTTCGAGAGAACTACAAGAAAAAATAGAAGCAATTCAAAAACAAGTGACTTTTCTGACTCATATTGTGGAAACCGAGAAAGAGATGAGGAAAAGTGATGAGGGGAGACACACGAGGAGGCAAGAAATAGACTTTGATCAAGAAGACCATGCAACTGTTTACCCAATAAGAATGGATGGCCAACAAGTAGTATACCAGCCATTTTCACTGAAGGACTGGAGTGCTTTAATGCTCACACTTCCAAGGCTAACCAAAGGTGGTGTCCCATGGATGAGAGCCCTGATAAAACAGACTGCCGGAGATAAATTGTGTTGGGGAGACATACAAGCTGCCATAACCAAAGCTACTGATGAAACAATTGCCGAAAATATCAAAAGAGCTGTGGAAAGGAGATTAAGGATACAGCTACGGAACAATCACGCTCTTCATACTTTCCGTGACACTCTAGGAGAAGAACTCAGGACAAGATTTCCATGTATTGTCACTGATGAATTGTTGTCTATGCAGATGAGAGACAAAGAAGATTATTACAGCTACAAACAACGTGCCACTAATTTATATCATGATGTGACTGGAGAACAAATTGAGGCTGGTACTGGTATGGCTGTATTGCTCAGGTCCACTTTGATTAAAGGTATGCCTGGTCTGGTTCAAGATGCTTTACAGAGTGTAATGGGACTGTATAATAAATAAAGAAGAATTTGATGCACATTGCAATCATCAAATAAACAAATGGCAGAAAAATAAGAAGGAAACTGAAGAAAACAAACAAGCGTTGGAACTGGCTGCTATGAAATTGCGGTTGCAGAAATACCAAGGATGAAGACAGCTGACCAAATCCAACATCGCTGATAACAGTACACCAGAAGAACAACCGACCATCCTCCTCCACAGGAGCTCCAGGGGAAAAGGGGAAAAGAGAAGGAAAAGGAGAGTATAGGCCATGTTTTTGAAAAATTCTCAATGTGTATTTTTGACCATGCTAATTATACTTCCTATTGTTCTAGTGTGGTGGTACATTTCACATATCCATAGAATTACTGAGACTGGCCTCGGACAGTCAACAATCAAAATGATGAGCCACTACAACTGACTTCAATTCGGCAACAAAATACAGGTAAGGAACAAGTAACGCTGAACAGACAAAAAAAGGGACACTAGACACACCCCAAAGATTGTAAAATATTGCTATAAGGGACAAACTTGTAACATACTCTTTGATGTATGTGAAGTGCTAGATTGTATGCTAAATATACCTGCTATAAATTATGTGCTAAATGTTCAAATTGTCTGTAAGGATACTTGTCTGTTAAAAGCAGATGCCTATGGACATACAGTTATAGAGACTGCCAGAGTTAAAACTGATCTACAGAAGTATTGCTAAAGCTTTAAACAAACTTAAGTTGTTCTACACAAAATTTCTTAGGAACTCTGGTGTGTTTGAAAATACTTGGTCAAATTGGCTTTATAGAATATTTGGATCTTGGATCGAGGCTGTAATGTCTGTAGTTACTACAATATTAACTGCAATTGCTATTTTACACAGGAAACTCCTACATCTCAGATTTTGTTACTCTCTATAGAGTCTTAAAGTCCCTAAGTATTGATTAAACTGCACTGTTTGACCTTCTGACTTAAAGAAGGTAAAATTAATAATTCTAAGGTCCCAGTAAGCGTTCCTTGTTTCTTATTTTGCTGTCCGAGAGTCATATATTAATTCATGTGTTATATTTGCATATGGGCTGGGATGTGTTATTATGGAAAACAGCTAAGGCTAAATTTATTTTATTCATGTATCAGAGTTTAAAGTTAAAATAGAACATTATGTGAAGATAGCTTTTTGCTCCTCTGATTTTGATTTTGTGATCATAAAAATGATCAAAAGGGGGAAATTGTGAATTATTCTCTTTGTGTTAATATTAAGGAATGATTAAACAAGTACATATATGCTTCTTTCCTATTCTGACTGTATAACATATGCTCAACTTCAAATGCCATAGGAGCATGTTAACCTTGTGACCCTTGTCTATTTAAATAAATGTGCTGTCTCTGCAAGGGCCCACTTTAAACGATGGCCTAGACGTTGGGCTAGACGCTCAATTTCGGCAATTTTACGTAAGCAACAAGGATAGAATTACACCTGCATGCATCAGCAAGTGTTGTGTCCAGCTATAAGAAGGGTCTCGCAGAAAGGGCTTTTCAGAGACGGGGGTTTAGGACCAGTTGATTCGAGGCCTGTACTACTCAAACCAAGAATAAAGATCTTCCTGTGGACCGCATTATGCCTTCTGAATTTTTGTTCAAGTGCCTTCAAAAACCCAATATCAACAAACACCAAAACTTGTTTGAGGTGAAGGTCAGCCATACATTTCTCCATGAGACGTTGAAATGTTGAAGGGCATTCGTGACATCTTGTGGCATACGATTGAATTCCCAAAACCCCAAAGGGGTAACAAACGCCGTTTTTTCTTTGTCTGCTTCTGTCATTTCAATTTGATAATATCCAGATTTGAGGTCAAGAACACTAAACCACTTGGAACCAGTCAATGCTGAAAAGGACTCCTCCAGGTTGGGAAGGGCATAGGCATCTTGAATGGTTTGAAGATTCAGCTTCCGATAGTCAATACATAAGCGTATGTCACCATTCTTCTTAAGCACGACAACAATCGGAGAGGAGAATGGAGATTCGCTCTCCTGTTACTTCGGCTTGAAGAAGGTCTCGTAAATGTTTCCGCACAGCCTCAATGTCTTGAGGATGGATGGGTCTGGGACGGTGCTTGAATGGGGTGTTGTCACATAATTTGATACTATGTTTGACCTTGTCTGTCCGGCCAAAATCAAGATCATGGTGTGAAAAGACCTCGGGTATTTCGTTGAGCTTATTGGTGACCCTTTCCTTCCACTCTTCAGATATGGGTGAGTTGCCAAAATCTGGTTGGAAATGTTATGGATAGGCTGGCGGGATTTGACTGAAGCCGCATGGGACAGGATCTGTGGGGACAGCACGAGTGTTGCGATGGTGCTTAAGGGTGGTAAACACACATCCTGCTCCGATTCGTTTTTAAGAATGACTGGGACAGTTTGGGGTGCATGACTGGGGATCGTAATTAAACAATTTGTAACACACAACCCCCCAGCAAGTGGAGAGTTGGGATGTTCAAGGAGCGCACAGCAGCCTGCAGGTGGTGTGATGGCATGGACAAAGCCCTCGAGAACAACAGTGTGGCCAGCAGGGATGACAACTGGGGCCTTGCTAGAGAGTCGCACAACCCCATCACAGCCTGACTGTACTTGCTGGTGTCTCAGTTGTAGCAGTTGGAGGACAGCACGATAACCATGGGCTGCTGGCTGGAAACTGGCATGTTCACTCCCCAAGTACTGATCGTACAGAGGTTCCAGAGTATTCATCCCGATCAATACTTGGGACTGGAGTTCAGAGTGAGGATCTGGGACAACGAGTGCAAGGGTAGATATTTCAGTGTCAATGCCAACAAAGTCTCTGGGGAAGGTGACAGTGAGTTCGGTGTACCCTAGGTATGGAACAGCTTGACCTGCAGCACCCTCGACTTGAAGGAAGTCGCAGAGGGGTTTCAGTGGCTGGCGAGAGAGATGCTTGTTATAGAACGACACAGGCACAGTGGTGACTTGTGACCCAGTGTCAAGTAGACAGTGACAAACTTGACCAGCAATTTTTACTTCACTGGTACACTTGGATCCGATGAGACCTTTGGGCAGATGTGTCTTTGGGGTTGGAATGGAAGGAGTCAGTTCTTGGCAAGAACCATGTATCAGATTCTTGGGACATTTTTGATCCAAAGCAGTTCCAGTTCGCCCCATAACAGGAACTTTGCTTAGTTTAAAGACGGTTTTTGGGATGAGTTTGATCTTCGCCAATTGACTTGTTTTTCAGCAAACTGTTTCTTCTTTGCGGCAACTAAGGCAGAGTTTGGGGGATTATCACAGTGTGTTTTAATATGGCCATCTTCACCACATCTGAAACAGTAACCAGGCTTAGGTACAGAAGGTGGGTTTCTTTGTGGCTTGCCCACCCTCTGACCCTCACCATAGCGATGGCTGGATGGGGACTTGGCTGCAACAGATGGCTTGGAGCTGGACTGAGCGGCAGTCAGTGAGGCTAATTGTCGTTGAATGTCAGCCAGTTGCTTGGTGAGTTGTTCCAGGGTGGCAGTTGCTGGCTTTTCTTCCCCTCAGCATAAGCATAATGAACATGGGTCATGGCTTTGGCTTTGGTGGGTCCTAGGTGTTGCTTCATTCTCAGCATTTTTGTGGCCTCACGGTCTTCCTCGGTGCAGAGCAACAACAACAGTTCAGCAAAGGATGGTGGATTGAATTTCCGCTGTTTAAGTTGGAGTTCGGAGATTAGGGTATTGTCCCAACAGCCTCGGCAGAATTGATTGAGCAGGTGTTTTTCGACCTCGGTGTGTGAGACACCCCCTCTCTTTACTGCTGAGCTAAGGGCAACTTGTAACCGCTGCAGGTATGACGACGGCTTTTCCCCTGCATCCTGGAATGTATCTACGAATTTTGCATAGAGCTCGTCTCCATCTTGGACCGTGCCATACGCTGAGTCGAGAATTTGGATGTAAACTGTTGGAGGAGTGTCGGGTTTAAGATGCTTGACCATGTCTGCAGCTGGAGGCAGCAGGCTTTCGAACATTCTCCGTGACCGTTGTAAGTCAGAGACAGAAGGATCTTTTAACATTAAATCCACAGTGGAACGCCATGTCTCATAGTCTGTTTCATTTTGAGGGCGTGGCAGTCGTCCAGAGAAAGCTCTCAATCGTTGAGAAAGTGGAGCATTGCACTATCCTCATTTTTGACGGTATGCTCAACCACATAGCGCTGGACTTCCGGTGGATTGAGGTCAGGCATGGGTGGCAGCGAGGATTTGGGTCAGCCTTGGGCAAACGCTTCATGTGGGTCTGGGGCAGGCGGCAGCAGAACGGGTGACATTCCCCTGGAAACAACAGGCATAGACATCATGTTAACAATATCTTCAGGGTGCTCTTTGACTGGCGCAGGAGCTGGCCCTAGCTCTGCGATGGAGTGACCAAGTAGAGACATCACATCTTTAAGAACTTCAGCGTAGTCCTTTCCAGTAAGTTTTGCAAGATTTTGAAGCTCGGACAGGTATGTATTAGTTTTAATTTGTTCGACTTGGGCAGCGCAAATAGTTGAAAGTTCCGATATTTTATAGGTAACTGTGTTATCAAGGCTAACGTAAATATATGGCAGCATATTACGCAGCACAACAATGGCAGCACCCGAACTAAATTCGACGACCTGTGTGCGATCGAATACAGACCCTGGCTGGTCAATCACTTCTGACTTTAGGATTGAGCCATACTTGCTCAAACCAATCACCTCTTCATCAGTTTCCGTTTTGTAATGCCTTCAATGACCACTGCATTTGGGATTTTTATGCCAAATTTCTCAAAAATCTCCATCTTTGTATCTTTTGTACTTTTGACAATAAAATGCTCAATTACACGCACAGTTCTGCCTAATCTCTCTCCTGGCTAGCTCGCCACGAATTATGTAGCAATTACACTGCGTAGAAGGGTAATAAACCAGGTAGAACACTGCCCAAATACCAAAGGACCAGTATTAATGCTTATGTTGGGTAATAACAGAGTAATAACCAGGTAGGGCATTATACACTGTAGGTAATAACTATGGGCTAGGAACCAGAGGACTAGATACGGCTCAGGAGAGAGAAAGCAGAGACTGAAAAAGTTGCGTTGGTACCATGTATTGAGACAAATAGACAAAAGACACAACAACATAGAACACAATAAAGAATGGCCATTCAGTGATCCCAATATTTACAATGCAAAAGGTTTTTTAGTTCAGTGAGGTAGAATATATATATTTACAAGGCACGACACTCAATGTTTGATTGTCCATAAAGTAACTGATCCGGAGCGCACAGATCAATTATGGAAAGCACAGTTGAGCACAGTTCAGTGCATACGCACGACAGTTAAATGACGACCCGAAATGATTAAGTCCAGAGGGAACAGTGTTTGTGAGGAGTGGGCAAATGGGAGGATGGTGGGGTCGTAGAGCTATGTGCGTCAAGGTGCGAGGGTTCAAATGCCGGCTACAAGAGCCTCCTACCAGCCCAGACAGAGAGTAGGGAGTCGGGGTTCCTGGCAGGAATCTCCTGAGTTGAGTCAAGTTGAGGATCTTGTTGATTCAGTGGGCTAGAAGCCTTTATCTTAGCTCGCCATCGGGACCTGGCCTGTGCAAAGAACAGGACCATGCAATGTAACTAAGTGCACATAATTCATAATATAAATCATTAAATAATAACTAGTTGTATTAAAATATATAAATACTTTCTGATATTCAACCATTGTACAATACACTAGACAAGTTCAATTAATTAATCAATCAAATAACCATAAAATGATTAATTAAATAACTCCTGAGAATTAAAGTGCATGGGAATGACACACATTCAATATAGTATAGCAGCTTAGTATTTAAAGTGCTTAGTGCATTTCAGTGGGATAAGTAAGACACAATGTTTAGCAAATAAAACTGCCACAAAGTGCATAATAAATAACTACACAACATTGGATAATAAAAGTAATAATTTCACTGTGATTACATTTAAATTGGACCAAACATTGTAAATGAAAATGCAGAAATCTGGCATAAAAGTGATGCTAACCGTCCCATAGGAAACAATGGGAGAGGCTAGGCTAAGCTACCCCATACAATGAATGGAGGACGCTAAAGCTAAGCTTGGCTTACCAATTCCGCCTGTTTCATCAAACACAAAGGCTCGCTTGAAGCACTTGGGCAATGGTAGTCGGCTCCTACGGGTTAACATTCAACACGGTCAGTTTGGCGACTTGTCATGACGAAATATGACAGAAAGAAGTTAAAACATACCTGTAGCAATCAATCATTTGTTTGTCTCTCGCGTGTCTGCCGCGCTTCCGCGCTAATATAGATAGCTAATTGGTTGCTCGCGGTCACATGATCAGACGCACGCAGGGACGTAAAACAGAGAGCAATAGCGGGACAAGAGAGCAGACTAGACACGGATTTGACACCCGCGTTACACTAACAAACAAACCGCTCTGCCTGGTTCACTCATTAGTGTCTGGAAACGTTAGAAAACAACTTACGGAGCCTTACACTTCCCTCTGTTGATTTCCCACTGCACATGAAAGCTCAAAGATTCGATTGTCGATGTCGTTTCTAATCCCATTTATTTATGAGTGAATTATATTTTTTGAAAAACGCTGTGGTTAAGTATTTAAATCGTCACCACAATATTGCAGAGGATGTAACAACATGAATAGGCACTGGGCAGAGCTTTCTCGCTTTGGCAGTCGATCCTTCTGTTCTTCATACAGAGATATTCAGAGGAAAGGACGCTATGGAAACTCTGTATTTGGCTACAATGATAAATCCTGGGCCTTACACCATGACAAAAACAGTTCATTTTGGTTTAACAAATTCCAGTCCCAGGTGTGGTTGGGTCCAGAATCGGGGTTTACCTGGACCACGGTTCAGGGGTTTTGGCGTTTTACAGCGTCTCTGGAAGAACCATGAGTCTCCTCCGCAGAGTCCAGACCAGGTTCACTCAGCCTCTCTACACTGGGGTCTGGATTGCAAATATTGGAACCACAGCATTTTTCCTCATATGACAAATATAAAATAACGGTTTTGTTCTGCACAGTTTGGGACATATCTGTACCTTTTATTTTTGACAAATTAGTCCCATGTTTAAAAGCCTCATGAGGACTCTCCAAAAAATCTATACCTTGATTTAGATCTAGGTATAGATCTAAATCAAGGTATAGATTGATTTAGATCAATCTATACCTTAATACGCCCCGCTGGCGGCGGGCAAAATACGCCCGTACTTTGAATTATTGTACATAGAATTAAGTTAGAATTTGTCAAACCTAGTTAAAGATGAATTGTTGGTGCAGTTTGGAAGATTCCAATACTGACAAGGTTTTCGCAAAGGGTCGGGCCGTGACCTTGACCTTTGACCCTGTGACCTTGAAATCAATAGGGAACATCCTTGACCCATGGGGTGTCCAGCCATGAAGTTTGACATTCCGAGGTGAGACGGTTGTCGAGTTAGAGCGCGGACAATGTAATGTGTAGTTGTCTTGTATTCTCTCTCTCCGTTGCCTAACTACCGCTGCAGCTGGAACTGTGTGTCACCTTTGAACTTTAAACTTCGAAGCTTTGAAGTCTTTGAAGCTTTGTCTTCATGAAGAGGCAAAACATGTGGGGCATGCGCCGATATATATATAAGGTGACCTTGACCTTTGACCCTGTGACCTTGAAATCAATAGGGAACATCCTTGACCCATGGGGTGTCCAGCCATGAAGTTTGACATTCCTAGGTGAGACGGTTGTGGAGTTAGAGCGCGGACAAGAAATTGTCCACAGACAGACGGACAGACAGACGGACGGATAATCAATAGGGAAATCTGGCTCTTGCAGTAGTAGTATGAGTATGACATCATCACATTCTAGAATCGAATTCCACCAATCAGATTGCAGCAACAGAACTTAAAGACACTACAAAGCTTTGATGTGTCAAAGCTCAAAGAAGCAGAGAATGTGGGTTGTTCTCGCTTTCAGCAGCAGAACATTTGAGAAGAGAGTTCAGATCTACGGCAGGTAGATCAGGTGTGTCAAAGTGAAAGTGTTTGTGATCCAGGAGAGATGGCGCAGAAAACACTCGACCAAGAAGCCTTTCCTGCTCCGTGTGTTTAGATCTACTGAAGGATCCAGTGACGACTCCTGTGGACACAACTACTGCATGAAGTGTCTTCAGCACCACTGGGACCAACAGAACCACAGCTACAGCTGTCCTCAGTGCAGAGAGAACTTCAGCCCCAGGCCTGTGCTGCGTAAAAACACTTTGTTAAGTGATATGTTGGAGCAACTGAAGAAGACTGGACTCTCAGCGCCCCTGCAGACCACTGCTATGCCGGACCTCAGGATGTGTCCTGTGATGTGTGCACTGGGAAGAAGCTGAGAGCTGTCCAGTCCTGTCTGCAGTGTGTGGCCTCTTACTGTGAGCGCCACCTACAGCCTCATTATGAAGCTGCAGCGTTACAGAAACACCAGCTGGTGGCGCCTGCCTCACAGTCTCCAGGAAAACATCTGCTCTGAACACGACAGACTGATGGATCTGTTCTGCCGCAGTGACCAGCAGAGCATCTGTTACCTCTGTTCTGTGGACCAACATAAGGGTCATGACATAGTGGCCTCTGCCTCAGAGAGGGCTCAGAGACAGGCAGAGCTGCCGGTCAGGAGGGCCCTGCTGCTCCAGAGCCTCCAGCACAAAGAGACAGACCTGAAGAGGCTCCAACAGGAGGCCCAG
Organism: Odontamblyopus lacepedii; assembly: GCA_034769755.1. Classification (NCBI taxonomy): domain Eukaryota; kingdom Metazoa; phylum Chordata; class Actinopteri; order Gobiiformes; family Gobiidae; genus Odontamblyopus; species Odontamblyopus lacepedii. The sequence goes on along the minus strand of CM068345.1, from coordinate 46,611,068 downwards.
GACATCAGACGCCTGCCCAGACAGCAGTGCAGCGCAGTGGGGACAGCTTCACACAGATGGCCCTTCTCCTGGAGAAAAGACGCTCTGAAGTGGAGCAGCAGATCCGCTCCCAGGAGCAGACCCAACTGAGCCGAGTCCAAGAGCTCCAGGACCAAGTGCAGCAGGACGTGAGGGGCTGGAAGAGGAGCCTCACTGAGCTGGACACACTGGCCCTCACCCAGGATCATAACCAGTTTCTACAGGTCTACGCTTCACTGTCCACAGACACACAGAGCACAGAGCCAGACACCATTCACACAGGGGACCGGAGCTACTTTGAGAAAGTGACCAGAGCTGTGTCCAAGCTCAGAGACACACTCCAGCTCACTCTGAGTCCAGTCCATGTTTTACTGGCATCAGCTGAACCCAGCTCCAGAGACGACTTCTTACAATATTCTACAGAAATCACTCTGGACCCAAACACAGTTAACACCAGACTGTCTCTGTCTGATGGGAACAGAAGAGTCACAGTTATGAGTGAACACCAGAGTTATCCAGATCATCCTGATAGATTCAGTGTGTTGTGTCAGGTCCTGAGCAGAGAGAGTCTGACGGGCCGATGTTACTGGGAGGTGGAGAGGAGCGGGGAGTGGGTTCATATAGCAGTTTCATACAGAGATATTCAGAGGAAAGGAAACTCTGATGAATGTGTATTTGGTCACAATGATAAATCCTGGGCCTTACAGTGTGAACCTAACTGTTATTCATTTTGGTTTAACTCAGTCCACTCCCAGGTCTCAGGTCCTGTCAGTTCTAGAATCGGGGTTTACCTGGACCACAGTGCAGGGCTTTAGGCATTTTACAGCATCTCTGGAAGAACCATGAGCCTCCTCCACAGAGTCCAGACCAGGTTCACTCAGCCTCTCTACACTGGGGTCTGGATTAATACTGGAGCCACTGTACATTTCCCTAAACTCAAATAGCAGCTTTGTTCTTCACAATTTGGGCTCAACTTTGACTCTTATTTTGAACTATCTACATAAGACTTAAAAGTACGTGTAAAAAATCAATATCTAAATACAAATCAATTATAAGATTAATATCAAAACCAAATACTCATTTGATTCTGAAACAACTGTGACATATACAGGAGGAAAATTACCTCTGGTCTATATAAGAACAAAGAAAATGCTGTGATTTTGTGTTGACAATGATATTCTATCCTAAGACTTTATGATCGAAATGAAAAATTGTTCCTCTGCTTCAAAATGGAGTTTGACATTTTGGCCTCGTGTATGAATGCAGTCGTAGCTACATCACTGTTCATACTAGAATCGTTTGTACTATTACTGGATTAGAACTTTCTTTCACTTCAAATGTTCTTCTGTAAACTTCATCTGTGTTTGACTCTTCACTCGATCATGATGTAAAAAGTGATTTTCTTATTTCATGTAAAACTACAGCAGTGTGTTTCTGTCTGTGATGGAGCTGATGTCACTTTGAGAGGAGCAGAATCAGAACTGTAAATGTTGCTCAGGGAGAAAACTGTTTAAACAGTTCTGAGCATTTTTACACTGGAAATTTGAAACAATAAATCTGTAAATTCGTTATTTTTTCCTGTGGATTTTTCTCTTTCAAAATCTAAAATTCATCGCAGTTGTGAAATAGTTTAGCACCAGTATTTACTGTAGGTGGAGGCAGGGGGCGCCATTTGAAATCTTGGCCAGCTAATGAGTTCTGGTTAAGTCCTGGTTTAGTCCTGGTTCAGTCCTGGTCCAGTCATGGTTCAGTCCTGTTTAGTCCTGTTATAGTCTTGAACCCTCACCCACTAAACCACCCATACATTCATATTCAGCAGCAGCAGTGGGAGCAAGAGTAGTAGTAGTAGTAATAGTAGTAGTGGTAGTGGTAGTGGTAGTGGTAGTGGTAGGAGTGGTAGTTATAGTAGTAGGAGTGGTAGTAGTAGTTGTATAGTAGAAGTAGTAGTAGTAGTTGTATAGTAGAAGTAGTAGTAGTAGGAGTGGTAGTAGTAGTAGTAGTAGTAGTAGTAGTAGTAGTAGTAGTAGTAGTAGGAGTGGTAGTAGTAGTTGTATAGTAGTAGTAGTAGGAGTGGTAGTAGTAGTAGTAGTAGTAGTAGTGCTGTTGTAGCGTTGATGGGTGCGCAGTGGTGCTTGTATGCAGCAGTAGTTAAGCAGTTGCTGGTAGTGGTAGTAGTAGTGGTTGCTGCTGGTAGTAGTAGTGCTAGTTGCTGTAGTGCTGCTAGTAGCTGTTGGTAGCTGCTGAAATAGTAGCTAGTATAGTAGTAGTAGTAGTTGCTGCTGGGTGGCAGTAGTAGTAGTAGTGGTGGTAGTGCTGTATAGTAGTAGTAGTAGTAGTAGTAGGAGTGGTAGTAGTAGTAGTAGTAGTAGTAGGAGTGGTAGTAGTAGTATAGTAGTAGGAGTGGTAGTAGTAGTATAGTAGTAGTAGTAGGAGTGGTAGTAGTAGTAGTAGTAGTAGTAGTATAGTAGTTCTGAGGTTTAAACACTATCTAAAACATTCAGAGAAGAAAGACAAGAGAGATTATTTAGTTTTACTCGCGAGGAGAACGGATTGAGACGTGCCCAGATACACTCTCCAACCCGCTCTGGAGCACGACCGCCGTCTCCTCACTTTTATTTACATTAGAATGGCCCTGGTTACAATGGGTATCGCTGCTCTAAAGGAAGGGGGGGAAAACAGCAGCGATACCAAGATATGATAAATATAATAAAATATGATTATGCATTATTGGTCAAGGTCGGACAGTAGGCTGAGTGCGGAGATTACGCTGGAGTTTGAGCACATTCAGTTCATGTTTTGCCAAAATCAGACAGCTCCCGCCACATAGTCTGATAAGCCTGGCTCCAGCCTTCAGCTGCACAGCAGTGGAAAAGTACTGCACACAGTTTGGAAGCACAAAAGAGATTATTGCAAATACACAAATATCTAACACATGATTAAGACAAATATGGGATAATATACATAATTATTCTAACATTTCCTCCTGTTTATCACATATTTGCTGGATAGAATCATTTATAACCACTTCTTTCGATTTTCAGCTACAAACTCATAGATAAATAAAATAAGCTTACACTCGGAGGTTTATGTTATTTACATAGGTGTGTCTTTTTCATCTCTGAACAATGTGGCAAAAGCCTCAGTGGAGTCCTCAACGTCAGAGTCACCATCAGCCAAAAGATGGATTTGAACTGCCCTGTCCTCTGGACCAGGGGTTATTGCTGTGGTGATTAAACGGTTGACTAGACTACGGATACAGGGAATACAACAGCATCCACACAAGGTCAATATTGCGGCGAACACGGCTACTGAGATCAGTATTGAGCTCACGAGTGCTTTATATCTGCCAACCACACCCAGCCAGTCATCCCACATTGACTGGTCGATGCCACACTGCTCCTTCATGCACTTGTTGAGGGTACGAAGACCCTCTATTGCTTTGGTCAAGCTGCCATCGGATGCAGTATTATTTGGGATGAAAGTACAACACTGGCTGCCAAAATCGCGCACACGGACCCTTTCTCTGCCAAGAGCATATCCAAGGCTATGCGATTCTGAAATGACATCAGCGATGTGGCTGCTAGCTGCTCGTGCACTGCCTCAAAGCTGCTTGTGTCCAGTTGCCCAATTTCTGTACGTTGTAGTGGATGTAGTTTATTCGGCCTACATTTTTGTCAGGTGTGATTGGAAAAACTGCTGCAATTATAGGTATGTTTTCAAAACCTGTTGCAATCTGATCTGACAATTTGTATTCGTTGGGAACTCCTCTGGACACTCCTATTGCGTCAATATAAGTGGGATCATTATCTCCTAGCCACTTAGAAGCTCTTTTGTCTCTATGCCATTCTTGTGGTAATAGACTACTGCTTGCTTTGTAATAAGTCCTGGGCCGAGAGGGGATAAATTTGTCTCATACATGTAACATAGTATAACACCATTCTAAGGACAGGTTACCTAATATCTCCCTGTGCCTGTCATATTAATACATGTATAATTCGCCATAAGAACATTTTTGTTAAACAATGGTTTTCTCTTTTCTAGGGGTGTGAGTGGATAAACTGAGTCCCAGAATGTACAGTTGGCTTGTGGAACAGTCTTTTGCATAACATCAACTACACAGTCTGGTGACATTGTCGCTGGTACCACACGAAGTATTGGTCTGGGCCCTAAGCATACAACGCAATCAGAATTTACAGCCTTTGCAGCTTGTTCTACCAGAAGCAACCAGTTGTTGTTTTGTCCTGAAATGCCAGTAGTGATTTGGAACCATTCGTCTGTAGGTAGTGGCCATTAACAATTTTGATTTTCATTTTTGTCCTTGTTTTCGGTCCTAGGGACAAGTTGTCAATGGGGGTGTCTGTTTTAGATGTATTAGAGTTACCTTCGGTAATATTAGGGCATATGGACAAAACAGTACATGGGTCTTCTCCACTCTTGTGTACACATAGGGCAAAACTAAAACAGGGGTGTTCATCATAATGTGCATAATTTATTCCCCGTGATGGTAATGGTAAAGTCATCGTATTAAAGTGCAATACTAAAGTTGGATTCCCATTTATCTTTTGCTTTCCCATAATTAGAATTTGAGACCAATTTTTCGCCATAGGGTTCCACCCATATGAATCTTTAGCCCATGTGGAATCAGTAGTGGAGAAGACGTCATCGGACAGTGTCAAAGGGGTATGAAGTAAGACCAGCAACGGCTGCCACAGTCTGTGCAATCATCCTTTCTACTAACCCAGTGCTTTGAGGGTGGTAGGCACAATGATTTTTAAATCAATATGGAATAATTTCCTAATGTGTGAAATTAGACTGTTTACAAAATGTGTCCCATTATCACTACAGATTCTCTCAGGTATGCCAAATCTTGGTATTATATCTTTACACAGCGCCTTAGCCACCGTCAGAGCATCTGGTGTTTTGGTTGGAAATAGTTCGACCCATTTAGAAAATGTGTCTACTATTACTAAACAATATTTCTTGCCTTCACTTTGATTTAACTCTATGAAGTCCATATGAATAATTTGAAATGGATATTGGGGTTGTGGAAATTGTCCTCACTTGGGTCTTAAATTTCCCTGTGAGTTGTGTTTTGCACATATCAGACATGCTCTACAAAACATTTTTGAGTAAGAATTGAACCCATAGGTTGTATAATGTTTCTCTATCTCACTGACCATCCCTCCTGTTGAGACATGGGTCTTACCGTGGCTCAATATTGCTGCCCATTTGTATAGATGTTTTGGAAGGATGGGTTTATTTTGGGGACATATGTAAATGCCATTTTTTAATGTTGCTCCATTTTTTACCCACACTTGTATTTCTTGCTGTGGGCTCTGTTGCTGCATGTCTCGTAAAATATCATCTGTAACTGTGTCTGCCTTTCCCAATTGTAACAGGTAGTTTGTCTTTGCTGCTGTGTTCTTTGCTGTCTTATCTGCAAATGCATTCCCTAAAGTTATTTTATCTGTCCCATTAGTATGTGCTGCACATTTGCATATTGCTAGTTTCAATGGCAGCTGTACAGCTTGTAGTAGGTCCAGTAGTAGTTGAGCCTGTCATGGTCACCATTCCTCTATTCGCCCAGTTTTGGGCAAATGTGTGTACTGTCGCATAGGCGTACTGACTGTCTGTGTATATTGTTGCTATCTTATCTTTCATTAGTTTACATGCCTCTGTCAGTGCTATCAACTCTGCTGCTTGAGGTGAGTAACTAGACGATAAAGCCTCTGCTTTCAGTATTACTGTCTCTGTCACTACTGCGTAGCCAGTCTCAGTCTTACCTAAATCATTCTTGTGAGATGATCCATCTACAAATATTAATTCACTACCAGCAATGGGTTGATCCAATAAATCCGGTCTGCTTTTAGTTAATGTCTCTGCCAATTCCTGACAGTCGTGTACCTGACCTTCACCTGGCAGTGGGATTAAAGTCACTGGGTTCAAAGTTGTGCATCTTTCTAGAGTCAAATGAGGCTGTGATGGCAGGTTCACCATGCAGGAGACGAGCAGGGGATAAGAAGGTCATATTAGTCTGTAATAATAATGCTGAAACAGCATGTGGAACCTTTAAAGTTAATGGATGAAACAATACAATGCCTGCACTCACTTCTATTGCCATGGAGGCCGCTTATAACAGCCCGAACACAAGGGGGCAATGCACCTGCTACACTGTCTAATTTTGAGGAAAAATAAGCTATTGGTCTAAGCTTGTCTCCGTGTTTCTGAGTCAACACTGACGTCATAAAATGCCCTTTACAGTCCACCATCTGAATGAATTCTACTGTAATCTGGTAACACCAGTGCTGTACTTGACACTAATGTCTGTTTTAATATGCAGAATGCACCTTCTGCCTCTTCTGTCCATACAATTGGATCTGTCATTTTCATTTGCTCCTCATACATCAATCTCTGCAATGGATGTGTTATTTCTGGGTAATTTGGTATCCATGACCTGCAGTAATTAGTGAGCACTAAGAATGACATCATTTGTTTCTTGGTCATGGGTTTTGGTGCGGCCAGTATTACTGCTTTTCTACTGTCTGCTACTGTTCTTCCACCTGCACTTAGATTATGTCCCAAATATTTAACTTCTGTTTTACATAGTTGTACCTTGTTTTTGCTCACTTTGTGTCCATTTTCAGCTAGATACTTTAGTAATGCTAATGTGTCAATCTTACAGGTTTCTGTATCTCGTGATGCAATCAATATGTCATCTATATAAAGCAAAATTTGGCTTCCTCCTGAAGGATCGAATTCGACACATTCGCTGACATAACCTGGGAGTAAATTGTAGGGTTTTCACAATAACCTTGAGGTAGTCTGGTGAAGGGTTATCTCTTACCCTCGAAAGTAAATGCAAACCAGAATTGTCTGTCCTTGTCAATTGGAATTGAGAAAAATGCATTGCTAATATCAATTATTGTGAATATCGTAGCATCAGGTCTTAATGAATTTAGTGATGTGTGTGGATCTGGAACACATGGAGCTCGTTGAATCACTGCACTGTTCACTGCTTGTAAATCCTGTATCATACCCCAGCCTATAGAGGGCGCTGCTTCTTTACTGGGAATATTGGTATGTTACATTGTGAGTCCATCCATCCATCCATCCATCCATCTTCTCCCGCTTAATCCGGCTGGTCGCGGGGGCAGCTTGCTGCCCAATACTCATAGCACCTGACCCCCCCTATGAACCCCTCTGCAGGTGGTGAGCCCACAGGAGGGTGGACAACATGGTCCTTGATGTTAGTTCATAGGGGTGCGGGCATGTTTTGTGTTGATGGGGGAAACCCATCCAGACAGGGGGAGGAACATGCAAACTCCACACAGAAAAGCCCGGGCGACCCGGGGATCGAACCCGCAACCTTCTTGCTGTGAGGCCTGAGTGTTGCCACTCAGCCATCAGTGCTGCCGAGTGTGATGACTCACATTGTGAGTCATCACACTCAATTATAACACCTGCCATAATCAGATCATTTATGACTGGTCTTATACCCTCAACTGCATCCGGCTTCAGTGGGTTCTGCGTCACACATGGTCTGTTCTCAGATTTTGTTCTTTTATCACTGGTAGGGCCCCTTTAATAAGTCCTATGTCAGATGGGCTTGTTGACCACACCTGCTTAAGATTATCCTTGTCGACATAAAAAGTACCTATAAATACGCATTAGTGCACAGGACGACTTCAGATGCACAGAGAGGAATGAGGGGAGGGGCTGAGGGATTCTCACATGCATGGGCTTAGGAGAAAAGTGGAACTTTGAGATGGGAGGAGGAGCACGGGAACGAGCTGAGCACTACTCTGTTTCACGGTCCTCCACTAATTTGTACACACAAAAACAACTTTTAACAAACTACAAATTGTGACAAGACAAAACTACAAGTTGTGACAAGACAAAACTACAAATTGTGACAAGACAAAACTACAAGTTGTGACAGGACTCAAAGGAAATATCTCAAGGATCACAGTAATTCCTTATGCAACAAGCTTCTACAACTAAAAGTTGCGGTTACATACGAGGGGTGTATCTCCCAGGAATTAGAGTGTTTTAGGTCCCAGAGTCTCGGTCACCTAGATTCCTTAATGACGAAGTTGAATATTCTACTTCAACAGGAAGTGACTTTGTGACTCTGTTGCTTCAAATACTTCTCGTCAAATCATACAACACAGAACTTTCACACCATACGCCAAACTAAGTTTCTGGCTGACGCCAGGCCGAAAACTTAATCTGGTTGTGGTCTGGTTATGATGTCTCCAAAATGCTGACTCGGATTCTGTTCTCCTTTGCCTTTTTCTGACCTTCCTCTCTTTCTCCATCTACTCTTAACCAAAACTCTGTCTCTTTCATGCCATATTTTTCCATCTTTTTGGATCATTCTTTGCCTTTTCTTTTATCTGACCTCTGAACTCGACGAGGTCCCTAGTATTAAGTTTGCTCCTTAAATCCGTGTCTTCCTTTCTATGAAAAAAACACTTCCTCTCTTTTACTTCTGTCCTCTCTACTTTCCTGTTTCCTTTTTTGTCGCTCCTCTCTCAGCTTTGCCGTCTCTAACCAACATCCTAACTCTGTTATGCCCTACTTACACATTTTATTCTCATTATTTTTTGTCTTTTCCCTTATCTGGTCACGTGATGCCTTCAAGGTCACTACACTCAGGTTGCCTTTAAAATTATATTTTTCTAGGTATTTATTATATCCTGCATTTTTCGCCTCCATTATTTTATAATCCTTACATTTCAATCTATCTCTAGGTTTACTGGTTGTTATTAGGTTTCCCATTTTGTCACAATTTGGATCAGTCTGTCTCTGATTTCAAGGATTGATTGGGATAGTGATTAATCTATTTTTGTGGTATTTCTCACTTCTACCCGTTAAGGTGAAGAAATCTTGTCTTTACATCCACAAAAACTCACTATTTACAATCCCAATCTTTTGGTATGAAATTAATAACCTAGTGGTTATTAACTTCCACTCACACACTCATTCACACTCCTGCTCACGGAATTTAACTCGAAGAGGACACAGGCCTGTACAATTCTTTGAAGCGGAACCAACTGTTCTGTGCCTATGCCTCTTTCTGCCATTACTTTAGCAAATTCCTGCTTTGATTTCTCCAATCGGGTCCTTTCTTTTGTGGCCATTGTGCTGGCAAGCATGTCTTGCCACCATTTTGTTGGCGTGGCTTTAGCTGGAGCCGCCATTTTGTCACTTCCGCAAACCAACTACGCACTTAACTCTCAACTGTCTTTTAGTCGTACAAAAGTGCACAAATTGTAACAAAATACGGTAAAATGGGTTCTCCCAACTCTGTTTTAATTCCCTACCGCGCTAATCGCAATTATTTCATCGCCATGGATCGCGTTAACGAGTTCCAGAGATCGACGGGGCCTCAAACCCAAGTGTTCGTACTTTTCACAGGCTCATTACACTCATAGCCTCTTAACCGGTGGACTCTAACCTCCCGGCGAGGGCACTCCAACCACCTCTTTTTATACGCCCGTTGTAATACGGGACGTATTATGGTATGGCGCTGTCCGTCCGTCCGTCCGTCCGTCTGTGGACACTTCAAAGCTTTGAAGTCTTTGAAGCTTTGTCTTCATGAAAGATCTGAACTCTCTTCTCAAATGTTCTGCTGCTGAAAGCGAGAACAACCCACATTCTCTGCTTCTTTGAGCTTTGACACATTAAAGCTTTGTAGTGTCTTTAAGTTCTGTTGCTGCGATCTGATTGGTGGAATTCCGATTCTAGAATTCTATATACAATAATTCAAAGTACGGGCGTATTTTGCCCCGCTGGAGGAGCTCTTGTTATACGCCCGTATAAAAAGACAGGACGTATTATGTTATGGCGCTGTCCGTCTGTCCGTCCGTCCGTCCGTCCGTCCGTCTGTCCGTCTGTCCATCTGTCCGTCTGTGGACACTTCAAAGCTTTGAAGTCTTTGAAGCTTTGTCCGCGCTCTAGCTCGACAACCGTCTCACCTAGGAATGTCAAACTTCATGGCTGGACACCCCATGGGTCAAGGATGTTCCCTATTGATTTCAAGGTCACAGGGTCAAAGGTCAAGGTCACGGCCCGACCCTTTGCGAAAACCTTGTCTGCACTCTAACTCGACAACCGTCTCACCTAGGAATGTCAAACTTCATGGCTGGACACCCCATGGTTCAAGGATGTTCCCTATTGATTTCAAGGTCACAGGGTCAAAGGTCAAGGTCACGGCCCGACCCTTTGCGTAAACGTTGTCCGCGCTCTAACTTGACAACCGTCTCACCTAGGAATGTCAAACTTCATGGCTGGACACCCCATGGTTCAAGGATGTTCCCTATTGATTTCAAGGTCACAGGGTCAAAGGTCAAGGTCACGGCCCGACCTTTTGCGAAAACCTTGTCTGGCGCCTAACTTGACAACCGTGTAGCCTAGGAATGTGAACCCGCACTCTTAACTTGCTCATCGGTATGTGCCATAGAACGCCAGTATTGGAATCTTCCAAACTGCACCAACAATTCATCTTTAACTAGGTTTGACAAATTCCAACTTAATTCTATATACAATAATTCAAAGTACGGGCGTATTTTGCCCACTGGCGGAGCTCTTGTTCTCTTTATATTAACCGGTGGACTCTAACCTCCCAAGTAGGGACTCCAACCACCTCTTTTCTCTTTATATTAACCGGGACTCTAACCTCCCAAGTAGGGAACTCTAACCACCTCTTTCAACCATATGAATCCTGGATTTCTAAAATTTGGTTACTATGACACAGTCATTAAATGTACTTAAGGTACCTAGTCTTCAGACATTGGGAGAACTTTTGACGCCGTTCTAATCGCTCAATCCACACATCAATTTTCAGATCACAACCACAATGCAATGTCTCCCTTTTCATTTAATCTGTCCAATGGAACATAATTCGTCTCAATATAGAGAAACAGGCAATGTTCCTTACCTTTTAGTTGTTTTACGGGCCCGTCAGGGAGAGACTGCAAAGCAGCGTGGAAAGAACACTGGTATGTTTTCCCGAACGGGTTGGGAACGGAGTCCAGACGCCACCTAGACTCAATGTTCCGTTGTTACGACTCGACTTCCCCTTCAGCACGGCCGGGTCACCATTTGAAGAAATATCGCCCTCTTTCTCCAACCTTAAACTCAAACAAATACAATCAGAAGGTGTCGCTGTTCAGAACTGAAATAGGGGACTCCAATTACTCGACGTCGTAACAAGATCTCCCTAGACGCATTTTAGCACATATCAGATTGAAGACCAGGATTCGTGAAGTTCAATTCAAGCCAATTTATTCCCCTAACAATATTTCTAATACAGCATGCTGGGTTACTAGGTTCCCTGGGAAACCATCTAAGCGTGGATTCCTCGCAGAGCATCACCAAGCAACCACACAAATCCTTTCACCCAGGTATTTTAAACATTTCATCATGAATATGCAAATATTGTAAACGCCCCGTGTTCCGCCTCCTCTTCAACCCAGTATAATTCCATTTCATAACTTCTGCTTTGAAGCTGGTCTTATCGACATCCAGTAACTGGGAGTACTCTACTGTTGGTTTCCCATGAGGCTTATCTGCAACCAAGCACATAACTCGCCGGGTGAAGGTCAACAGTGTGTGTGTGTGCTGTCTACTTTTTAATGAGACAGAATGAAAGAAACAGAAAAATGTGTGCGAGAAGAGAAAGGATTAACTTCATAAGCCATAGTAAGACATTTGTTACAAACAACTTCATCATTTCAATATTGCAACAGCATATATGGCACAATGAAACAAAGTTATAACACTTCAAGAGCTCCAGGACCAAGTGCAGCAGGATGTGAGGGGCTGAAGAGGAGCCTCTCTGAGCTGGACACACTGGCCCTCACCCAGGATCATAACCAGTTTCCACAGGTCTACGCTTCACTGTCCCCACACACACAGAGCACAGAGCCAGACACCATTCACACAGGGGACTGGAGCTACTTTGAGGAAGTGACCAGAGCTCACTCCAGCTCACTCTGAGTCCAGTCCAGGTTTTACTGGCACCAGCTGAACCCAGCTCCAGAGACGACTTCTTACAATATTCTACAGAAATCACTCTGGACCCAAACACAGTTCACACAGGACTGTCTCTGTCTGATGGAAACAAAGAGTCACACTTTTGGGCAAAGACCAGAGTTATCCACATCATCCTGAAAGGTTCAGTTTGTGGCAGGTCCTGAGTAGAGAGAGTCTGATGGGCCAATGTTACTGGGAGGTGGAGTGGAGCTGGAGGAAGGGTGTTCGTGTAGCAGTTTCATACAGAGATATTCAGAGGAAATGAATCTCTAATGAATGTGCATTTGGAAACAATGATAAATCCTGGGCCTTACACTGTGACACAAACAGGTATTCATTTTTCTTTAACAAAGTCTCTTCCAAGGTCTCAGGTCAGGTCTCAGGTCGGGTGAGGACCAGAATCGGGGTTTACCTGGACCACAGTGCAGGGGTTTTGGCGTTTTATGGTATCTCTGGTGTATCTACCATGAGCCTCCTCCACAGAGTCCAGACCAGGTTCACTCAGCCTCTCTACGCTGGGGTCTGGATTGGTGAAATTGGAACAATGGCACATTTCCCTAAACTCAAATCAAGTGCTTTTTTGTCCACAGTTTGGGTTCCTTTTAATTTTTAGTTCTATGTTGACAGACTCATTATGAAGGTTTATAATAAAATATTCCTCAAACATTTGTGAATGAAACAAAACAATATCCCAGGTCTGTGTCTAAGGCGAGAACAACATTAGATCAAGGCTACAGGCTCACAAGAGTCAGTGTCATGTCATTTAGCACCTTTGAACTTTCTTTCACGTCACATGTTATTCCTAAGACTGATCAGATTGTGGTTCTGCTGGTCTGTCACACTGTTATTAAACTAATTGCAGTGGAGGCTGTGCCCTCACTTGTCTGTTACACCTTTTTCTTGGTTGTTGTTTCCTTGTAAACATTTTATAAAAGCATATTTGTAATTTGTCAGAATAAAAGTGTATTTATGATTAAAACTGCAATTATAGTTTCATGAAGACTGAGTTCACTGTGTTTATTTCAGACACATCCAGGAGCTTTGACGCTTGAGAGACTGAACTACAGTCTTACGATCTGCAAAGACACGAGTTTTAAAATAGTCTCAAAACTGTCAGATTGTAGATTTCTTGACCTGGTTTATGGTTCATATCTCTGAATTTACTAGTGTCACGTGAAACAACGTCTTCTCTGTCTGTATAAATGAACAAAAACACACATCACATTCATACTAGGTGATGTGGGTGAAGTGTCTTGCTTGAGAACACAACGAAAACCTTTGGTGCCTTTCTGTGGTACCAGGAATTACCAGTGGTCTCCCATTCAAGGACCATCCAGGCCCTGCCCTTTGCTTCATGAGAGACGAGGAGGTTCTGCACTCTGTCAGTCTGGGATCACAAAACAAGGAACTTCATGACCTTTATTTGCATCTGATTGGTCGAAGCTTCTCAACAAGTCGAGTAATCAAACATTTGTGTCGCCCTGTTTGTTTTGGGGTTCACCCCCTATTTCGACACACCGCCTCTCCGACATCCCCCCACTCCGATAACCCCCCACTCCGACATCCCTCCACTCCAACATCCCTCCACTCCGATAACCCCCCACTCCGATAACCCCCCACTCCGACATCCCCCCACTCCGACATCCCCCCACTCCGATAACCCCCACTCCGACATCCCCCCACTCCGACATCCCCCCACTCCGATAACCCCCACTGCGACATCCCCCCACTCCGACATCCCCCCACTCCGATAACCCCCCACTCCGACATCCCTCCACTCCGGCATCCCCCCACTCCGACATCCCCCCACTCCGATAACCCCCCACTCCGACATCCCCCCACTCCGATAACCCCCCACTCCGACATCCCTCCACTCCGACATCCCCCCACTCCCACATCCCCTCACTCCGACATCGCCTCACTCCGACATCCCTCCACTCCGACATCCCCCCACTCCGAAATCCCTCCACTCCGAAATCCCCCCACTCCGACAGCCCTTTTAGTCCTGATTTAGACCTGGTTTTAGTCTTGGTTTAGACCTGGTTTCGACCTGCTTTTTGTCCTGATTTAGACCCCGTTTTAGTCCCGACTTAGTCCGATTTAGACCTGGTTTTAGTCCGGGTTTAGACTCTGGGTTAGACCTGCTGTTAGTCCGGATTTAGACCTGGTTTGAGTCCGGGTTTAGACCTGGTTTCGACCTGCTTTTAGTCGTGATTTAGACCTGGTTTTAGTCCCGACTTAGTCCTGATTTAGACCTGGTTTAGTCCTGATTAAGATCTGGTTTAGACCTTGTATAGACCTGGTTTTGGTCCTGGTATAAACCTGCTTTTAAACCAGGACTAAACCAGGTCCATACCAGGACTAACACCAGGTCTAAATCAGCACTAAACCAGGACTAAACCAGGACTAAACCAGGACTAAACCAGGACTAAACCAGGACTAAACCAGGACTAAACCAGGTCTAAAACTAAACCAGGTCTAAAATCAGAACTCAAACCAGGTCTAAACCAGGTCTAAACCAGGACCAAACCAGGACTAAACCAGGACTAAACCAGGACTAAACCAGGTCTAAAACCATGACCAAACCAGGTCTAAACCAGGACTGAACCAGGACTAAACTAGGACTGGACCAGGACTAAACCAGGACTGAACCAGGACTAAACTAGGACTAAACCAGGACTAAACCAGAACTAAACCAGGACTAAACCAGGCCACTCCCACAATTAGACGTCAATGTCGGAGTAGCGATGTGTCGGAATAGCGGCCTGTAACCGTTTGTTTTGGTCGGTCTGGACGTTTCACCTTTGGCTTCTGCACAAACCTCGATGCTGCGAAGTGATTCCAAGGGTTTCTCATCAGTTCTTGAGCTGTGAACTCACAAATATCTTCCTGTGCAAGGTTAGTGACCGTTGTAATTTCGAGGACTTTAAGCCGTGAGATTTATATTGCAGGTTTGTGAAGCCACTACCAAACAAATAACGATAAAGTTCGACGTTTGTGGATTTCTAATTTGGATATTTCTTTCAAGAACTTCCATAGAGTTCCATAGACCTTTGTTCACCATCAGGGATCATGACAACATCAAATTCGACTATTTGAATGCAGCCTTTTGTATTAGCCTAGTGCTGTACGTCCTCAGCTTCTTAGGACATTGGGACAGCGTTGTCCATTCCCATCTAATCAAGCCCAGAATTTCTGTAGTAGGGAGCATTATACCTGAGATGATGTAGGCCAAAATAACAAGGACTGAGCTGACACATTACAGAAGTGTAATTTATAGTTAAAGAGGGGATAATACTCGTCTGCTAATAGACGATATTCTAGGGTGGCCAGATTTACAAAATTAAAAACTGGGACACACTCAGGTTGGGATGGTAGGTATACATAACATTGTGGAAAAAAGCGTGTAGCATTGTCCATTCTTTACTCACGTGTGGGTCAGTGTATAATCTGAGACCAAAAAAAAAAAAAAAGAGAACTGCAGTCTTCTGTATTTAGGCTAAACAAATGCAATTTATGCTCGTCAGGTTTAAAACTGAAATAGTCCCATTTTAGCCCTAGTTTAGTCCTGGTTTAGACCTGAAATAGACCTGATATAGTCCTGGTTTAGACCTGATATAGTCCTGGTTTAGTCCTAGTTTAGACCTGGTTTAGACCTGAAATAGACCTGATATAGTCCTGGTTTAGACCTGATATAGTCCTGGTTTAGTCCTAGTTTAGACCTGGTTTAGACCTGAAATAGACCTGATATAGTCCTGGTTTAGACCTGATATAGTCCTGGTTTAGTCCTAGTTTAGACCTGGGTAAAAGGGACGTCTGGTCACTCATATTCAAATGTTTTATAAGTTTCACTTTCATTTTTAGCACTATGAATTCCTCTCCCTTTGCTCTCCAAGCTAAGTTACTCCCCCTTCAGAGCACTGTCATAAGAAAATCTGTCACCATTCCTCTAATGAAACTCCTGCACATCACATCAGGTTTGTGAAGTTGTCGTGTATTGTTTCTCAAGATCCTGCTGTATATTCATGGAGAGTGACGTAGGCCTGTGTGCTGAAGATTGGACAGAATCTTATTGCTCACCATAAGGAGGGTTGGGTTTGGTCTGGGAGAGGCGTGGATCTCTGTTTGCTGTGATTATTTGGGTTTGCTGTGCACTTATAGTTCTTTAAAAGGACACAGACTGGACTAACTGGATCACTCAGGAGGAAAAAGAGGGAACTGAACCGTTGGTGGAAGTGGAAGTGAAGTGGACACAGTTGGATCAAGGAGACAGATGAGACACAGCAGAGGAACAAAGAGCCTGTGGGTGAAGCCGGCTGACACCAGAAAGCCTGATCTAAAGTTGTGCACATGAGGCTTTCTTTAGCGTCTGTCCTGTCAGCTCACTGAGGGCTCCTTCTCGTCCAGCACCTGCAGTGGAGGAGGGCGGTGGAGACTGTGGTGCAGATGTGTGGAACTTAGCCAGGACAGTAATGGTAAGAGAGACTCAAAGCATGAAACATTAAACCTGTTCTACAAGTGAAGGTTAGGTTCAAGATTCTGAATTCTGGTTTTAACTCAGGCCTTTCATTTTGCTGTTCACAAACTATTTCATGAGCAGCTACAAGATTAAACGGGTTCAAGTCAATGAACGATCAACAAATATGTGAGTGGAGCTTTATTTAGACAACTTTAGTTTACTGAAGATCTAGTTTATCATGTTCACTGGACAAGCATGAAGAGTGTTAATACCAATTTAAATGTGTAAATTACATTTAGAACCATTATTGACTTAAGTTGAACTCCGGTACGTTTGAAGTTAAAGTCCGTTGCTCGAGGAGGTGGAATTCTGTCAGAAGCCAAAAAACGGCACAGATCAGTGTTTCCTCGGCGGAGATCTCACTGTGGCACTGAGTCTGTCAAGGCAACAAACTAGTGTAGTGATGGGGGCAAGTTCTGAACTTCCACGTAAAAAGTTCTGAACTTCCACGTAAAACACCAATTTGCTTCACACTGAAGAAGCTGAACACCACTTTAACCCATCTGACAACAGCCACGAGTCTAACAAACCAAACGCTCTGCCTGGTTCACTCATTAGTGTCTGGAAACGTTAGAAAACAACTTACGGAGCCTTACACTTCCCTCTGTTGATTTCCCACTGCACATGAAAGCTCACAGATTCGATTGTCGATGTCGTTTCTAATCCCATTTATTTATGAGTGAATTATATTTTTGAAAACGCTGTGGTTAAGTATTTAAATCGTCACCACAATATTGCAGAGGATGTAACAACATGAATAGGCACTGGGCAGAGCTTTCTCGCTTTGGCAGTCGATCCTTCTGTTCTGACCCCAAACTAAAGTCTTGCTCTAAAATCACATGTGAGTTTGTTATTGCAGGAAAAGACTCCGCCAGAAGCAACAAGTCAGGATCCACTACTGACTGTGAACAAGAGAAACTGAAGTTGGTGAAATAAAATGGCTGGGAATGTATTATTTAGTGTTTTTCAAACTTTTACTCTGAGGAAGTGACCAGAGCTGTGTCCAAACTGTCTCTGTCTGATGGAAACAGAAGAATCACAGTTATGAGAGAACACCAGAGTTATCCAGATCATCCAGACAGATTCAGAGTCTATAGACTGGTCCTGAGCAGAGAGAGTCTGACGGGCTGAGGTGGAGTGGAGCTGGGATTGGGTTTGTAGATGTTTCATACAGAGATATTCAGAGGAAAGGACGCTATGGAAACTCTGTATTTGGCTACAATGATAAATCCTGGGCCTTACACCATGACAAAAACAGTTCATTTTGGTTTAACAAATTCCAGTCCCAGGTCTGGTTGGGTCCAGAATCGGGTTTACCTGGACCACGGTTCAGGGTTTTGGCGTTTTACAGCGTCTCTGGAAGAACCATGAGTCTCCTCCGCAGAGTCCAGACCAGGTTCACTCAGCCTCTCTACACTGGGGTCTGGATTGCAAATATTGGAACCACAGCATTTTTCCTCATATGACAAATATAAAATAACGGTTTTGTTCTGCACAGTTTGGGACATATCTGTACCTTTTATTTTTGACAAATTAGTCCCATGTTTAAAAGCCTCATGAGGACTCTCCAAAAAATCTATACCTTGATTTAGATCTAGGTATAGATCTAAATCAAGGTATAGATTGATTTAGATCAATCTATACCTTAATACGCCCCGCTGGCGGCGGGGCAAAATACGCCCGTACTTTGAATTATTGTATGTAGAATTAAGTTAGAATTTGTCAAACCTAGTTAAAGATGAATTGTTGGTGCAGTTTGGAAGTTTGACATTCCTAGGTGAGACGGTTGTGGAGTTAGAGCGCGGACAAGAAATTGTCCACGGACAGACGGACAGACGGACAGACAGACGGACGGATAATCAATAGGGAAATCTGGCTCTTGCAGTAGGAGTATGAGTATGACATCATCACATTCTAGAATCGGAATTCCACCAATCAGATCGCAGCAACAGAACTTAAAGACACTACAAAGCTTTGATGTGTCAAAGCTCAAAGAAGCAGAGAATGTGGGTTGTTCTCGCTTTCAGCAGCAGAACATTTGAGAAGAGAGTTCAGATCTACGGCAGGTAGATCAGGTGTGTCAAAGTGAGTGTTTGTGATCCAGGAGAGATGGCGCAGAAAACACTCGACCAAGAAGCCTTTTCCTGCTCCGTGTGTTTAGATCTACTGAAGGATCCAGTGACGACTCCCTGTGGACACAACTACTGCATGAAGTGTCTTCAGCACCACTGGGACCAACAGAACCACAGCTACAGCTGTCCTCAGTGCAGAGAGAGCTTCAGCCCCAGGCCTGTGCTGCGTAAAAACACTTTGTTAAGTGATTTGGTGGAACAACTGAAGAAGACTGGACTCTCAGCGCCCCCTGCAGACCACTGCTATGCCGGACCTCAGGATGTGTCCTGTGATGTGTGCACTGGGAAGAAGCTGAGAGCTGTCCAGTCCTGTCTGCAGTGTGTGGCCTCTTACTCTGAGCGCCACCTACAGCCTCATTATGAAGCTGCAGCGTTACAGAAACACCAGCTGGTGGCGCCGTCTCACAGGCTCCAGGAAAACATCTGCTCTGAACACAACAAAGTGATGGAGCTGTTCTGCCGCAGTGACCAGCAGCTGCTCTGCTCCTTCTGCTCTGTGGACCAACATAAGGGTCATGACATAGTGGCCTCTGCCTCAGAGAGGCCTCAGAGACAGGCAGAGCTGCCGGCCAGGAGGGCCCTGCTGCTCCAGAGTCTCCAGCACAAAGAGACAGACCTGAAGAGGCTCCAACAGGAGGCCCAGGATATCAGACGCTCTGCCCAGACAGCAGTGCAGCGCAGCGGGGACAGCTTCACACAGATGGCCCTTCTCCTGGAGAAAAGACGCTCTGAAGTGGAGCAGCAGATCCGCTCCCAGGAGCAGACCCAACTGAGCCGAGTCCAAGAGCTCCAGGACCAAGTGCAGCAGGACGTGAGGGGGCTGAAGAGGAGCCTCACTGAGCTGGACACACTGGCCCTCACCCAGGATCATAACCAGTTTCTACAGGTCTACGCTTCACTGTCCCCACACACACAGAGCACAGAGCCAGACACCATTCACACAGGGGACCGGAGCTACTTTGAGGAAGTGACCAGAGCTGTGTCCAAGCTCAGAGACACACTCCAGCTCACTCTGAGTCCAGTCCAGGTTTTACTGGCACCAGCTGAACCCAGCTCCAGAGACGACTTCTTACAATATTCTACAGAAATCACTCTGGACCCAAACACAGTTAACACAGGACTGTCTCTGTCTGATGGGAACAGAAGAGTCACAGGTATGAGTGAAGACCAGAGTTATCCAGATCATCCTGATAGATTCAGTGTGTTGTGGCAGGTCCTGAGCAGAGAGAGTCTGACGGGCCGATGTTACTGGGAGGTGGAGTGGAGCTGGAGGAAGGGTGTTCGTGTAGCAGTTTCATACAGAGATATTCAGAGGAAAGGAATCTCTAATGAATGTGCATTTGGACACAATGATAAATCCTGGGCCTTAGAGTGTGAACCTAACTGTTATTCATTTTGGTTTAACTCAGTCCAGTCCCAGGTCTCAGGTCCTGTCGGTTCTAGAATCGGGGTTTACCTGGACCACGGTTCAGGGTTTTTGGCATTTTACAGCATCTCTGGAAGAACCATGAGCCTCCTCCACAGAGTCCAGACCAGGTTCACTCAGCCTCTCTACGCTGGGGTCTGCATTTATCCTGGATCCACTGCACATTTCCCTAAACTCAAATAGCAGCTTTGTTCTTCACAATTTGGGCTCAACTTTGACTCTTATTTTGAACTATCTACATAAGACTTTAAAGTACTGTTAACAAAATCAATATCTAAATACAAATCAATTATAAGATTAATATCAAAACCAGATACTCATTTGATTCTGAAACAACTGTGACATATACAGGAGGAAAATTACCTCTGGTCTATATAAGAACAAAGAAAATGCTGTGATTTTGTGTTGACAATGATATTCTATCCTAAGACTTTATGATCGAAATGAAAATTGTTCCTCTGCTTCAAAATGGAGTTTGACATTTTGGCCTCGTGTATGAATGCAGTCGTAGCTACATCACTGTTCATACTAGAATCGTTTGTACTATTACTGGATTAGAACTTTCTTTCACTTCAAATGTTCTTCTGTAAACTTCATCTGTGTTTGACTCTTCACTCGATCATGATGTAAAAAGTGATTTTCTTATTTCATGTAAAACTACAGCAGTGTGTTTCTGTCTGTGATGGAGCTGATGTCACTTTGAGAGGAGCAGAATCAGAACTGTAAATGTTGCTCAGGGAGAAAACTGTTTAAACAGTTCTGAGCATTTTTACACTGGAAATTTGAAACAATAAATCTGTAAATTTGTTATTTTTTCCTGTGGATTTTTCTCTTTCAAAATCTAAAATTCATCGCAGTTGTGAAATAGTTTAGCACCAGTATTTACTGTAGGTGGAGGCAGGGGGCGCCATCTGAAATCTTAGCCAGCTAATGAGTTCTGGTTAAGTCTTGGTTTAGTCCTGGTTTAGTCCTGGTTTAGTCTTGATTTACATTGGGTTTAGTCCTTGTTAAGTCCTGGTTTATTTCTGGTTAATTACCGGTTTAGTCCTGGTTTAGTCCCGCTTCAGTCCTGGTTCAGTCATGGTTCAGTCTTGGTTCAGTCCTGTTATAGTCTTGAACCATGACCCTAACCCTCACCCACTAAACCAGGACTGAACCAGGACTAAACTAGGACTAAACCAGGACTAAACCAGAACTAAACCAGGACTAAACCAGGTCTAAAACTAAATCAGATCTAAAACTAAACCAGGACGAAAGTCAGAACTCAAACCAGGTCTACACCAACCAGGTCTAAACCAGGACTAAACCAGGTCTAAACCAGATCTCAACCAGGACTAAACCAGGTCTATAACAGGACTAAAACCAGGTCTAAAACAGGACTCCAACAGGATTTTTTTCATCTCGCCTTCTCCCTTCGCCCTCAGCACTCCTACACCTCCAGTCCGTGAAAATATGGTCCTGAAAAGAGCGCAGTCCAAACTTCATAATTACATGTCGGAATGTCGGGGTGTTGAAAAAAAAGCTAATGTGCCTCCACTCCGACCAAGGGGGAAAAATGTGGGAGTGCAGGGTAACAAATGGACACTCCGCCACTCCCACAATTAGACGTCAATGTCGGAGTAGCGATGTGTCGGAATAGCGGCCTGTAACCGTTTGTTTTGGTCGGTCTGGATCGTTTCACCTTTGGCTTCTGCACAAACCTCGATGCTGCGAAGTGATTCCAAGGGTTTCTCATCAGTTCTTGAGCTGTGAACTCACAAATATCTTCCTGTGCAAGGTTAGTGACCGTTGTAATTTCGAGGGACTTTAAGCCGTGAGATTTATATTGCAGGTTTGTGAAGCCACTACCAAACAAATAACGATAAAGTTCAACGTTTGTGGATTTCTAATTTGGATATTTCTTTCAAGAACTTCCATAGAGTTCCATAGACCTTTGTTCACCATCAGGGATCATGACAACATCAAATTCGACTGTTTGAATGCAGCCTTTTGTATTAGCCTAGTGCTGTACGTCCTCAGCTTCTTAGGACATTGGGACAGCGTTGTCCATTCCCGTCTAATCAAGCCCAGAATTTCTGTAGTAGGGAGCATTATACCTGAGATGATGTAGGCCAAAATAACAAGGACTGAGCTGACACATTACAGAAGTGTAATTTATAGTTAAAGAGGGGATAATACTCGTCTGCTAATAGACGCATATTCTAGGGTGACCAGATTTACAAAATTAAAAACTGGGACACACTCAGGTTGGGATGGTAGGTATACATAACATTGTGGAAAAAAGTGTGTAGCATTGTCCATTCTTTACTCACGTGTGGGTCAGTGTATAATCTGAGACCAAAAAAAAAAAAGAGAACTGCAGTCTTCTGTATTTAGGCTAAACAAATGCAATTTATGCTCGTCAGATTTAAAACTGAAATAGTCCCATTTTAGCCCTAGTTTAGACCTGGTTTAGACTTAGTTTAGACCTGAAATAGACCTGAAATAGACCTGATATAGTCCTGGTTTAGACCTGATATAGTCCTGGTTTAGACCTAGTTTAGACCTGAAATAGACCTGAAATAGACCTGATATAGTCCTGGTTTAGACCTGATATGGTCCTGGTTTAGTCCTAGTTTAGACCTGGTTTAGACCTGAAATAGACCTGATATAGTCCTGGTTTAGAACTGATATAGTCCTGGTTTAGTCCTAGTTTAGACCTGGTTTAGACCTGAAATAGACCTGATATAGTCCTGGTTTAGACCTGATATAGTCCTGGTTTAGTCCTAGTTTAGACCTGGTTT
This sequence comes from Odontamblyopus lacepedii, assembly GCA_034769755.1. Lineage (NCBI taxonomy): Eukaryota > Metazoa > Chordata > Actinopteri > Gobiiformes > Gobiidae > Odontamblyopus > Odontamblyopus lacepedii. Next base: position 46,588,151 of record CM068345.1, on the reverse strand, counting down.
AGACCTGAAATAGACCTGATATAGTCCTGGTTTAGTCCTAGTTTAGACCTGGTTTAGACCTGAAATAGACCTGATATAGTCCTGGTTTAGTCCTAGTTTAGACCTGGTTTAGACCTGAATTAGACCTGATATAGTCCTGGTTTAGTCCTAGTTTAGACCTGGTTTAGACCTGAAATAGACCTGATATAGTCCTGGTTTAGACCTGATATAGTCCTGGTTTAGTCCTAGTTTAGACCTGGGTAAAAGGGACATCTGGTCACTCATATTCAAATGTTTTATAAGTTTCACTTTCATTTTTAGCATCTATGAATTCCCCTCCCTTTGCTCTCCAAGCTAAGTTACTCCCCTTCAGAGCACTGTCATAAGAAAATCAGTCACCATTCCTCTAATGAAACTCCTGCACATCACATCAGGTTTGAGAAGTTGTCGTGTATTGTTTCGCATCCAGCAGAAAATTCATGGACAGTGACGAGGCCTGTGTGCTGAAGATTGGACAGAATCTTATTGCTCACCATAAGGAGGGTTGGGTTTGGTCTGGGAGAGGCGTGGATCTCTGTTTGCTGTGATTATTTGGGTTTGCTGTGCACTTATAGTTCTTTAAAAGGACACAGACTGGACTAACTGGATCACTCAGGAGGAAAAAGAGGGAACTGAACCGTTGGTGGAAGTGGAAGTGAAGTGGACACAGTTGGATCAAGGAGACAGATGAGACACAGCAGAGGAACAAAGAGCCTGTGGGTGAAGCCGGCTGACACCAGAAAGCCTGATCTAAAAGTTGTGCACATGAGGCTTTCTTTAGCGCCTGTCCTGTCAGCTCACTGAGGGCTCCTTCTCGGGTCCAGCACCTCAAGCGCAGTGGAGGAGGGCGGTGGAGACTGTGGTGCAGATGTGTGGAACTTAGCCAGGACAATAATGGTAAGAGAGACTCAAAGCATGAAAAAATTAAACCTGTTCTACAAGTGAAGGTTAGATTCAATAATCTGAATTCTGGTTTTAACTCAGGCCTTTCATTTTTGCTGTTCACAAACTATTTCATGAGCAGCTACAAGATTAAACGGGTTCAAGTCAATGAACGATCAACAAATATGTGAGTGGAGCTTTATTTAGACAACTTTAGTTTACTGAAGATCTAGTTTATCATGTTCACTGACAAGCATGAAGAGTGTTAATACCAATTTAAATGTGTAAATTACATTTAGAACCATTATTGACTTAAGTTGAACTCCGCACGCTTTGAAGTTAAAGTCCGTTGCTCGAGGAGGTGGAATTCTGTCAGAAGCCAAAAACGGCACAGATCAGTGTTTCCTCATGGAGATCTCACTGTGGCACTGAGTCTGTCAAGGCAACAAACTAGTGTAGTGATGGGGGCAAGTTCTGAACTTCCACGTAAAAAGTTCTGGAACTTCCACGTAAAACACCAATTTGCTTCACACTGAAGAAGCTGAACACCACTTTAACCCATCTGACAACAGCCACGAGTCTAACAAACCAAACGCTCTGCCTGGTTCACTCATTAGTGTGGGAAACGTTAGAAAACAACTTACGGAGCCTTACACTTCCCTCTGTTGATTTCCCACTGCACATGAAAGCTCAAAGATTCGATTGTCGATGTCGTTTCTAATCCCATTTATTTATGAGTGAATTATATTTTTTGAAAAACGCTGTGGTTAAGTATTTAAATCGTCACCACAATATTGCAGAGGATGTAACAACATGAATAGGCACTGGGCAGAGCTTTCGCTTTGGCAGTCGATCCTTCTGTTCTGACCCCAAACTAAAGTCTTGGCTCTAAAATCACATGTGAGTTTGTTATTGCAGGAAAAGACTCCAGCGGCGGCAAGTGGTTTGAGCCGCCAGAAGCAACAAGTCAGGATCCACTACTGACTGTGAACAAGAGAAACTGAAGTTGGTGAAATAAAATGGCTCGGAATGTATTATTTAGTGTTTTTCAAACTTTACTCTGAGGAAGTGACCAGAGCTGTGTCCAAACTGTCTCTGTCTGATGGAAACAGAAGAATCACAGTTATGAGAGAACACCAGAGTTATCCAGATCATCCAGACAGATTCAGAGTCTATAGACTGGTCCTGAGCAGAGAGAGTCTGACGGGCTGAGGTGGAGTGGAGCTGGGATTGGGTTTGTAGATGTTTCATACAGAGATATTCAGAGGAAAGGACGCTATGGAAACTCTGTATTTGGCTACAAATGATAAATCCTGGGCCTTACACCATGACAAAAACAGTTCATTTTGGTTTAACAAATTCCAGTCCCAGGTCTGGTTGGGTCCAGAATCGTGGGTTTACCTGGACCACGGTTCAGGGTTTTGGCGTTTTACAGCTGTCTCTGGAAGAACCATGAGTCTCTCCGCAGAGTCCAGACCAGAGTTCACTCAGCCTCTCTACACTGGGGTCTGGATTGCAAATATTGGAACCACAGCATTTTTCCTCATATGACAAATATAAAATAACGGTTTTGTTCTGCACAGTTTGGGACATATCTGTACCTTTTATTTTTGACAAATTAGTCCCATGTTTAAAAGCCTCATGAGGACTCTCCAAAAATCTATACCTTGATTTAGATCTAGGTATAGATCTAAATCAAGGTATAGATTGATTTAGAATCAATCTATATTTACGCCTGCTGGCAAGGGCAAAATACGCCCGCACTTTGAATTACTGTATATAGAATTAAGTTAGAATTTGTCAAACCTAGTTAAAGATGAATTGTTGGTGCAGTTTGGAAGTTTGACATTCCTAGGTGAGACGGTTGTGGAGTTAGAGCTGACAAGAAATTGTCCACAGACAGACGGACAGACGGACAGACAGACGGACGGATAATCAATAGGAAACCTGGCTCTTGCAGTAGGAGTATGAGTATGACATCATGACATTCTAGAATCGAATTCCACCAATCAGATCGCAGCAACAGAACTTAAAGACACTACAAAGCTTTGATGTGTCAAAGCTCAAAGAAGCAGAGAATGTGGGTTGTTCCTCGCTTTCAGCAGCAGAACATTTGAGAAGAGAGTTCAGATCTACGGCAGGTAGATCAGGTGTGTCAAAGTGAAAGTGTTTGTGATCCAGAGAGATGGCGCATGAAAACACCGACCAAGAAGCCTTTCCTGCTCCGTGTTTAGATCTACTGAAGGATCCAGTGACGACTCCCTGTGGACACAACTACTGCATGAAGTGTCTTCAGCACCACTGGGACCAACAGAACCACAGCTACAGCTGTCCTCAGTGCAGAGAGAACTTCAGCCCCAGGCCTGTGCTGCGTAAAAACACTTTGTTAAGTGATTTGGTGAACAACTGAAGAAGACTGGACTCTCAGTGCCTCTGCAGACCACTGCTATGCCGGACCTCAGGATGTGTCCTGTGATGTGTGCACTGGGAAGAAGTTGAGAGCTGTCCAGTCCTGTCTGCAGTGTGTGGCCTCTTACTGTGAGCGCCACCTACAGCCTCATTATGAAGCTGCAGCGTTACAGAAGCACCAGCTGGTGGCGTGCCCGTGCCTCAACAGTCTCCAGGAAAACATCTGCTCTGAACACCACAGACTGATGGAGGGCTGTCATCTGCCGCAGTGACCAGCATAAGCATCTGTTACCTCTGTTTCTGAACATAAGGGTCATGACATAGTGGCCTCTGCCTCAGAGAGGGCTCAGAGACAGGCAGAGCTGCTGGCTGCCAGGAGGAGCCCTGCTGCTCCAGAGCCTCCAGCACAAAGAGACAGACCTGAAGAGGCTCCAACAGGAGGCCCAGGACACTCAGACGCCTGCCCAGACAGCAGTGCAGCGCAGTGGGGGACAGCTTCACACAGATGGCCCTTCTCCTGGAGAAAAGACGCCTGAAGTGGAGCAGCAGATCCGCTCCCAGGAGCAGACCCAACTGAGCCGAGTCCAAGAGCTCCAGGACCAAGTGCAGCAGGACGTGAGGGGGCTGAAGAGGAGCCTCTCTGAGCTGGGACACACTGGCCCTCACCCAGGATCATAACCAGTTTCTACAGGTCTATGCTTCACTGTCCCCACACACACAGAGCACAGAGCCAGACACCATTCACACAGGGGACCGGAGCTACTTTGAGGAAGTGACCAGAGCTGTGTCCAAGCTCAGAGACACACTCCAGCTCACTCTGAGTCCAGTCCAGGTTTTACTTGGCACAACAGCTGAACCCAGCTCCAGAGACGACTTCTTACAATATTCTACAGAAATCACTCTGGACTCCAAACACAGTTCACACAGGACTTGTCTCAGTCTGATGTGAAACAGAAGAGTAACAGGTATGAAGTGAAGACCAGGAGTTATCCAGATCATCCTGATAGATTCAGTGATCTGTGGTTTGCAGGTCCTGAGCAGAGAGTCTGACGGGCCGATGTTACTGGGAGGTGGAGTGGAGGCGGGGAGTGGGCTCAGTATAGCAGTTTCATACAGAGATATTCAGAGGAAAGGAAGCTCTTATGAATGTGGATTTGGATACAATGATAAATCCTGGGCCTTACACTGTGAACACAAACTGTTATTCATTTTGGTTTAACAAAGTCCAGTCCAAGGTCTCAGGTCTCAGGTCTCAGGTCGGTTCTAGAATGGGGTTTACCACTGGACCACAGTGCAGGGTTTTGGCGTTTTACAGCATCTCTGGAAGAACCATGAGCCTCCTCTCCACAGAGTCCAGACCAGGTTCACTCAGCCTCTCTACGGCTAATTGGGGTCTGATTGGTGAAATCCTGAAACAATGGCACATTTCTTCAAAGTCAAATCAAGTGCTTTTTGTCCACAGTTTGGGTTCCTTTTATTTTTAGGTTCTATGTTGACAGACTCATTGGTGAAGGTTTATAATGAAAATATTCCTCAAACATTTGTGAATGAAACAAAACAATACTCCCAGGTCTGTGTCTAAGGCGAGAACAACATTAGACTAAGGCTACAGGCTCACAAGAGTCAGCACTATGTCATTTAGCACCTTGGAACTCTCTTCTTTTTCACGTCACATGTTATTCCTCTTAAGACTGATCAGATTATGGTTCTGCTGGTCTGTCACACTGTTATTAAACTAATTGCAGTGGAGGCCGTGCCTCACTTGTCTGTTACACCTTTTTCTTGGTTGGTTGTTTCCTTGTAAACATTTTATAAAAGCATATTTGTAATGGTCAGAATAAAAGCGTATTTATGATTAAAACTGCAATTATAGTTTCATGAAGACTGAGTTCACTGTGTAATGATTTCAGACACATCCAGGAGCTTTGACGCTTGGAGAGACTCAATCTACAGTCTCACGCATATGCAAAGACACCAGTTTTACAATAGTCTCAAAACTGTCAGATTGTAGATTTCTTGACCTGGCTTATGGTTCATATCTCTTGAATTTACTAGTGTCACGCGGAAACAACTGCCTTCTCTGTCTGTATATAAATGAACAAAACACACATCACATTCATACTAGGTAGATGTGGGTGAAGTGTCTTGCTTGGAGAACACAACGAAAACCTTTGGTGCCTTTCTGTGGTACCAGGAATTACCAGTGGTCTCCCATTCAAGGACCATCCAGGCCCTGCTCCTTTGCTTCATGAGAGACGCAGGGAGGTTCTGCACTCTGTCAGTCTGGGATCACAAAAAGAAGGAACTTCATGACCTTTATTTGCATCTGATTGGTCGAAGCTTCTCAACAAGCTTCCAGTAATCAAACATTTGTGTCGCCTCTGTTTAGAGCCATGGGGGGTTCACCCCTATTTCGACACACACCGCCTCCGACATCCCCCCACTCCGATAACACCGCACTCCGACATCCCTCCACTCCAACATCCCTCCTCCACTCCGATAACCCCCACTCCCGATAACCCCCACTCCGACATCCCCACTCCGACATCCCCCACTCCGACATCCCTCACTCCGACATCCCCCCACTCCGACATCCCTCACTCCGGCATCCCCACCGACATCCCACTCCACCCCACCATAAACCCTCACCCGACATCCCCTACTCCGACATCCTCGACTCCGATAACCCCTACCCGGAGAGCAACCCCCACTCCGGCATCCCTCCACTCCAACATCCCTCTACTCCGGCATCCTACTCTGACATCCCCTACTCCGAAGTAACCCCTACCTCGGATATCCCCTACTCCGACAACCCCCCACTCCGACATCCCCCCACTCCGACAACCCCCCACTCCGATAACCCCCCACTCCGGAGCAATCTCTCACTCCGAGATCCCCCACTCCGACATCCTCGACTCCGACAACTCCCACTCCGGATAACTCCTACTCCGACATCCCTCTACTCCAACATCCTCCCACTCCGACATCTCCTACTCCGACATCCTACTCCGACAGTCCTCCACCCGCATCTCTACTCCGGCATCCTTCGGCACCGATACCCCCCACTCCGACATCCCCCACTCCGATAACCCCCACTCCGATAACCCCCACTCCAACATCCCCTACTCTGATAACTCCACTCCGATAACCCCCCACTCCGGAGCAACTCCCTCACTCCGACATCCCCCACCCCGGCCATCCCTCACTCCGATAACCCCACTCCGGAGCAACTCCCCACTCCGACATCCCTCCACTCCAACATCCCTCCACTCCGACATCCTCCACTCTGACATCCCTCCACTCCTGCATCCCCACTCCGACATCCCCCCACTCCGACAACTCCCCTTACTCCGACATCCCCCCACTCGGACAACTCTCACTCCGACATCCCCACTCCGACAACCCTCACTCCGACATCCCCCCACTCCGATAACCCCTACTCCGATAACCCCTCACCCCGACATCCCCCCACTCCGACATCCTCGACTCCGACAACCCCCCCACTCCGATAACCCCCACTCCGCCACACATCTCTCCACTCCGACATCCCCTACTCCGGCATCCTCAATCCGACATCCCCACTCCGACATCCCCCTACTCCCATAACTCCCCACTCCGAGGCACCTCACTCCGACATCCCCACTCCGACATCCCCTGCCCGAGCATCCCTCACTCCGAGCCATCCCCTCTACTCCGACAGGACCTCACTCAGACATCCTCGACTCCGGAAGTACATCCCTCACTCCAAAATCCCTCACTGGAGCATCCCTCCACTCCGGCATCTCTCCAGACTCCGGCTATCCCCCCACTCCGCCATCCCCTCACTCCGACATCCCCTACTCCGACATCCCTCACTCAGACATCCCCTCAACTCCGACATCCTCACTCCGAAGCATCCCCTCACTCCAAAATCCCTCGACTCCGACATCCCTCCACTCTGACATCCCCTCCACTCCGACATCCCTCCACCCGATAACCCCTTACTCTGACATCCCCACTCCGATAACCCCCACTCCGGCTATCCTCTCCACTCCGACATCCCCTCACTCCGACATCCCCTCACTCCGGCTAACCCCTCACTCCGGCATCCCCACTCCGACATCCCTCCGACCGCGACATCCCTCTACTCCGACATCCCTCACTCCGACATCCCTCCACCTCGACATCCTCTCCACTCCGACATCCCTCACTCCCGGCATCCTCTCACTCCGACATCCCCTCACTCCGATAACCCCTCACTCCGACATCCCCCACTCCTGGCATCCTCACACCAATAACCCCTCACTCCGACATCCCCCCACTCTGACATCCCCTCACTCCGATAACCCCCCACTCCGAAATCCCCCACTCCGACATCCCTCACTCCGATATCCCTCTTACTCCGACATCCCTCCACTCCGACATCCTCTCCACCCGGAGCAACCCCCACTTGAAATCCCCTCACCCGATAACCCCACTCACCGACATCCCCCACTCCGACATCCCTCACTCCGATAACTCCTCACTCCGACGCATCCCCACAGCACCCTGAGCCATCCCCCCACCCCGACATCCCTACTCTGACATCGCCTCACCCGACATCCCTCCACCCGACATCCCCCACCCGACATCCCCCCA